>MNCI01022583.1:569334-627948 GCA_015680685.1 Gnetum montanum | reverse complement strand
GTGATTCAAAGCCATGATTAACAAAAGTTACACAAATGGGTCCTCCCCAAAGCAAGCTCTTTCCATGATACCCTTACATAACTACTTCTATAGATGTTCGTCGACACCTTAGAAGTTAAATGTAGATCATGCCTTTATTTCAAACAACACACACCTACCTTGGCTAGGATTTTGAACTATACTATACAAAACCATTAGGTCCATAATTGCATGCAAAAATGAGGTGAATAATGGGATGAGAAGAAGTGATAGAGAGTGGGATGTAAGCTACTTAACCATGTTTGCAATAGGTTCTTGTGTCAATTGTGATTGAAATGACAATCATACCTATCTTTACAAGTTGTAGATCCATTCTATACCATTAGAAATGGCTTGCATTGATGTGTTCCTTCTTGTCTACCATCATGATCCCATAACAACCACAAAGAAAAAACATCACTCCAAAAAGAGAAGAAAAGAGAAGAAAAGAGAAGAAGGAAGGAAAAAAGAACCTTAATTAGAGAGGTGCATTTAGGCATGGGTAACATGTCTTTCCACCTCTATAACTAGTGCTTGTAGCTCATTATTATGTCTAATGGGTGTTCTTTGAATTTCCATTGTGTTTTTTTCCTTGTTTTTTTTTCTTTCTTTTTCTTTCTCTTATTTTTTTTTCTTGGAAACCACACCATCCAAAGAAATGCTTCCTGTTTATTGGTCAATGATAGAGGTGATGGTACATCCCATGAGGAGTCATAGGCCACAAGAAGGAAGTCAAGAAGAGAACCCAGCAAATCCCCTTGATGTCACACCCTTTTACATTTCCACTTGGTCTTTCCCTCTTTCTTCAAGGCACAATGATCATTAGTTAATTTTAATTTTAATTTCATGTAAGAATAACCATAATTTTTTCATGATAAAGACCTTTTATTTAGGAAACTGGAGGGATGGATGAAGTTATCTTACTACATTACACAATTATTTACCCAATCATCTTAACATAGGACAAAAACCCAACACATGATGTTGACTTTTGCATCATGACTAGAAATATTATTAATAAAAAAACATAGTAGACTTTCATAAAACATAAAGAAAATGACTTAAGAAAAGAGAAAATTATATAAGAAAAGAAAAATAATAAGAAATTAAAAACATATTAAGAATTAAATTTTTTTTGAAGAAACAGGAATATGATAAAAAATTGTAAACAAAAAAGTAAAAATACACTTATTAGTTCTTGATTCAAGATGGGGCATCTCATCCATGAGTAAGATCATGGTTGAGACAAGAACTAATAAATGGGTTGGATGTTTCCATGCATCTTTTAAACAATTTGGCATTCTTATTGATGAGCAATGAGGTACCCCTATGCCTAACCTTACGAATCACAAAGCGTTCACGCACGATCTGGTTGAATTCCTTGGACTTTATCATTTTTGGTGCACTAGTCCTTTAGGGAGTGAATCTAGCCTTAAAATCAATCATTGTCTTCCAAATTACACTTTTGATGTTCATTGGTATGGTTAAGTGTAATTGAGGCATCCAATTTTTATCATTTTATGTTTTATAAGTTGGTGCTCAAATGTGGATTAACTAATCTAAATTTACTAATTAATTAGCATTAAACTAATCCTAACATAAGCATCTAATCCCACTTTCTGTACATGTCCTAACCTCATGTATCCACTATTTGATGACCAAGTGCTATGCTATTGGCCGTACTAAGCAATAACGCTGTTGGGATTACCAAGAGAATACGTGTTACGCTCGAAGTAGTCATACTTATGTGTGTAATCTATTTAGCTTAATTGCTTCATTAATGTAATAACTGGAAAATAATTAATAACTAATTGAAAACATTTAATAAATAACTAAAAACATAAAATGTATAAATGAAATAGCTAATCTATCCAGAGTGTTGCAAGGTTTATCAAAAAGCTCATCTTTATTGCTGCATATACTATCGTGCTCAAGTATAACAATGCTCGAATAAAGATTTGTACACTCAATGACTCCTACTGTGGCCACTCGGAGGAAAATTTCTAACTTTCAAATGGAGAAAATGCAAGATCTTCACTACAACTCCTCATAAATTCAGATGCACATGTGTATTTATAGCTAACTACAAACACTACGTCAATGGGGCCACGTCAACACATGATATGATGTGTCAACTAGGCCTTGTCAACGAGGCCCAGACGATGAGGTCGCGTCAATGAGGTTTCATCAATGCAACAGACAAAACATGACTCATCATACCCCCATGATTGAATGAAAACTCATCCTCGAGTTCTTTTACAAAATTGAAAATGTATGCGATTATTGATTAACTTTTCTTCAAACAAAACAAACTGACTAACTTCACAAAAAATGGAGTGTACAGATCAGCTCATTACAAAAAATGAAGGTGTTTAAGATACAAAATTGAACACCATGACTCAAATCTTCAAAATTTGACAACACATTTCTTGATGATGTGAAGCTAATGGAGAAGATCAAACAGTCCCAGGTGATGGCGGTTCCTAAGGCTCTAAGAGACCTTCACCAACTTCACGCACGGGTAGCTGAGGTCACTATGGCTATCTTGCTAGTGGTGTGACTTTAGGCAGGAGGCAAAAAGCATCCAACAGTGCTTTCATTTTCTCCTCCTTACTACTAGGATCATGCACCATCCATGCAACTTCCCCAATGTGGATTGGAACAGGCACATTCCAAGGATACAGAATTGCTAAAAACAACTCCTTTGCATTGAAAAACTAGGTAGAAAACTATTTATGTTTGATGTTGAACACATAGGTTGTGTTCTTTAGCTTCTAGTAGTCATTCATCCATTTGGCTAGGTCCTCAACGATTGATCGTTGGTCTCTAAATCAGGCTTTGAGAACTTTGATTTCAGTGTTAATAGCCTCAAGCTTCTGCTTGGTTTTCTTGTGGTGTTTGAACTCATCCTCATATAGTAGATACGAGATAGCCACATTTTTCTCCAATTTTGACCATGGCCATCCAGCTATTAACATTGCTAGGTTTGCATAACGAAGATTGGCCAACTCCATGTACTTTATCATTTATTCGATTTGCAACTCCTTTAAGCAGATCTTTGCTTTGTTGTAGGCATCGATGCCATCAATGACAAGTTGCCACATCTATCTTCCTTATTGGAGTGCTAGACGGCTTCATTTAGTTTCACCTTTGCATCTACATTTGTTTTTCATTCACTTCCTTTTGTAGGACAACCTAGTCCTTGTAGTGATTTTTCACTTTCTTAAATTTGAGGACTCTGTTCTTCCAGGTGGCAATCTTGATGGTAGACATTTAACGCAAGGTGCGTACGTCCTCCATTGACAAATTGTGATTTTCCATAGCAAATTTCCTCAATTCAGTGTTTACCTTGGCATGCTGATCCTACTACTGATGAATGAATTCTTGCTTTTGATCTTTCTGATCATCAACATTTTGCAAGCGATGATTCTATCCAATCAATGCTACATTCTCTTGGCACATTTGATTCAAGTCCTTTTGGATTGAGTACATTTCAGCTTCTACTATGTACTATTTAAATATGGCCATCACTGCCTCCTCCTTAGCCTTTTAAAATCGTTCTTGTATCTAATTGATAGCTTCATCCCTTATCACTGCTGGGCTGAGGATTGCTTGATCTGCAAGTTGGGCATGAAGTTTGACAACATCTATGGCCAAGCATTGATTTTATTCTTGAGCCATTTCTAGTACCCCTCCAAGATAATTCATCTACCCCTTTCATTCAGCAACTCTAATTACATTACAGTGATGTTCTCTAGAAGATCAAAAATGTCCGGAGTTGATTACCTGGTTCATATCAATCATTCTAGGAACTTTTCATCCTAGGCTATGTTCAATTTTTTGCTGACCATGCTTGTGGATGTCTACACATCTTAAAGTGTAGATATCTCTAGTACAAATGTCATGGGTACATTCAATTCTTCTACTACATGGTCAGTAACCACTTCTATTGTTGTCTCCTACCCTTAGTGTGGCATCACCAAGACAGTTACCTCTTCACCTTCCTTCAACCATATAGAGAAAGTGGCAACATTCCTAGAGATTTCTGGGAATAGATGATATGTTGCTAGTGACAACATCACCTCTTGAGCATTGGGATTTGACCTCGAAGGTAGCTACATTTGTTGGGCATAGAAATAGGGCCATCCCTCTCCACCTGGCTTACTATTCGGTCCACCTCATTAAGGTGACTCATTACTAGCTAGTACATAGATAGATCTACCCCACTCATTCCTAATTATTTCTCTTATTACTCAAGATTTGTTCTCAAATTTTTTTCATATGCTCAATAGTTGTGTGGGCCTTTAGTGTTGTTTCTTGAGTGGGTGGTGGTGGCAAAAAATCCTCTAATTGAGTCATCATTGGTGTCTTCTCTTTCATGATCTCGGATCATGAAGCCAAAGGAGTATGCCTAAGTGTATCATTAGAGTAGCAAACAATGCTTGCCCTCTTGAAATGTTTTTGGATGAGACATGAAAAGGGTAGGGTCTTCCTTCCATGTTTTTTTTCTTTGAAATGCTTCTCAATCTTTAGGTATAGGAGTTATGGAAGGTTAATGTGGAACTTTCCACTTAGAGTAGCGCATGCTAGGGTAAAGAAAGTAGTTACCTTGCTTGAACTCACCATTGGATTAAGGTGATAGGCCATGATCTTGAAGGAAATTTGCTCCACTAGTGTGAGCACACCATACTCCTTATGATCCACCCCATAGCAATTTTTGGTCCACTCCTTCTTGGTCTTAGGATCATCTTGTGTGGATAATTCCATCAACTATGTTCTAGTGTCAGGCAACCCAAGTGCCTATGCAATAGCTTCTACTAAATAGGACACTTGAATGTCCTTGATCTTAACTATGGATCCCAACTTTTGATTGTTCCAGAAAAGGTATGTCTCTCCCATGTACCACTCCCCACTAGATGTGATGATTGGCCACATGGAAGAGGTTCACAATTGAGTCTTGACATCCTCTAGAGCTTTTTCAAGGAATGGTCCAAAGTTCATCTCTTGAAGGACTAATCATTGGATCTCTTGGGACTTAATGGTTTCAAGGTAGGCTTCAGTTAAAGTGACCTCAAGCCTTGGCATGGGACTACACACTTCTCCTCTCTGTGATTGTTCGGTTGGCACTTCTTACTCTAGAATCTATCGAATAGATTTCACTGTGGGTTTCTCATAAAGAGGTTCCATTGCATGGGTCGCCTCAGGTAGTTCTTAGTCTTATTCTTGCTGGCCCCTTCTAGCTCTAGGTTGTTTCTCCCATGGTTGCAAGGTTTCTCTTTCCTATAGATGTTTTTGTTTAGGTGCCATCTATAATCACAATAAGACCATGGATTAGCAATTATTGTGTAACTTTAAAGCAATTAAGATATCTTTATCTCTCAAGGATAGTTACACTTGGCTAAGTTGTGATTATGGCTAGTTTAATTAATTAGGTACTTGTTATTTATTTATGTATTTTCATTAATAACTCATCTCAAAGGCTGTTAGAAACGTTAACTTGTGAAAAATTTGATGTTTATATATGATTAAGGTTATTAACCCTTTGAGGAAGTTAGGAAAAATTTCAAAAAAATTTATTGATTTTTCATCAAAAATTTTAAGGTTTGCAGCCCCCACAATAAAGATCTTATCTTTAGTAAGCACAGGATCAAAAAACAAAGTGATTTGAACAAACAATTTAGAAGTTATGACCTCTGGAAGGCTTTTAGGCTCTAAAAAATTTCAAAAACTCCCCTTGTGTTATGAGAAAATGGTAAAAAATTACAAAGTGTTTGGTGGTATATATAGGGTTTTAACAATGCATCGACAAGGCCTAGTTGACTAGGCCTCATCAACTAGGGTGGATGTGTCGATGGGACCTCAACAACGCAACCATTGACCACCATTGTCAAACTTTGACCTTAGTCAAACTTACAAAATATGAAGAATTTTTGAGTGAAGTTGATATCAAATGAAAGCTTAAAAGACCAAGAATAATATGAAAACATGTAAAGAGGGTGTTGAAGCTCATATGTTCTGGAAAAAGAAGAAAAATTGACTTAGTGGATGAATAAAATGAAAGATTAAGGAGCGCTGAGCGATTTACTCAATGGAAAATGTGAAAGATAGGATTATAGCAATGTCAAAGGTAAGGAACCTTAACCAACCAAGCCAAGAGCTATGCAAGTGGGTCCTCCCCATAGTAGGTTCATGCCCTTTTTGCCCTTGCATAACCTCAACTAAGGAGTCTGTGGGCCCCATAGTTGATTTACTGATCATGACAAATCAAGGACCAACCCAAAAGAATCCACTCAAGAATCCCAACACATTAGACCAAGACATATAGCATAACATAGAACACAGTAGTGAGGTGAGTTATGATAACATGGATGGATGATAGAGAAGGTGGAATGCAGTTTCGAATTAAGGCCATAAGAAGTCCCTTGTGGAATTTGTGGTTAAAATGACCCTAGAAGTTCCATCTTTGGTCCAAACCAAAACCATCTACTATCAATGACTTTGCATTACTAGTCTAAGACCAATCCACCCACTCGAGACACAAGGGTGCTTCCACAAAACAACCACCATTCCACAAAGAGAAGAAAAGAGAAGTAGGAAGTAAGAGAAAGGGTCTTAGTTAGAGGGGACCTTTAGGCATAGGTGTATGTTTTTTGAGTCCCATAACCAGTACCTATAGCCCTTTTATTTGTTCAAGGGTTGTAATTTGAATTCTCATTGTTTTTTTTTTTTTGTTCTTTTTTTTTTTAAATGGAAACCACACCATGCAATGATGTTATTTTGAATTTCTTCAATGGGTGGTGTGGAATGGTAAGAAATCCATAAAAAACACTCAAGCACTCAAGCAAGTAGAAGAGTACAAAGAGTAATGATTCCCCTTGAAGTCACACCCTTTACAAACCTTTGAATATTTCCTAATCCTAAAACTACCAAGGTCATCGATTAATTAAAATTTTCTTTAATGAAAAGGGACCTCAAATTCCCAGAACAAGGAAAACCATAGAGTTCATTGGATGGCCAGATGATGTGGACTCACTACCTATTCCATGAAAAAAATAAACCATGTCAAATTCATCAAACATCAGAATTCAAAAATAGAAACTAGACATCGACAATCACACATTAAGCACAAACCATCATTAGTGAATAGCAACAACGACACTATGTCCTACGATAATAAAGCACTCTTTATTAGTAAAAATAAAAAAAATATCACACTTAAATAAAAAGAAAGAAAAAGAAAGCAAAATATATAAGAAAGTGTAAAATAATGAAGAAGTTTCAAAGGTACTAAAGATGGTGTAAAATTAGAAAAATCTGAAAAATCCAAAAATGTGAAAAATAAAAAGTAGAAAAATTGAGAAGCTAATTTGATGGTTAGCATGGATGGCCATCTCCCCCATGACTAAGTTGGAAGGAGGAGATCTGAAAAATAGAATGTGGTTGTCCATCCATTGAGGTGACATTTACACTAGTCGGTCTTGGTTCTAGGAAAGGCTTGACTTATTGAATGTTGACCAACTGCTTTTTATTTGAGTTGTCAGGTTTGTAGATCAACATGGCCCTAGAGGAAAAGGTTCGATCAATTATATAAAGACACTCCCACAATGTTTGAAATTTTTTCTTTTGGGGTACATGTGTGGGGTTCCAGTAGAGAACCTTATCTCCTGGTTGAAGTTTGACTTTCTTCATTCTAAGGTCATGACGTTGCTTGCTGAATGCCTTGTTCACCTCATTTAAGGATACGGCCACTATTCAGTTTTCATCTAACACATTTAGGGTGATTAATCATTCTTTCTATGCTAGACTTAGATCAAGGTTTAAATCATAGGTTGTTAAGAGTGTACAGAGCTCAGATTGAATTCGAAGTGTTGGAAGTTTTCCATACAGTAACTCATAAGGAGAATAGCCAATAAGAAATTTTCAAGTTGAACGATAAGCCCAAAGAGCATCATTAAGTTTTGTACTCCAATCCTTCCTATATTTGCTAATGATTTATGTTAGTATTTTCGTAATCTCCCAATTGGTTACCTCTACTTGACCATTGGCTTAGGGGTGGTAAGGTGTTATTAATTTATGTTCTACCACCCAAGTGTTGTATTAATTTTCTAAAGGTGACACCTGTGAAATGATTTCCATTATTAGAAATTAGAGAATGTGGCATCCTAAACCTATTCACGATATTTTTTAGTATAAATTTGGCAACATTGGATGATGTACAATCAGTCACAACTACTGCTTCTGTCCATTTTGTGTAGTAGTCAACTACTACTATAATATATGACTTTTCATTGGACATGGGTGTGATGGGACCCATGATGTCAACGCCCCATATGATGAAAGGCTCCAGTGGTTGAATCCACTATTGAGGATCTTCCATGCAAGTGATCATGCCCCTATCATGTTGACAACGTTCACAAAACTTGACAAACTAGTGGCCATCCTTAAAGATTGTAGGCCAATAGTATCCTGCCATCAGGATTTTTATGGCCATGCGTCTCCCTGCATAGTGGCCTTCACAAGGCCCTTCATGAGCATCCTGGAGAACACACAGTTGATCTTCATCAAGGACACACCAATGAATCAAGGCATCAACACACACCTTATAGAGGTATTTTTTTTTAATTTTCATGAAGTATTTGACCTAATGAAGAAATTGTTGCTTCTTTCTAAAATCCAAGTCTTGTGGCATCTCTTAAGTAAGAAGATATCTAAGGATGCCATTATACCATGTTGCTTCTAAAAGCATTTGTTCACATATTGTGCCTATAAAGAGGAGTTCATTTGGAAACTAATTAGAGAGTAGGCTCTCCTCCTCTTTGTTATCCCATCTTAAGTCAGAGAGATGGTCAACAACCACATTCTCAGTCCCTTTTCGATCTACCATCATGAGGTTGAATTCCTGCAAGATTACAAGCCACCCTATGACACGAGGGCTCACCACTAGCTTATTCATGAGGAAGTGAATTGCACTCTGGTCCATATGCATAAATACTTTGTAACCAAGCACATAGTGCCTAAACGTTTCTAGCACGTACACCACTACCATTAGTTCTTTCTTCATGATGGTGTAGTTTAACTATGCTCCCATAATGCTTTGGCTTGCACAATGGATATAGTATGGATGTTTCTTATCATCCATCTGCATGATTAGTGCTCCCAAGGCATAGTTAGATGCATCTATTATGATATGGAAGGGTCTGGACTAGTTTGGTGCTTGTAGGATTGGTGTTTCTATGAGTTTCTCTTTTAATTGTTGGAATGTGTGTCCACATTCTTTAGTCTAGATAAAAGGTACATCTTTCTTTATAAGCTATACCAATGGCTTTGTGATCTTAGAGGAATTATCTATAAATTTCCAATAGTAGCCAGTGTGTCCAAGGAATGACCGAACATCTTTAATGGTCTTTGGTTGGCATGTTATTCCTTCGATGATAGTTATTTTTTCTGATTCTACCTCAATCCCTTTTTAAGAAATTCAGTGTCCTAGCACAATGCCTTCTTTGACCATGAGATGGCTCTTTTACCAATTGAGCTATAGGTTTGTCTCTACACATCTCTTCAGTGCTTTCTCAAGTTGGTCCAAGGCTTACTCAAAGGTAGCTCCATAGGTGGAAAAGTCATCCATGAATATTTCAACACCACTACTAATCTGTTGTTGAAAGATACTAAGGACCAAGTGTTGAAAGGTTGCCAGGCATTGCATAGACCAAATGGCATCTTACAATATGTAAAAGTCCCCCAAGGACTCGTGAATGTTGTCATGGCCTGATCTTTTGATGCGATTTAGATTTGGTTATAGCCACTATAACCATCCAAGAAACTATAATAACAATCGCTAGATATGGTATATAACACTTGATCTACAAATGGCAAAGGAAAGTGATCTTTAAATGTTACCATATTCAACAACCTAAAGTCAATACAGACCAAGCATTTTCCATCCTTCTTTGATACAATTATGAGTGGGCTAACCTACTCACTAGCCACAACTAGATAGATGAACCCAACCTTGAGGAGTTACTCTATCTCCTCCTTGATGATTTACTTCAATTTGGGGTTTAGCCACCTCTATGGCTACCTTCTAGGCTTCATGGCTAGGTCAATGTAAATGTAATGGTGGCATATCATTAGATCGATTCCTGTTAGCTCTAAATATGACCAAGCAAAAGTTGTTAACCATTTTTTCATCACTTTCAACAAATTTTCTTTTTGTTCAGGAGCAAGTTTGACATTAATGATGACCAATTTACCATTTTTTAAAAATGTATACTCCATTTAATCGGTATTTCCAACTCTCCCAAATAGGTATCATCATCTTCATTAAAGAGTTGAGAATGAACTTGTTCAATTTTGTCCATGCCTTCCACATATGCACAAGTTAGTTAGCTCCATGTATATTGTGCTACTATCTAAATTAGCTATCATCCACAAGGTGCCCCCTTGCTTTGTGGTTGCTGCATATAGACACCTTTGAATATTGATCTCTTGTGCAGACTGATTGCATGCCTTAATGTATGTACTCTTAATCGACCAAATCTTTTGCACACAATTGCACCTGTTATCACTATACACAATGCATGGAATATGCTTCTTCTCAATTTTTCCTAGCTCCTTTTCCTTGGATATTTCTAAAGATAGGTTCCTTATGCTCATTCTTACATCAACCATTTTTAACCAAGCTCTTTCCATAATGATGGGAAAGTCATTTTTGCAGTTGTCCACCTTGATTACCAGAAAATCAGTAGGATAGGACCACCCACAAACTATGGTCACAATGTCCTCTACTAATCCCAGAAGGACAATAATTGACTGATCTACTAATTCTAGATAAATGTTACTCTTCTTAGGAGGTGGTAGGTCCCATCCCTTGTACATGTCATGGAAGTTGAGGTTAACTCTAAAACCAAAGTCAAGAAGAGCCTTACATGGCTCTTGTCTAGCAATCTATAGATAAATGAGTGGACTTCCTAGATCAAATCTTTTTGTAGGAAGATTGCTAGCCTTGATCCAATCAGAAACAACATGAGTCAGCATTATAATGCAGATCCTAGGTGGCACTTGGTTTGAAGGGAACTCAAAGGTATTTGATGTAAAGGATGAGGGTGCTAGAAATGCAGGATGATTAGCCGGAGCAAGTTGTGAGGGCTAAAGAGGACTATTGGACTAGAAGAAATGTCTTCTCCTTGATCGATTGTTTGGACCACTTGGCTGAAAAACTATTTGTGAGTGTACAACCCTTGTAGCATTTTTTTGTTGTGGCTATGGAGGAATCTCACCCTGCCTAGATGAAGCAAGAGGTAACTGGGTTGAACGTGGAGGTGTATGTGTAGAGGGATGCATAGGATGAGAAGGATACAGATATGGATTTTTCCTTTAAGTAGATAGTGAATGTGTTTGATGGTACTTTGGAGGGTAGTAGTGATGTTGGAATGATGTATGACTTGCAGAGCTTCTAAGGGAGATGGACTGTTGAACATAGTACCTATATGGATATGGTTGCCTATAAGGGTACTGCTACCTTTTTGATGACATTCCCCATGATTGTGGTTGATACCACTATTGGTATTGTTCGTATGATTGTGGAGGAGTTCCACTTGGGTAGTAACCTTATTGTTGCTAGTGGAACTAACTTGGACTACCTTGAGGGTAAGGCAATCTTCTTGGAGCTTGCCTACGTGCTAAGTGAGGATTCAATGCGTACACTCTAGACTCTTGTAAGTGTGGCACCATAGGGCAACATACCTTTGAATATTTGTATTGGCATATGTCACATTTAGTTTCATCATTAGAGTTAGACTCCACAATTTCCTCTACAGCAACAACTTTGCCCTTACCTCTTTGGTAGGCATGTTCAGCTTCTTTTTGCCTCCTATGATTATGATCACTATTTTGCTCTTTGGCTTCTTCAGCAATCTTTAAAGTGATATAAAATTTTTCATCCAAAGAGTCCCATAACTTGTCAACCTTGGCCAAAATATCATAAATAGATTTTTGAATGGGCAAGGTCGTTCTGTTCACCACTTCATCAAGTGGTGATTCCTCCTCATCACAAAATCAAACCTCTCATTTTCTAATGGATGAGTTCCTATTATACTCTTCAACACTTTCCCTTTTTCATAGCTCACCTTATTCTTTTGCTACCTACTCAATTAGCCTCTAGATCTAATGAGATCTCAATTCAAACAATCTTTCTTGGGCATACACCCCAAGGGTTCTTCTTGTTTCTACTCTAAGCCCATCTATGAAGTGGAAAAGTTGTTCTCTCTGAGAATAACCATGGCCAGGGCATCGATGTAGAAGTGAATAGTATCAGCCAATGGTGGCATCTAAGGGTTCATGTGCTCCTTGTTTCCAACCTTGAATTTTCCTTCTTAAATTAGATACTCTAGAATACATATGGTATTTATCATTGAATAGCTCTAACATGGTACTCCATGTATGGATAGATTTTGACTCTAAGGATTGGTACCAACTTTCAACTTTATTAATGAGTGTCCTTGGAAAAAGCTTGAGTTTCTGCCATTCATTCTCTATGATCTATAAGTTACAGGCATCTTGAAAATCTTGTATATGTGTTTGTGGACTAGAGTTGTATGCCCCTTCAAATCTTGGGATATTGTTCATGTCTAGGCACTTGATCCAACTATCCTTCATCTACCTCATTGGGATCTTCACTACCTTCGCAATGTTGAGCATACTTTGAGTCACCAATAGAAGTTCATCATCATCGTTGTGTCTATGACATCAATGATGGTTTCAGCCATCCCTTCGATTTTGGTGGCTGTCATGGTCATTGTTGTTTTCTTAATCACCTTCATCATGGTTGTTTCTATGGTGGTTTCCATGAGAACCATTAGATGAAGAGGAATGTTTGGAATAGGATGAAGAAGAAGAAGGTGGATCGTCATTGCCACTACAGTGTCCACCACCACTCTTACACTTATTATGATTAGCATCCTTAGATCCCTTGTTGTTTCAATGTTTACCTAAATCCCTACCTTAGCTATCACTCTTTCTTGAACCCAATTTATGAATAGTGGATCGCAGGGTCAAGTTCACACCCTTGCCATCAGTTGCAAGGGTGGAGAATCTTCATGTTGAGAACCTTCAATAGGAGGATCCTCAATGTCATCTTGATTTAGTAGGAATAAGGGATTGGTGCAATGTTTTCCCTTTGTAACTTCATGTAGTTTCTCCTAACATGGATCTCATTTACATTGTTTTTCAATGGGATAGTGGTTTCGAGTGTCATATCCATCACAACGTATTCTTTGTGGAGATATGCTATGTCTAACTTCTTAAGGGTTTTGAATAGCATCCTAGGCACAGATCAATCGGGGGGCAAGACAACGTTTCCCTCCATATCACACCATCACAACTATTCATCCTGATGTAGGATGAAGGTGAATTTTCGTACAAACTCATCTGGATGAGTGTATATCACCTTGCATTCTTGTGGAACTGGTAGTTTGGTATTTGCGTGCTTGCGACAAGAAGAAGACATTTTGCAAAACAAAATAAAATTATCAATGTGCTTTTATAATTCTATGTATAGTGGGAATGATATTGACCTTGATGTTCATACAACGATATTAATGGTATTCACAGAGACCTAAATAGTACATGTTCCACAAACAAAGTCCCTGAGAATGGTGTCAATGATGAGCGGCAAGGTACCCCTATGCCTAACCATATGAATCACAAAGTGTTTATGTGTGATCCAGTTAAATTTCATGGACTTTATCATTTCCGGTGCATGAGTCCTTTATGGAGTAAATCTAGCCTTAAGGTCAATCATTGTCTTCCCAATTACACTTGTGATGTTCGTTGGTATGATTAAGTATAACTGAGGCATCTGATTTTTATAATTTTTTGTTTTATAAATTGTTTCTCAAATGTAGATAAAAGGAATTTGATTAACTAACTAGCATTTAGATAATCCTAACATAAGCATCTAATCCCACTTTCCGTACACATCCTAAACCCATGTATCAATGTTGGGTGACCAAGTGCTATGCTACTAGGTGTACCAAGCAATAACATTGTTGGGATTATCAAGAGAATACATGTTATGCTTGAAGCGATCGTACTTATGTGTGTAATCTATTTAGCTTAATTGCTTTATTAATGTAATAATTGGAAAATAATTAATAACTAATTAAAAAATTAATAAATAACTAAAAACATTAAATGCATAAATGAAACAGCTAATCTATCCAAAGTGCTGCAAGGTTTATCAAAAAGCTCATCTTTATTACTGCACACACTGCCGTGCTCAAGTACAACAATGCTTGAATAAATATTTGTATGCTCAATGACTCCTACTATAGGCACTTGAAGAAAAAATTCTAACTTTCAAATGGAAAAAATGCAAGAGCTCCACTACAACTACAATATCTACTCCCCATAAATGTAGTTGTACATGTGTATTTATAGCTGACTATAGACACTAGATCAACGAGGCCACGTCAATGCATGATATGATGTATCAACTAGGCCTCGTCGATGAGGCCTAGACAATGAGGCCACATCAATGAGGTTTCATCAACACAATTGATAGAACATTACTCATTACTTATTTTTGAGCCACTGGATGTCTCTTCATTTAGTGGCTATTATGTAGACTTGGCTTTGGACACACATTTGTTCCTTATGTTTGTTGTGGTTCAATATAGGAATCGTGTTGACATTTTGAACTTCCAACCCACAACTATATCCTTTATCATTATTGGTAATGCATGTAATTTTCTGTCTCTCCATAATGATAGGCTCATCCCTTAGGTTTTGTGTTGGACTGATGTTGGTTGTTGGCTTTTGTGTAGGATTAGGAGAAATTATTTTTTTGATGAAGGGTGCTACACTAGATTATATTTTGTTAGTTCTTATGAGCTAGTAGGTCTTCAAGTCTTATTTTTATGTGTGGAAACTATCCTAAAGAAAAAACATTTCTGAAAATTTTGATGAGATCTACTAATGTTATCATTTACTTGTATGTTCACAACATAAGTGGCATTCTTTTATTAATGTTGTGGTGCCAATTGTTCCTATACTTTTGAAGGTGACATATGATGGAGGGAAGTATGAGAGTGATGATGATGTGATGAGGAATAAGAGGTATGAGATGGTGCTTCCACAGGAGATGTTATGGGTTGATGATATTCAGGAGAGCGGTAGTAGTGATTTAAGGTAGAGTAAGTAGAACTAGTTGGATAAATAGTTTGTTGAACATAATATTCGTATGGGTCCAACTGGTAATAAGGATAGTGTTTGATCATTGATGGCCTCCCCCATGATTGTGGGATTTGCCATTGTGGATGACAGTAGTTTTGATATTGATAGAAAGTCCCACTAGGATAGTGTGGTTGGTTGTAGGATTATCTATAATTACCTTGTGGATAAGGTAATCTCCTAGACTTTTTTTTTTCTACAAACCTAGGATTTAAAGAAAAAGCCCCAAACTTTTGTAGATGTAACATAACTGGGCAATAGCCCTTTGGAAATTCATAGTGGCAAATGTCACATCCATCATCCTCTTTTGTATTGGAGTCTATAACCTCTTCTAATATAGATACTTTTCCTTTTTGTTGATAAGTGTTCCTACCCATTTCATTTTTCTTTTTCCTCTTTTGATTTTGATCACATTATCCTTTTTTCTCTACCTTCTCCTCTATGATTTTCCAGTAAGTTGTAACTTTTTCATTCATCAATCCCCATATCTTATCTAACCATGCCTCAATATTAGGGATAAAATTTTGTATTAGCAAGGTTTGTTGTGAAATCAACTCATCAAGAACTACCTCTTTTTTTAAGTGTTAAATTCTAGTCATATTCCTCATCACTCTCCTTTTTACATAACTTTCCTTCTTCTTTTTCCACCTATTCTATCAGCCTTTGTATCTTATGGACTCTTAGCTTTGATAATTGTTGTTGGACATAGATCCCAACAATCTTCCTTATTTTGTTATAGAGCCCATCTATGATGTCAAGAAGTTGCTCTTTTCAAGAAAAACCATGGCCTAGACATCTATATAGTAGAGAATAGTATTGGTCCAAGGCCATATCCAAGGATTCATGATTTTTTTGCTTCCATTTTAGTCAAATACTTTCTCATAGGTTTAGTATTTTTCATTGAAGAGCTCAAGCATTGTTGACCACCAATGGATCAAATCTAGTCCCAACGATTCATACCAACTTTAACTTCTTCTATTGATATTCTACAAAAGAGCTTAACCTTTTGCCACTCACTCTCACTATTCTACAAGGCACCGGCATCATGGAAGGCTTGTAAGTGATGTTGTTGATCGGAATTATAGCCTCTCACAAAATTATGAATGTTATTCATATCAAGCCTTTTGGTGCAAATTTTCCATTAATGTCTGTGGGGTATTCTACTGCTTCCATTTTTTGCATCATGCTCCTAGTAGCCAACAAGGGTTCATCATCATTAGACATGTAATGGTGATAATTTCTATTTCTAGTTGTCTAGTTATGATGATCTTGTTCATGCTCATGTCAATGATCTTATCTATTTCTACTCCTATCTTCATTTTGATCCCTATTTCTATACCTACATTCATCTTCGTCAGAACTAAATGTGGAAGAGGAAGAGGAATAGAATGATGGTGAACTAGGAGAATTGCCATGGCTCCTATATCTCTCACTAGGTTCCTAAGCCTTGAGGTCCTCCTTGTTCTAGGACCTACTCCATCCCCTCTAGGGTTGTCTATGCTAGTTAAACATAGTTCCTACTTGTGGTTGTTCACTCCAATTCTCTTCAATATAGTTCCTACCATTTTTCCTACTAATGCTCTCATCATGTGATGAATTATTAGCTCTATGTGAAGAAGACATGTTTTTAATTAATAATGTATGTAACTTAAAATATTAATATTTTCAAAAAGATAAATCACTAATACTTTTACAGTGATCATTTATAATATAACTAATCTAGATAACTAGCATCATCCTCAAAAATGGCACCAATGATGAGAAGAAAGTACCCTCTATGCCTCACCATATGAATCATGAGCATTCACATGCAATTTGGTTGATTCTATATATGGAACTAGTATGAAATATAGATTATTAAGAATTGGTTGCAGGTTGTTGTCGTCTTGCTTGGACAAGGGAAAGCTTGGTCACATATGGCTTAGTCCAAAGTGAGGCATATGATTTTTATAGATTTTATATTTTATTTTTATTAACCTAAAAGTGAGAAAAAGTAATTAATTATGAATTAATCTAATTAACTATCATATGTCTTAATCTACTTCCTAACATAAGCATCTAGGCCCATCTTCCATGCACATTCTAAACTTGTTATGATGCTATTAGGTTATCAAGTGTTAGGCTACTAGGTGAACTAAGTGATAACACTACGGGGATTACCAAGCATCAACAGGGTGCTCGAGGTAGTCATACTTATGTGTTGTAATTAATTAGCCTAGGGGCGATGAGTGTCTATTCCCAGCTTGCTGCACATGTCCTAAACCCACGTACCCACTACTGGGATTACCAAGAGGTATCCTACTAGGCAAACCAAGAAATAACACTACTAGGATTACCAAGTGAATATCTATTTATGCTCAAAATTGGTCACTCATTCTGCCAACTAATTAATATTAACTACGTTCATGAAAAGCAAACATTAACTAAGAGCATCAAAAGTAAATCTATTCTAAATCAAAGTGTTGTAATGAATATGAATCAATTTTGATCTTTTTATCATTCATGGAATGTGTCTAGGTACATTTCCACACAAATAAGATGTCATACAACTTACTTAAATTCACAGTACAAGCACTCACTGACTATTTGCTAAAATCACAAAACAAAACTGCAAGAGTTTAGCTACCAAAGTGACCAAAAGGTGTCCAATACATGGCAAGAGTATTATATTTATAAGCATTTATTATAATTGCGACATCACATTTACAACATTGCAAAGGCATTGTATGATGGGATGAAGCATTGTAGTAGGGGATGCTACAACACCCATGCAACATCGCATCTACAACATCATAAATGCGATGTAGCATCTATGACATCATAGATGTGACGTATTAGCCATTTCATGCTTCATAAGATATGGACCCCCTTCTTTTGAAGAGTTAGGTCCTAGTTATATCCCTATACATTTTCTCATTTACATAGCTCTCCTTCTTCTTTTGCCACTTGCTCAACTAACCTTTGTATCTGATGGACTTTCAATTTGGATAATTGACCTTGGGCATAAATCCTAAGGGTCTCCCTCATTCATTATGAAGCCCATCTTTGATGTGGAAAAGCTACTCTTTTTGAGAAAAATCATGGCCTAGACATCTATGTAGTAGAGAATAGTATCTATGTAAACCTATCCCCAAGGATTCATGTTTTTCTTTACTTCTATCATTGGATTTTTTTTTCTCAAGTTGGACACTCTCACATAGGTCTAGTATTATTTGTTGAAGAGTTTCAGTATTGTGAATCACTGATGGATTAAATTTGGTTAAAAAAATCTATACCAATTGTTAGCTTCATTTATTAGTGTTCTTGGAAAGAGCTTAAGCTTTTTTAACTTACTTTTGATATTTTCCAAGGCACAGGCATCATGGAAGGCTTATAAATGATGTTATGGATCATAATTATATCCTCCCTTAAATTTAGGAATGTTTTTCATATCAAGCCATTTGATGCGGCTTTCCCTTTGATGCCTTTTAGATATTTGAACTCCCTCCCTAATCTGTGTCATGGCCTTAGTAGCTAACAAGGGTTCATCTACATTAGACATGTCATGGTGATAATCTCTATTTCTATTTATGTGATAGTGATGATATCATCTATTCTCACTTTGATGTTTTTCATCCTGCCTTTGCATTCTATTTCTATTTTTATCCTGACCCCTTAGTGAAGCTCTATCTCTATACCTATTTTCATCTTCATCAAAACTAAATGTTGAAGAGGAAGAAAAAGATGGGGAACTAGAAGAATTTCCATGGCTCTTATATCTCCCCTCATGATCCCTTAATTTATCTTGTCTATGTTTAAAGGAGGTCTTAGGCCTTGAAAACCTTCTTATTCTAAGACTTACTCCATCTCCTCTAGGATTTTCTACGTTACTTGAACGTAGTCTTTAAGTGTAGTAAGGATCTAAATGAGCATATGAAATCCTTACTTAGGTTGTTCACCCCAATTCTCTTCAGTATAGATCCTATCATTTCTCTACAAGTGTTTTCATCATGTGATGTATTCTTGTCCCTATGTAAAGAAGACATGGTATTATTTGATAACATGTGTGAATTAAAATATTAATGTTTTCTAAAAGATAGATCATTAATATTTTTGCAATGATTATTTATAATGTAACTAATCTAGATAATTAGCACCATCCTTGAAAACAGTGCCAATGATGAGCAACGAGTACCCCCTACGCCTAACCATATGAATTACAAGCGTTCATGTGCAATCTAGTCAAATTCCATGGATGGAACTAGTTTGGCATCTAGATTGTTAAGCATTGACCATAGGATGTTGTCTTCCCACTTGGACTAGTGGTAGCTTGTCACATATGGTTTAGTCCAAAGTGAGGCATATGATTATTGATGCTGTTACAATCTTAAACTAATCTTAATTATATTATAGAAATTAATTATTTAATCTAATTAACAAGAAGAAGATAAATCCTAAACTAGCCTAAGGGCAATGAGTGTCTATTCCTAGCTTTTCATACACATCTTGAACTTATGTATCCACTACTAAGATTACCAAGTGTTATGCTACTAGGAAAACCAAGCAATAACGCTACTAGGATTACCAATCAAACATGTGTTTACATTTGAAACTAGTCACGCTCATTTTTCTGATTAATTATCATGCATGGAAATATAAATATTAACTAAGTACATGAAAAGAAAATTGCATGGACATTAAATCTATTCTATTCTAAGTGCTACAAGGTATTTTAAGAACCTCATCTTTATCACCAACACATTGAATAATCTCATCTTCATCACCAACACATTGAAGTGTTCAGGTACATTGATGCTCAAATTAGAATCCGTACTATTGACTCCTACTATGAGCACTTAGAAAATATTCTAACTTTATGAAATCAATCTGCAAGAACCCACCTACTCTATTGATTTAACAATGCCATAAATGTGGTGGGTGTATGCATTTGTATAGGCATAAATAGATGCCATGTCAATGCATATGTGTTGATACATCAAATCATGCATCGACAAGGATGTGACGATACATGCACGTCAATGTAGCCCATTTTGTGATTTATCAATCATGTTATCAAAAACTATACTAAGTAATGAGTGGCGAGTTTCCCCCTATGCCTATCCATAAAAATCACAAGTGTTCATGCATAATCCAGTTAAATTCTATAAATGGGACTAGTGTGACATCTAGATTGTTAAGTATTAATCACATGTTGTTGTCTACTCACTTAGACTAGTGGTAGCTCTATCATGTATGATTTAGTCCAAAGAGGGGCTTATGATTTATTGATGTTGTTAGAGACTTGAACTAAACTAAATAATAACATAAAATTAATAATTTAATCTAATTGATGGCAAGAAGATAAATCTTAAACTATCCTAAGGATGATGAGTGTTCATTCCTAGCTTGTTGTACACATCTTGAACTCACATACCTACTGCTAGGATTACCAAGTATTAGGCAAACCAAATAATAACACTACTGGGATTACCAAGCGAATACATGTTTACACTCAAAACTAGTGGTGCTCATTCTACAGTTGATTAATATGCATGACAATATAAATATTAACTAAATACATAGAAAGAAAATTGCATTAAAAAGTAAATCTATGCTAAATCAAAGTGCTACAATGAACTTTAATCAATCTCAATCTTATTGCTGGTCATGGATTATGTCTAGGTATAATGACACTCAAATAATACATCATACATTTAATTCAAATCCATGATGCAGAAACTCACTAACTATTTACTAAGATTATGAAAGAAAACTACAAGAGTTTTAGCACACTATTGACCAAATCACGATAAATACATATCAGATGCTTGCATATTTAAATGCAAACAAGAAGATTACCTTGATGCATACGCATTGGCATATCGCAAGCTACATCAATAAGGATGATTGACACATATATGTGTTGGTGCAACTATGATATAGTAGATGTGACATAGCATCTCTAATGAAGTAGCCAACTGAGATGCATCAATAGTGATGCACTGATGTAGATGTGACATAACAGCTATAATATAGCATCTTTGATATCATAGCTGATTGATATACTTGATAAATGATGCTTCATCATACCCCTATGACTTACTAAAAACTCATCCTTGAGTTATATAAAATTGACAAAGTTCCATTACAAAAATTATGGGGTTACTAAGATTACATTGATTGACATTATCAAATTTGAATGTCACATTGCAAAATTTTATTTGAGTGGATATATTACCAAATAATAAAAAAACTAGACAAATGTCAAAGTTTATAAAAATTTTAAAAGTCTTCAAAAATTTGTTGATAATGAATCTTTATGTTGTTGTTAGTGGTGGTGGTTTTTCCAACCTTGGTTGTTATGTTGGAACTTTCCTTTTTATGCAAACTTTTTAAATGATGGACTAAAACTTCTCCTCATCAACTCATGAACTTCTAGCTAGTGAACTTGCATTGTTTGAGCTTTAATTCTTCTATATGCTATTTTTCTATGGGAATGTCCTCCTCTATCCTCCTCTTGTTCTCTTTTCCTTGTCTTGTGAAAGGCCTTCAATCTTAGGTATTCCTTTTGACATCATCTAGAATTGCTAAAGGATCAACATTAGTTTTGGAAATTTCTCTTTAATGATTAATCCTTTCTGAATCCTTAGCTTAAATTTTTTAAAAATTCAACATTTAGGATCAAGATGATTATGAAATAATGTTTCCAATACTCTAGGGTAACTAAAATCATCAAGTTGTTTAAGTTATTTTGATTATTTTTACTATTAGTTACCATAATATTCAAAATGGGATGTTGGAAAATTTTCAAAAATCACATCAATAACCCCCATGACTGATGAGCTCAACTTTGAGAACTTAAAAGTTTTCTAACAATTGAAATCAAAGGTCTAGTTCACAAGATATTGCAAATACATCAAAATATTGAAAATTATGATGTTTAAAAATGGCCAAGAAATATTGAATTTGAAGGATACTTTAATCTAAAAGAATTAAAAATTAATCAAAATGAATGAGTAGTTCCAAAATCATGCATAAATTTTGAAAATTTATCCATAATATCTTTGACAATGTGTAGTTTCAATTTAGAGTAATGATCAACAAAATTCATGTAATTGGATCCTCCCCAAAGTAAGCTCTTATCATAATGTCCTTGCATAACCACTCCTATAGATGTCTATGGGCACACTAGAAGTTAAATATGAATCAGGCCTTTGTTCCAAACAATGCACATCTATCTTAGTTGGAATCTTACACTATACCTTACAAAACCATTAGGTACATACTCACATGTGATAGTGACGTGAATAATGGCATGAGAAAGGATTGCAAAGTTAAGGATGTAAGATACCTTATCATGTTCACAATAGGTTCTTGTGTCAACTTTGATTAAGATTATCATCATACCTATTTGTCCAATTTTCAAACCAAGTTCATACCTTTGCTAGTGACATCGCATTGCATTATCCTAAACTTACCACCATAGGACCACCACAACCATACAAAAACATCACTACTCAATAAAAAAAAGCAATTTTGATTAATTAATTACTTCAATGGTAAAATTTAGGAAAATTTATCATTTGTTAGAGGGATGCCTTCAAGCATGGGTAACATGTCTTTCTAGCCCCATAGCCAATGTTAATTCCATCATAGGAGTACCTTTAGTCATGGATAACATGTCTTTCTAGTCACATAATAAGACTAGTCTAAGAGACCTTTAGGATTCCTAGAAGTAATCTATCTTTAGGCATGGGTAAGATGTCTTTCCAATGGTACCCCAAGAATTAGTTTCTTTTGTGAATTAATTAATTGATGAATGACTTGTGCTTCTCTTGTTAGAAAACTAGCTTTAGGGATGGGTAACATGACTTTCCAATGACATGGCAAGGTAACACTTTTTGAGAACATGATTCCCTCAAAATTAAAACATTGAGTAATGATATAAGCACATGAAGTAGTAATAACCATAAAGAAAGTTCAAACAATTATCAAATTCCCTTAATGTCATATCCTTTTCCATTTCCTTTTGGTCCTTTTCCTTTTCTTTAAAGCATAATGATCATGAATTAATTTTAGTTTCATATTAGAAGAACCATATTTCTTGCATGATAAAGATCTCTTATTTATAGAAATTGGAGGGATGGATGATGTAGCCTCATTACCTTATACAATTATTTATCCAAACATCTTAATATAATAGGACAAAAATCCAACACATGGTGTTGATTTCTACATCATGACTAACAACATTATTAACAAAAACATAGTAAATGTCCATAAAACACAAAGGAAATTACTCAAGAAGAGAAAAGAAAAGAAAAATAACAAGAAATGGAAAATTTATTGAGAATAGGAAATTTTGAGGAAATAAGAAAATGTTAAAAAAATAAAAATGATAAAAAAAATATAAAATATAAAAGTGAAAATGCACTTATTAGTTCTTGATTCAAACTGGGACATCTCCCTCATTATAAACTTATGTATGAGCATTCAAAAAATGGACTGCGTATTTTCTTGATTATACACCATAAGTTTTCCATTTATCATCTTTAGTGATTTATATTTTTTCTTTTTAGCACATTTAACATCAATGATAATAAGGTTTCAAAGATTTGGAGACATATATTCAATTGGACTAGAAGATGTTTCCATGCATATTTTGGATAGTTTGGTATTCTCATTTTCTAGTCATTGGGTGTCTTTTGGTTTAGTGGCTATTGTGCAGACATGGTTTTGCACACACAATTCTTCCTCAAGTTTGTTGTGGTTGGTATAAGGATCATGTTAATACTTTGAAATTTCAATCCACAGTTACACCCTTTATCATTATAAGTAATGATGGAAATTTCTATCTTTCCACCATGCCATGTTCAACTTTTATGCTTTATTCTAAAGAGGTGACAATTGTTAGATTTTTCATAGGATTTGAAGGCATTTTTTTTGGTAAGGAAGGAGGTTGCACCATATTGCACTTACACTAGTTCTAATAAGCTAGTAGGTCTACTAATTTTATTCACACATGTGAAAACCATCTTAAAGAGAGAATATTTCTAAGGCTTTTGGTTAGGACTACTAGCACTATCATTTTTTTGTATGTTCACAATCCAAGTGACATTCTTCTACTGAGGTTATGGTGTTAATTCTTCCTGCATTGTTAGTGGTGACATACGTTGGAGGGAAGTATGAGAGCATTGAGAATATGATAGATGGTAAAAGGCATGGGATGGTGATTCCACAAGAGATGTTTGGGTTAAAGATATTCAGGAGGGTAGTAGTAGTGAGTTGAGGCATAGGCAGTAGAACCATTAGGAGAAATAGGTTGTTGAACATAGTATCCATAAGGGTCTAGTTGGCCATAGAAATATTGCTAGTTTGATGATGGCATCCCCCATGACTGTGAGTTTTTCCATTGTTATTAATAGTAGTCTTGAGGTTGATAAGGAGCCCCACTTGGATAGTGCTGTTGGTTATAGGATTATCTATAATTACCTTGTCGATAAGGTAATTTCTTAGGCATTTTCTTTTTCAAAGCAAAAGCCCCAAAATCTTGTAAATGTAACATAAATGGGTAATAGCCCTTTGGATGTTTATATTGATAAATGTCACATCCATTCTCCTTCTTTGAATCTAAGTTTGCAACCTCTTCGACTACAACTACTTTTCCTTTTTTTTTCAATAAGTATCCCTACTTGTTTTCTTTTTTTTCTCTTTTCTTGTCTTAATTAATTGATCCTGCTTGACTTACCTTCTCCTTTATGATTTTTAAGCTGGTGGTAACTTTTATATTCATTAATTCCCATATCTTAGCTATCCTTGCTTCAATTTCAGTGATAGATTTTTGTATTGACATAGTTTTGTATGAAATCATCTCATCATAAGCTACCTCTTCTTCCTAGTCCTAAATATGGATCTCTTTTTGTGAAGGGTTGGATCTCAATTATATTCCTCTATGCTCTCCCTTTTGTATAACTCTCCTTCTTTTGCCACATGTCCAATTAACCTTTGTATCTAATGAGTTCTTAGTCTTAATAATCTTCCTTGTCCATAAATCCCAAGGGTCTTCCTAATTTTCTTACAAAGCCCATCTATGATGTAAAAAAGTTTCTCTTTGTGAGAAAATCCATGACTTGGGCATATATACAGTAGAGAATAGTACTTTCCCAAGGCTACATCAAGGGATTCATAGTTTTCTTCCTTCCACCCTTGCATTTGTTTCATACATTAGATATTCATGAGTAGGCTTGATATTTCTCATTGAAAAGCTCAAACATTGTGAAATATTGGTGGATTAAATTTGGTTCCAACAATCTATACCAACATTTAACTTCTTTTATTAGTATCCTAGGGAAAATCTTAGGCTTTTGCCACTTACTTTCAATATTTTACAAGGTGCATGCATCATGGAAGGCTTGTAAAAATTGTTTTGGATCAAAATTATAACCTCCCTCAAATTAGAAATGTTATTCATATCAATTCATTTGATGTGGCTTTCTCTTTAATTCCTATGGGGTATTCTAACTACCTCCCTAATCTATATCATACTTTGAGTGGCCAACACAGGTTTATCATCATTAGACATGTCATGGTCATATTCTCTATTTCTATTTGTCCAATGGTCATGGTTTCATCTATGCTTCATTTGATACCTGATGTCTTTT
Source organism: Gnetum montanum (assembly GCA_015680685.1). NCBI lineage: Eukaryota > Viridiplantae > Streptophyta > Gnetopsida > Gnetales > Gnetaceae > Gnetum > Gnetum montanum. The sequence goes on along the minus strand of MNCI01022583.1, from coordinate 602,062 downwards.
CTTTGACCTTTATTTTTTCTTTATATTGACCTCTTAGTGGAGCTCTATCTCTATATTTATGTTTATCTTCATTAGAACTAGATGGTGAAGATGAAGAGGAAGATGGTGAACTGGGAGAACTACTATGACTCTTATATCTTCCCCTATGGTTCCTAGCTTCATCTCTTCTGGGTTTGCTAGAGGTACTAGGCCTTGAGGCCCTCCTTGTTCTAGGACTTGTTCCATCCCCTCTAGGATTTTCTACAATAGTTAAATATAGCCTTTGATAATAAGGATCTGAATGAGTATATGAGACTCTTTCTTCCAATAGTTCACTTTAATTCTCTTTAATAAAGATCCTATCATTACTCCTACTAGTGTTCTCATCATGTGATGGACTATCGATCCTATGTAAAGAAGACAGGTTTTCCATTAATAATGTGTGTGTGACTTAAAATATTAATATTTCCTAAAATATAAATTTTTAATGCCCTTACATACATCATTTATAATATAACTAATCTAGATCACTAGTACCATCCCTAGCAATGGCACCAATGATGAGTGACAAGTGTCCCCTATGCCTAACTATACAATCACAAGCATTCATGCACAATCCAATCAAATTTCATGAATGGAACTAGTGTGTTATCTAGATTGTTAAGTGTTGATCGTAGATTGATGTCTTCTCACTTAGACTAGTCGTAACTCTATCACATATAGTTTAATTCAAAGTGAGGCATATGATTACTAACATTGTTAAAGTCTTGAACTAAACTAAATAATAACATAGAAATTAATTATTTAATCTAATTGATAATAAAAAGATAAATCCTAAACTATCCTAACAGTGATTAGTGTTCATTCCCAACTTGTCGTACACGTCTTGAATGCACATACTCATTATTGGGATTACCAAGTGTTATGTTATTGGGTGAAGCAAGTAATAACATTACTAGTATTACCAAGTGAATACATGTTTACGCTTGAAACTAATTGTGCTTATTTCACCAATTGATTAATATGTATGAAAATATAAATATTAATTAAGTATATAAAAAGAAAATTGTATTAAAAGTAAATCTATTCTAAGTGAAATTGCTACAATGAATATGAATCAATCTTGATCTTATTACCAATCATGAATTATGTCTAGGTACAATGCCCCTTGAATAAGATAATGTATAATTGACTTAAATCCATGCTGCAAGCACTCACTAACTATTTACTAAGATTATAGAAGAAAACTACAAGAGTGTGGCTATACTATTAACCAATGGTGGTAAATACATGATAGATGCTTGAATATCTATAAGAAAATAAGCAGATTGCATCGATGCATATGTGTTAGTGCATCTCAAGTTGCATTGATAGGGATGCATCAAGATAGCTATGATATAGCAAATGTGATGTAGCATCTTTGCTATCATAGCTAATTGATATACTTGACAAACAATGCTTCACCACTAAGGAAATCCACACCGATCAATGTAGACATCATTAAAAAGGCACAACACAACTATACATGAGTTAACTGACAGAAGAGTTCTTGATGCTGATGTATTTTACACAAGTTAATTTTTCTAACAAATCCTTCAAATCTATATAGATATAATAAAATTTTAGTTTTCATTTTATAAATTGAGCTTAATAAACTAATTATTATATTTAATACATAGTATTAGAATAATACTAATAAGATAACATTTTTAATTTCTAACATGTTGCCTAATTTTTTAATAAAATAAAATTAATAACATTAATTGACTTTTGCAAGATAAATATAAATATATCTTCTTCTATTCATTTTATTCTATACTATTGATAATAACTCTAGAGAAGATTCAAAACTAGCATAGATTCATATGATAAAAAGAAAAAATTCTAATATGATAACATACACATTATTCATCTAATGAATTTGATCTGAAATTGATTGTCGTATAAGAGGTAACTCCATTTTGAAGTACAAATTTGTTTACTTGATGAATTCTATGAATACGATTGAAATTATATTTTAAAACCTTTCAACATATCCAAAATAATAAAATCATCAAGCAACATATTGTAAAATGGTTTATGTTATAGAAACAAAAAAAAATATGGAATATTCTAAATTCTTGAAGCTAGGGGTAAAGCAAGAAAAGCAATATTATAACAATTATGTACATGTGGAATTATAAATCTATAATGAATACAAATTTTGCTAAATTAGCTATATATTTATTCTATATATCTATATTTTAGCAAAGAGGTTCTTTTTCCTTTATGAAAAATCAAATTGTAGATCAAATTTTCTTAGCTCATAGACAAGGAAAAAACGATGGTACACAATAAAATATTTTAAGTAAGATGCTAGATTTTTTCTAAATGACAAACACAAAAAAAAGGATGGTGCAACCAATATATATCACTTCTCGTGATTTGAAAGCTTCTTGTTGATGTTATGACCTAAAAAACTCAAGGATCCTCTTCCATAGGATTTCTAGCAAAAAATACATAGTAGCATTACAAATAGATGTGAAAAGCACACTCTGTTTTAATCTAATAAGATATATAAACCATAACAATTAATACTTTACAAGTTAATTAAACATTATGATTTTTCATCAAGCTTGTAATGCATTTTATAAGGTTAGAGGATTCATGAAAAACAACACTTCTACTCTAGATGATTTTATGGTTAGTAGGATCCCAAAATGTGTAACCCTTAACATTATCACAATACCTAACAAAGACATACTTTCTAGATTTGTGATCTAATTCTATATGTTTATGCTTCAACACTAGAACATATGCAAGGCAACTAAAAGCGCTACGAAAGAATGATAAGAGGAATGACTTGTCCATAGCTTTTCTAGCATTTTACTATTTAGTGTAGTTGCAACTTATCTATTAATCAAGAAACATGCTATTGAAACAACCTCTACCCAAAATTCTTGATCCAAATTGGCATTACACATCATGCTTCTTGTCATTTTAACAAGAGTTCTATTCATGCATTTTGCAACTCCATTTTACTAAGGAGCATAGACCACTTTCTTATATCCCTTAATTTCAACTTTTCTATAATAATTTTTAAACTATATAGAGTGAACTATCGTTTCTTATTTATTGTCAAAAAATTAAATTTTTTTACTTGTGATCTTTCCAATCCAAGATTCAAATTACTTTAAAACATCAAAAACAAAATAATTATTTTCTTAGCATGTAAACCTAAACATTCCTAGAATGATCATCATAAAGTTGATAAAATATAAATAACCTCTAAGTGATGCTAGGTGATGGATCTTTCTCTATCTTAAATTTATTTATTTTTCACTATTTCTCAAAAATACAATGTTTATAAAATTTCAAAATTAAAGATTTTAAAACTAGGAGCAACTTATATTTTATCAAAATCTATAATTTTTTCTCACTTATTTGATCCATGTTGAGAATTGATTGGTAAGGTTTAAATTTCTTTAGATTTGGATTTTGAACCTTTGTAGGAATTGAGATGATTGAGAGTAAATGAATTAATAGTGAATATGAGTGGTTGATAGTGAACTAATAGTAAAAAATGAGAGGGAATAAACTCTTAAATTTTTGGTCAAAAGACTTTCTTTATTCCAACATTAAGCTTTAATCTTGCATTATTATCCCATCATCTAATCATTAGAATATGATAATGATGTCCTACTTATAAGAATTTATGAGGGAAAAGTTATTTATTATAGTACCAAATTAATTTGGCATTAGATATAGAAAATTCAAATGTTTTAGGAAGTATATGAGGTCATTGCCCTTTATGTTTTCCTATCATATATTTACAAATTTTATTTTGAAAGGGTATGCCTCTTCATCTTCCTTCATGAAATTTAATACTTGTTCATGAAAATGCTCTAATAAATGAAGCATTGATGACTGATGAGTAGATCCTACACCGAACCATACAAATCACTAAGGTTCATGTGTGAGCTAGTTGAATTCTGTGTGAAATTAACCATGTAATCGTTGTCTTCCCAATTACACTTGTGAATTGCAAAGGTTTGGTTAAGTGCAACTGAGGCATATGATTTTTATCATTTTTATGTTTTGTGTTTTAAGTCACCTAAGGATAATAAATAATAAATAAAATAAAATAATTAAATTGCTTATTTAATCTAACTAGATACATCTAACTAATCCTAACATAAGCATCTATTCCCACTTGCCATACACATCCTAAACACATGTAAAAACACTAGGTTACAAAATGTTAAGCGTTACTAGGATTACCAAGCGCCAAGTGTATGCTCAAAGTGGTCATACTTATGTGCTTATATAATCACTATTTAATCTGGCTTAATTTATCTTAATTTATTATTCAATTACTTAAATAATTAAAGAAAATTGCATAAAACATTGAATGCATAAATAAACAATTAATATATTTCAAAGTGATGTAAGATTTATTAGAAAGCTCATCTTTATTGTCACACACACTACCATGCTCAAGTACAATAGTGCTCGAATAAAGATTTGTACATTCTTTGACTCCTACTGTGGGCACTTAGAAAAATATTCTAACTTTCAAATAACAAAACTGTAAGAGCTACACTACAACTATGACAAAAGATGTCATAAACATGATAGAGGAGTGCGTATTTATAGGCAAAAATAGACATTGCATCAATGAGGCCATGTCAATGCATCAAATCCCATGTTGATGCAACTATGTTGACAGGGTTACATCGACGCAGCTACTTTCATGAGGTCATGTTGCTGAGGTTGTGTCATAGAGACCTTATTAACACATCCCAAAAAATGTGACTCATCATACCCCCATGACTAAATGAAAACTCATTCTCAAGTGAATAAAAAAAGGAACAAGTTTTTAACAAAATATTTGGAAAGGTATGGGATTATTAACACAAGAAATAACACATAAACAACACAACAAAAGCTAAGTACCCAAGTGTATAGAATTATAATCATTACAAAATTTTGGTATTGAAGACAACAAAATTGAACACCAAGATAAAAAATGACAAACACAATTCCTCTGAAGGTGTGAAGACAAGGAAGAATTTCAAATAGTCCCAACCAATTGAGGCTCCTAAGGCTCTAAATAACCTTTTCCTAATTCATGCACACATGGTGGTTGAGGCAGTTATGGTTGTCCTATAACAACTGCAACTTCTAGTGGAAGATGAAAGACATCCAATAATGCCTTCATGTTCTCCTCTTTACTCCTAGGATCGTTTCACACTGCATCATGAATGTGGACTAGTGTGGGAACATCCCAAGGATAGGGGATTGCTGAAAATAGCTCCTTCATATTAATGAACTAGGCAATGAAAAGTTTGTATTCAACATCGAACGCATTTATTGCATTCCGTAACTCCTAGTAGTCACTTAGTCTCTTAGCCAGGTTCTTAGTTGTAAACCATTGATCGGTGAAGTGTTACCTAAAAACATCAAGTTTTGCATTTGCCACCTCAATCTTCTACTTGGTGCCTTTATGATGCTTGAACTTTCTTCTCTAATTTAAATCGTGGTCGTCTAACAGTCAACATCTTCAAGTTTGCATAATGGAGATTGGCAAGCTCCATGTACTCCATCATCTCCTCAATCTACAACTCCTTCATGTGGATCTCCACCTTATTGTAGTCATTGATCCCATCAAAGATAGGTTTCTAGACATCACCTCCTTCCTTGAGCTACTACAGGGCCTCATTAACTTTCACCTTCATCATCTGAACATGTTTTTCATTTATTTGTTTTTGTAGATCAACATGATCTTTGTAGTGATTTTTGACTCTCTCAAATTTGAGAGCCTCATTTTTCCAAGCAACTACCTCTATCACAGATTTCTAGCAAAGGGCTTAAACTTCCTCCATGGAGAGATTTCTATTTTCAATTGTTAATCTCCTTAGTTCATTGTTTACTTTGGCTAGCTACTTCTGCTGTTGATGGATGAAGTCTTGCATTTGCTACTTTTACATATCAACATTTCATACACAATGGTTTTCTATTATTGAGGTGGCATTCTCCTAGCAAGTTTGATCCAAGGCCTTTTGGATATTGTGCATGGTGACATTAGCCATGGACTAATTAAAAATCACCATATCCTTTATGTTCTTAGCCTTCTTGAGCTTTTCCTCAAGCTATTGAAAAGCTCCATCACTAGTCGGTGAAGGGCTAAGAAGCATAGGATTAGCAAGGTGGGCTTTTAATTTAGTAACCTGCACAACCAAGCATTGGTTTTGAGCCTAGGATGTTTCAAGTTATCCCTCCATGATAATGCATTTTCCCCGTACTTCTAGTAGCTCTGACTAGGCTGTAGTGATTTTATCTAGAATGTCAAAGAAATCTGGAATTGATTGTCCAGTTTCCACCAGTCGATCTAGCAACTCTTCATGCTAGGCTACACTCAATTTGCTGCTAACTATTCTTGTAGACATCTGCACATCTCTTAGTGTAGAAATGTCTAGTACTTATGTTGTAGGTGCATTTAATGCCTCCAAAATTCTATTAACAATCACATCTATTGCTATCTCCTACCCATGGTATTGCATCACCAAGACAGTTGCCCCTTAGCCCACCTACAAATGCACTGAGAAAGTAGTGGCCTTCCCAAATATGTCTAGGAATTGCTACTATTATAAGAGAGTGATCGTTACCTCTCAAGCACTAGGATTTGATCTTGTAGGAAACTACATTCTTTGGACTGAAAAGATTGACCCACCTTCCTCCATCTAGCTAATGGTTCAAGCCACTTCATTGAGGTGATTCATTGCTATGTAATACACAAATGGATCACCATCACTCATTTCTTCTTGCTACTCCTGCTCATGCAAGAGTTTCTCTTAGATCTCGCACATTGATTCAAGGATAACATGAGAATTTGGTGTTATTTCTTGAGTGGGTGGTGAAGGTGTTGGTTGCTACTCCTCTTCCTTGGTTGTGGTAGCAATCTTGTCTTTCATCATTTCTACCTAAGAGGTGGAAGGAGTATGCCAGATTGTATTGTTAGCGTAGCGAACTATTCCTACCCTTTTGCATAGTTTTCTAATGAGGCAAGGAAAGGACAAGGCCTTCATTCCATGTTCAATTTTCTTAAATCACTTCTCTATCTCTAGATGGATCAGTTGTAGAAGGTTCAAGGGGAATTTTTTACTCAGAACAGTAGATCCACGGGTGAAGAAGGCAATCGCCTTACTGGGCCTCACTGTCGAATTGAGGTGATAGGCTACTATATTAAAATATATGCACATTACTGGGGTGAGTGTGCCATACTCCTTATGGTTCACTCCATAGCATCGTTGGGTCCACTCCTTCTTTGCCTCTGGATCTACTTGTGTAGATATCTCTACCAAATTTGTTCCAATATTAGGCAACCCCAAGGCCTACGTAATAGCTTCTACTGAGTAGGACATCTGAATGTCCTTCATCTTCACAGTGGCTCTAACTTGCCTACTGTTCCAAAAGAGATATGTCTCTCCCATGTACCACTCCCCACTGGAAGTGGTCATTGGCCACATGGGAGAGTTATGCAACTATGTCTTGACTTCTGGTGGAGCATGTTCTAAGAATGGTCCAAAGTTTAATTCTTTGAGAATTGAACGTTGGATGTCACAAGGCTTGATTTGATCAAGCTAGGCTTGAGTTAATGTGACCTCAAGTCTTGGCACTGGTCCTGACACCTCATCTCAATTTGATTATTTAGTTATGATCATTTTCTCAATAATCTGTCAAACAAATTCCACTTGTTCTTGGACTTGCTCTTGTTACTCCCTTCCAGCTCTAGGTCATTTGTTCCTTAGTTTACATGATCCCCTTTCCTACAAGCATTTCGATCTAGGTGTCATCTATAATCACAACATGACCAAGGATTAGCACTTAATGTATAACTTTGAAACATTTGGAATACCTTATCCCTTGGGGTAGTTACACTTGGCTAAGTTGTGATCATGGTTGGTTTGTTTTTTTTTTATTATTTTATTATTATTTGATTAAATAGGTTACCTGAGTGTGTTGGAAGGGTTTAACTCTCATAGGTTGATCATTTAATATTATTTTATTCATTAAACCCATGGGGGAGTTAGAAAAATTCTAAAAAAATTTCTGTCAAAAACCTAAGGTTTGTGGCCCCCACAATGTAAAGTGTACCTCTAGAAGCTACAGGGCTGAAGAACGGAGTGAATTGGACAAATGGTTTGAAAGTTACAAGCTTTGGAAGGTTTTGAGCTTTGAAAAATTATAAAAACTCCCCTTACGTTTGAAGAAAATGGTAAAAAATTCCTAAGTGATTAGTGCTATTTATAGAATTTTTCCCATGCATCGACTAGGCCTCCTCGACAAGGCCTAGTCAACATGGCTATTGATCATCATTGGCCAAGTTAAAATTTAAAAAATATAAGGATTTTTTCAATAAAATTGAAGTCAAATGAAAGTCCAAAAATTCCAAGAACATAATGAAATACATGAAGAGGGTTTGAGAGTTCACAAAACATGGAGACTGCTTGGAGAAATGCCTTAAGGAGCACACAATTGGATGCAGCCAATGGGGAATGCAAAATATTTGATTGCCAAAATGTCTAAGGATAAGGAACTTAACTAACCAAGACCTATGGAAGTGGGTCCTCCCCATACCAAGCTTATGCCCTTTTTACCCTTGCATAACCTCAACTAAGAAGTCTATGAGCCCCATAGTTGATTAATGGTTACAAAAAAGTAAGGAGCAAATCCTAAAGAATCTACCTATGAATTTCAACATCTCAAAATAAGACATTAAACAAAAACATGAAAACCAATAGTGAGGTGATTTATGGAGAACACTGATGAATAAGATAGAGAATGGAATGGATGTCCCAATCATGGTCACATGAAGTCCCTTATGGAGTTATGATTAGATGACTCGATAAAAGTCCAACCTTATTCTAGATCAAAACCAACCACTTTCAATGACTTTGCATCATCACTCCAAGACCGATCCACCTCCTCGAGACACAAGAATGCTCCCATAGATAACTATCATTCCTTATTTGAGAAGAAAAGAGAAATAAGTGAGAAAGTGTCTTAGTTAGAGAGGACCTTCAGGCATGGGTAACATGTCTTTTGAGTCTCATAACCAATGCTTATAGCCTATTTATTTTGTCTAAGGGATGTTTTTTAAATTCCCATCATGTGTCTTCATTTTTGGATATTTTATGTTTTTTATAAATTTTTTAGATGGGAACCACACCATGAAAAGACTTATTCAACTTCCTGTTATTGGTCGACATGGAACTATAAGAAATCCATAAAAACACACATGCACTCAAGAAAGTAGAGGGGCACAAAGAGTATTGAATTCCCTTGAAGTCACATCCTTTTCAAACCTTTTAATCTTTCCCAAGTTTGAAAAATATCAAGGCCAGAAGTTCATTAAAGTTTTATTAATGAAAAGGGATCTCATACTTCCAAAGCTAGAAAAACCATAGAGTTGGTGGATGGGTGGATGATGTGGACTCACTACCTATTCCATGAAAAAGAAATCTATCTTAGTCATCAATCATCAAAATTCAAAAATAAAAACCAAACATTAGCAATCAAAAACATTAGATACAAACCACCATTAGTAACCAGCTACATCATCACTGAGTCCTATTGGCAATAAAGCATTTTTATTAGAAGACAAGAAAAATTCACACCAAAATAAAGCAAAATATACAAGAAATTATAAATATATTCAAGAAAAATAAAACATACTAATAAAGTTATAAAACAAAAAATTTGGAAAAATCGCAAAGCATAAAACAAAAATGGTATAGAAACAAAAAAAGTGTGAAACAAAAAAGTGTAAAAAAAAAAGTAGAAAATCTAAGGAGCCACTTATATAGTTAGCATGGATGACCATCTTTCCCACAACTAAGTTGAAAGCAGAAAATCTAAAAGATTGAGCATGGTTGTTCATCCAATGAGGCATCGATTCACTAGCCTTTTTAGACCCATGGAAAGGTTTTCATTGTTCCATGTTGACTAGCTATTTCTTGTGTGGGTTCTCAAGTTTGTATATTAACATGGTCCTAGAAGGAAAATTTTCATAAATGATGTAAGGCCCTTCCTACAATGTCTAGAACTTAGTTCATTGAGGTATGTGTGTGGGGTTCCAATAGAGAACCTTGTCTCCAAGTTAAAATTTCACTTTCCTTGTCCTAAGGTCATGACATTGTTTACTGAATGTTTTGTACACTTCATTCAAGGACAATGCCACTAATCGATTCTTATCTAGCACATTAAGGTTGATTAACCTCTTTTCTTATGCTTGGCTCAAGTCAAGGTTCAGGTCATAGGTTGTTGAAAGTATGTGGAGCTCAAATTGAATTGGAAAAGTTAGTAATTTTTCATACACTAACTCATAAGGAGAGTAGCCTATAGGAAGTTTCCATGTTGAGTGACATGCCCAGAGGGCATCGTTAAGTTTTATGCTTCAGTCTCACTTATATTTGCTAATTCTTCTTGTTAAGATTTTTGTGATCTCCTAATTGGTAACCTTTGCTTGACATTTGGCTTGGGGGTGGTAGGGTGTTGTTAATTTATACTCAACCCCCAAGAGTTAAATGAGCTTGTGAAAGGTAGCACTTGTAAAATGAGTACCACTGTTAGAAATCAATGCTCATGGCACTCCAAACCTATTTATAACATTTTTTTGTACAAATTGTGTAGCAATGGAAAATGCATAGTCAGTGATAGTTGTTTCTTCTATCCATTTTGTACAATATTCAATAATGACTATTATGTATGCCTTTTCATTTGACATGAATGTGATGGGACCCATGAAGTCTATACCTCAAATGTCGAAGGGTTCCTATGGTTGGATCCACTACTAAGGTCCCTCCATTCAAGAGGTCATCCCACCATCTTATTGATAGCATTCACAATAGCAAACAAATTGGTAGGCATCCCCAAATATTATTGGCCAATAGTACCCTACCATCAAAATTTTAATGGTCATGTGTCTCCTTGCATAGTGGCTTCCACAAGGACCCTCGTGAGCATCTTGGAGAACACATAGTTGGTCAGCATCAAGAACACACCAACGAATCAAGATATTGGTGCACACCTTGTAAAAGTGTCCATTAATCTCCATGAAGTATTTGGCCTAATGAAGAAATTGTTGTTTCTTCTGGGGGTGTAACTCTTGTGGCCTCTCTTAAGTGAGAAGATAAGTGAGCATGCCATTGTACCATTTTGGTTTGGTAAGCACTTGTTCATATATTTCTTGGCAATGAGGAGTTCATTAAGAAAATGATCAAAGAGTGGGCTCTCATCCTCTTTGTTGTCCCATAGTAACCGAGACAAGTGATCAACAACCACATTCTTAGTTCCCTTTTGATATACCATTGTAAGATCAAACTCCTGCAAGATTACTAGTCACCATATGACATAAGGGCTCACCATTGGTTTATTCATTAGAAAGCAAATGGAACTATGATCAATGTATACAAACACCTTATATCCAAGCACATAGTGCTTGAACTTCTCCAAAGCATACACCACTACCATTAGTTTTTTCTCCATTGTGGTTTAATTAAGTTGTGAATCCATAATTCTTTGGTTTGCGCAATGGATGTCATATGGACGTTTTTTATCATCCAACTACATAAGCACACCTCCTAAGGCATAGTTTAATGCATCTGTCATGATGTGAAATAGAGGTGCTCTTAGAATTGGAGTTTCTACAAGCTTCTCCTTAAGCTACTGGAATGTCTTCTCACATTCATTGGTCCATATGAATAGAGCATATTTCTTTGTGAGCTCGACCAATGGTTTTGCGGTCTTAGAGAAATTCTCTAAGAAACACTGATGGTAGCCAGTGTGTCTAAGAAATGATCAAACATCTTTAACAATTTCTAGTTTTTAGGTTATTCCGTGGATGACCCAAGTCTTTTTAGGATCCATCTTAATCCCTAGTTGAGAAATTATATGCCTCAATAGAATGCCCTCTTGGACCATGAGAAGGCTCTTTTGCCAATTGAGCTAAAGATTAGTCTCCATGCACCTTTTATGCACTTGCTCAAGGTGGTCCAAGACTTGCTTGAACATAGCACCATAGGTGGATAAGTCATCCATGAAGACTTCAACCTCACTACCAATTTGCTACTGAAAAATACTCAAGATAAGGCATTGGAAAGTTGCAAGGGCATTGCACAAAGCAAAAGGGCATGTTTCGATAAGCAAAAGTCACCCAGGGACTTGTGAATGTTGTTTTGGCCTAATCCTTAGGCATGATCTAAATTTAATTGTAGCCACTATAACCATCCAAAAAGCTATAATAGCAATGCCTAGAAATAGTGTCCAACACTTGGTCCACAAATAGTAATGGAAAATGATCTTTGAACATCACCATGTTCAACAGCCTAAAATCAATACAAACCCACCATTTTCCACCTTTCTTTAGCACAATTACAAGTGCGCTAACCCACTCAATATCTACAATTGGATAGATGAACCTCACCTTGAGGAGTTATTTAATTTCCTCTTTAACAATCTATTTCAATTTGGGGTTTAGCCATTACTACAATTGCCTCTTTGGCTTCATGGCCAGATCAGTATAAATGTGATGCTAGCATATCCTAGGATCAATCTCTGTGAATTCAGGATATGACCAAGCAAAGACTATTGGCCATTTATTGACCACCTTCAACAACATCCTTTTCTGCTTAGGAGCAAGCTTGGCATTGATTATCACTAGCTTGCCTTTTTAGAAATGCATATTCCATGATGGTAGGTAGAGTTTTCAACTCTAAGGGCTCTTATTTAAAACTTTCAAGGATTTCCAACTCTTCCCAATTGATATCATTAGGTTTTTCACCAAAGAGTTGGCGATGAACTTACTCCAATTCATCGATGCCTTCAACATAGGCACAAGTTAACCTCTTAGTAGGTTCCATGCAAAGTGTGTTGCTCTCATAACCAATTGTTAGCCAGTAGGTGTCCTCCTATTTTGTGGCTACTACATACATGCACTTTTGGATTTCAGATTCATCTACACACTATCTACATGCTTTGATTAATATGCTTTAATAGAACAGAGTTTCTACACATAGTTGCACCCTGTATCATTGTATGTGATGCATGGAACTCACTTCTTCTCGATCTTTCTGAATGCATTTTCCTTGAAAATCTCTAGGGAAAGATCTCGAATGCCCATTCATGCATCAACAATGCTCAACCAAGCCCTTCTCATAATGATTGGAAAGTCCCCCTTGCAATTTTTAACTTTGATTACCAGAAAATCGACATGATACAACCACCCACAAATAGTGCTCATAATGTCCCCCACTAGTCCCAAAGGAACATGAAACACCACAAAATTTTAGGTTTCACCATCTTGACTGCAAATTTGGCTAAGTGTCAAAATGGTGGCACTTTGCCCAAATTTTTCTAAGTGTTGAGTGTAGTCAGCTCCAATTGCCAGATTTGCAAAATTTTTCCAAGTGTCAGAATGATGGCACTTTCTACAAATTTTTTTAAGTCTCAAAACTTGACAAATTTTTCTAAGTGTTGGTGCTATGCTCTAGAGCATAGCCAGCATGACACAGGTTCAAGTGTCTAGTTTTGCCTAAGTGTTGGACAAGGATCTATCAAGCTAGCTTGACATAGAAGACACATTTGGCATATTTCCCAACTTTTGAGGCTACCTATCCTACTATGCCCCAGAGCATAGCCAACATACCACGAAGGAATATTGTAGATTTTATCAAAATTTGGCTAAGTATCCCTGCTATGCTCTACTACACTCCCTAGTGTAGCTAGTGTAACCAATGTGAAATATCAAAATTTTTCAAATTTTTACTAAGTGTTGTGTTATGCTCTAAAGCGTAGCTAGCTTGACACTAGAGGAAAGCCTCTGATAGTCTCTAGAAGCCTCAAGAACTCGGCATCGACCTTTGTCTCAACTCTGATGTTCCTCTGGCAACCAAGATCTACAATTTGCATTTCACCTACACTCCCTGTTTGCCCCAAATTGTACCTACACTCTAGAGTGTAGCGAGCGTGATGAGCATAGCAAGGTGCATCCCGTGTCCTGCATGTAACATGGGACAAGCATAGCAACCAGCGTCCTGTATCCTGCACGTAACACAAGAAGAGCATAGCAGCCAAAGTTAGAAAAAATTTTGAACTTTTTCTGGTCACCTCTAGACTTAGAAAATTTTCTGAATTTTTCTTGTGGTCCCACCTACCACACTACCACATGGCATCTAATCAACATTTTGGGCTAACCCTAGTCCTATAAATACCCCTGTGCCCCAATGTTTCAAGGGGTTGGCTTCCATTTTTTACCAATTGGGTAGTTTGCACTTTCATTTGGCATTTGGCATTTTGGCATCTTGGCACTTAGCTCCGTGGGTGAACAAGACCCAGAGCACACCACACTATGGCCTTGTTGCAACCTTGCACTGTACGATACAATGTAGCTTTGTTATAGCCCTTCAAAACACTGCACAGTATACCGTGGCAACCAACCCAATAGGAATAGTTCATCATAGCAAGCACCAGACTTCATGGCATGACACCATTGAGACTGTGACTGTGCTCCCACTACACCTATTATATACTATGTACCTTTTGAGACTCTTTTGGAATTAGCTACAATCTCCCTTTTGAGGTGGTGCACTTTTGTTCTCAAATTCTATTGCATTTCTCAAGCATTTCTCTTTGGTATTCAATGTAACACTTGTATTTTCTCACTTTTTCATATGTATTTGCACGTTTACATTGTTGTTTTCAAGCTGGGACACCTTGCTACACTCTAGCTTAGCTAGTCTTGTTGTCCATGCGTAATGCTCTACAAACCCCTCTTACAAACGGTCGTTTTAACACCACGTAAGTCCCTATCTCATTGACTAGACCATTTAGGGTACCTCGTTTCTATTTCCCAGCATGGCCCTTTCACGAATTTGGGGTTAGGCTGTACACCCATTGACCTCTCGATGTTCCAACCACCAACATTTTCGAACATCACAGAACAGCGATGGACTAATCTACCAATTCTAAATGGATGTTGCTCTTCTTAAGAGAAGGTAGGTTTCAAGCATCATACATTTCATGAGAAATCAAATTAACACCAAAACCTAAATTGAGAAGAGCCTTGCATGGCTCATTTTCAGTAATCTGCAAGCAGATGAGTGAACTTCCAAGATCAGCTCTTTTCTTGTGAAGGTTGCCAACCTTGATCTAATCAGATATAGTGTGGGTTAACATGATAGTGTAGATCTTGGATGATGTTTCGTTTGAATAGCTCTCAAAAGAAAAGGATGTAGAGGATGAAGAGACATAGTGTAACTAGCCACATAAGTGAGGATTTTGTAGGGCTATTGGTTTGGAAGAATGGTCTTTTACAGGATCTAGCTTTTGAACCACTCAATTGGGGAGCTGGTTGTAAGTTAATAGCCATAGTAGCATTATGCTACTGCAACTACATGGGAATTTCATCCTACAAGGATGCAGTAGGTGGTAATTGAGTTAAGGGTGAAGGAACATGTGTTGAAGGATGAGGAGAATGATAGGGGTATGGGGTTTCTACTCTAGGAGATGGAGAATGAGTTCTGTAATACTCTAAAGGGTAGTAGCCATGTTGAAAAGATGTGTAACTAAAAGAGTCATGTGGAGACACTGGTTGTTGAACATAGTACCCATACAATTCTAGTTGCCTATAAAAGTACTAGTGTCTTGGTGGAGGCATCCCCCATGATTGTGGATGTTGCCACTACTAATACTACTCATACATTTGTGGTGGAGCTCCACTAGCCTACTATTGTTGGTGGAACTACCTTGGGTTGCCTTGAGGATAAGGAAACCTTCTAGGTACTTGCCTTCATGCTAGTTTAGGATTTAGAACATACATACCAAATTCCTGTAAGTGTGACACAATAGGGCAACATCCCTTGGGATGTTCATATTGGCAAATGTCCCACCCACCATCATCATCCAATTTTGACTCCACAACCTCTTTTACTATTGTAGCCTTGCCCTTACTCCTTTGGTAGCCACATTCAGCTTCTTTTCTTCTCCTGTGATCATGATCACTACCTTGTTCTTTGGATTCTTCTGCAATTTTTAGAGTAGTTTGAAATTTTTCATTCAAATATTCCCACATTTTGTCAACCTTAGCCAAAATTTCAAACATAGATTTTTAAATTGGCAAGTTTTTTGTTGTACCACCTCATCAAGTAGTGCCTCCCCCTCACTATCATAGAATCGAACCTTCCTTTTTCTAATGGAAGGGTCTCAATTATACTCCTCAGCATTTTCCCATTTTCTTAACTCATCTTCTTCTTTTGTAACTTGCTCAATCAGCCTTTGAATCTAATGCGCTCTTAGTTCTGATAGTCTTCCTTGGGTGTAAACCCTAAGAGTTCTCCTTGTTTTGGATCAAAGCCCATCTATGATATGGCAAAGCTGATCCCATTGAGAATAACCATGGCTAGGACATTTGTGCAAAAGAAAATAATACCTTCCCATGGCTACATCCAAGGGTTTATGTATTCCTTGTCATCAGCCTTGGATTTGCTTTCTCAAATTGGACACTTTAGAGTATATTTTTCATTGAATAGCTCAAGCATTGTACTCCATCTGTGAATTGATTTTGGCTCCAAGGAGAAGTACCAACTTTCTACTTCTTTTATGAGTGTCCTAGGGAATAGCTTAAGTTTCTACCAGTCATTTTCTATGTTTTGCAAGGCACAGGCATCATGAAAGGCCTGAAGATGGATTTATGGGTATGAGTTATGTCCCCCCCTCAAATTTGGGAATATTGCTCATATCATACTGCTTGATTCTGGTATCTTTCACATGCTTTGTTGGGATCCTGACTACCTCTACGATCTTCAGCATGCTTCAAGTTACTAGTAAGGGCTCATCATCATCATGATTTTGATGATTCCTCCGATGTCTTCTACTACCCCTTCAATCATGATGGGGCCTAAGATCATTGTCCTGTCATTCACCTCCATCATGGTTTTGTCCCTTGCAATTTCAATTAGATTCAAAGGAGAAAGAAGAAGATGCAAATGAAGAGGATGAAGAGGGAGGAGGACTACCACCTCCTCTCTGCTTTTCATAGCCACAATCTTTAGGTTTCCTGTCATTATGATGCTTGCCCGAGTCCCTACCTTGACTATCACTTTTGCCTAAACTTGGATTATTAATAGCAGACTACAGATTTGGGTTTAATCCCCCTTCACTAGATTCAAGGAGCAGAAAATCTTCATGTTGAGAACCCCCAGAGGGAGGATCCTTATTGCCATCTTGGTTCTCTAGGAACAAGGGGTTGGTGAACTGTTTCCCCTTCATAACTTCATGGCACTTCTCCTAGTGCCAATCTCATTTGCGTTGTGTTTTTGTGGGATGATAGTCCCAATAGTCATGGTCCTGCACAACGTATTCATCATGAAGGTCCTAGATACCCAACCTCTTAAGAGTTTAGAGCAACATCCCAGGAATAGATCGATCTGGAGGCAACACAATGTTGCCCTCCATATCTCTCCACCGTAGCTGCTCATCCTAATGCAGGACGAAGGTGAAATCAAGTACAAACTCATCTGGATTAGTATACACCACTTTGAATTCTTGGGGCACTAGCGATTTTAAATCATCATGCTTATGAGAAAAAAACATTTTGAATTATAGAAAAATTTAGTCTGCTTAAATTATAATTATAATTAATTTTTTGAATGATTGTGACCTTAGGATTCATTCCAATGATCTTAAATAATATTCACTAAGTCCTAGATAGTGCACATATCAAACTACAAGTCCTCGACAATGATGCAAATGATGACCAATGAGTAGACCCTATGCCTAACCATACAAATCACTAAGCATGCATGCATGATCCGATCGAATTTTGTGGACTTATAGCCTTCTAAGTACACTAGTCTCTAGGAAGTGAAACTAACCACTATAATCATTGTCTTCCCAATTACACTTCTGAAATGCAAAGGTATGGTTAAGTGCAACTAAGGCATATAATTTTTATCATTTTTATGTTTTGTGCTTTAAGTTGCCTAAGGATAAAAAATAATGAATAAAATAAAATAATCAAATTGCTAATTTAATCTAACTAGCTACACTTAACTAATCCTAACATAAGTATCCATTCCCACTTGCCGTACACATCCTAAACACATTTAACACTACTAGGTTACCAAACATTAAGTGTTACTAGGATTACCAAGCGCCAAGCGTATGCTCAAAATGGTCATACATATGTGCTTAAATAATCATTATTTAATCTAACTTAATTTAGCTTAATTTATTATTTAATTACATAAAGCATTAAAGGAAATTGCATAAAACATTGAATGCATAAATAAACAATTAATCTATTTCAAAGTGTTGCAAGGTTTATAAAACACTCGTCTATATTGCTACACACACTACCATGCTTAGGTACAACAATGCTTGAATAAAGATTCGTACACTCCTTGACTTCTATTGCGAGCACTTAGAAAAATATTCAAACTTTCAAATGACAAAACTGCAAGAGTTACGCTACAATTATGACAAAAGATGTCATAAACACGACAAGTGAGCATGGCAAAAATAGACACTACATCGATGAGGCCATGTCAACGCATCAAATCCTACGTTGATGTGGCCACATTGATAGGGCTGTGTCAATGAGGCTGTGTTGACAAGGCCTTGTCGATGCATCCAAGAAAATGCAACTCATCAAGCATAAAAACATTTTATAAGGTTTCTAAGGATCTTATTAATTGACTGACTTTTTTTTCTACCCTTATGCACCTACTTCTCTAATAATTCAAATGCTAATACCATAAATAAACAAGAATTCAACTATTAATAGAAACTAAATTAGTGAAGTCTCTTTGGTATCACCTTGTAACTTGTAAGTATTACTATCACATTTATTAGTTTCCATCAATACCATGGCTTCTTTCATAGTTTTCAAAATGTCTTTACTATCCTTAAAATCATAACCTTTCATGTCTAATACTCCTCAAGAAATCAAATTATTTTTCAAATTAAATACATTTTTTAGTGTTCACACAATACTATTAAACATTTTAAATCTTATATTTTCTTTTCCCACAATTAATAAACCAATTTATATTTAGACACGTGGTTAAAAGCATCAAAATCTAATACATCATGATATTGAAAACTAGTGAAAGCAATAACAACTTCATCAACTATTATGACTAAATCTTGAATTATGAAGTCTGTTTTGAAAGTTTTATCAAATTCCTTGTATTGATCTTTTTGTCTATTCTAACAATTCTTTTTCCTTCATTTT
The DNA here is from genome assembly GCA_015680685.1 of Gnetum montanum. Lineage (NCBI taxonomy): Eukaryota > Viridiplantae > Streptophyta > Gnetopsida > Gnetales > Gnetaceae > Gnetum > Gnetum montanum. The sequence continues at coordinate 582,810 of MNCI01022583.1, read as the reverse complement.
CTACAAGCTAAAGCTTTTTTTTTTTACCATCAAATTTCATTAAAATAAACTAATTATTTGTAATAATTCTTAACTTTCTTGCTACAATCTAGAGTTTCCTTTACCATTGAATTTCTCAATATCAAACCTTGCACTAGTCATTCCTATTAATTGTTCACTTTTTCTCTGATACTAATTACTGTGAAAATAATGCAGACCAAAAGAAAAAGAGAACACACAAAATTTACATATGCAGTAAATCCTTTAATGTGAATAAAGATAAAAATTCATATGATAAAGTAAAGGAATTTATTGAGAGGAACCAATGAGTAAAACACTCTCATGCTACTCGCACATGGCACAAAAATGTATGTGCATATGCATTTTACTTTTCCACTAAAGAATTCATGAGCATGCATGCAAATGCCTTATCAGCATATCATATAAAAAGGATTTGCATGCACGTACTTTTTTATTGCTAGTTTTAACACTAGAAAATTTTGGTCTCAAGAAATATTTGTATCTATGTGTTTTGATATGTATATTTTATTTACTATTTATTGTTAATTCTCGACTTAAGCAAAGTGGTGAGCATATCATTTTTGTACATTAGTGCATGCTTTTCAATGCCTAAAAAAGATCCAACCCATCATATATACAACCTTACTCTCTATAACACAAGCTCATGCTAAACTATATTAATAGCATTCTCCCTTAATTATCTTAATAATATTGAATTGCAACCAAAAAAATTTAAAAGATATAAATGGAGTTCAACACAATCAAATTTACATTAATTAATTCCCAAAACAGAAAAGGGAAAACCCCAAGGAAGAAGAAAAAACACAATATAATTTCTTATCAATTCAAGACAATTTTTTGTCCAAGTGAATGGTTAGATCACATTGGATTTTCAAACCTATGCACCTAAATTGCTACCATCACCAATGTTTAGTGTTTCCATTGTAGATGTAGTTGTGCTCCTCTATCATCACTACCACTATATGCCATCATCTTGGCCATCACACATGTATAATGAGGGAAAGTATCCTACAATCATATGAATGGAAAACAACGCTTTCACTACCCAAGTGCCTTAGGTGTGTGAAATGGTGCCTAATTGTCCTAATGAAAGGCTTTCTTCCAATGGTGATATAGTGTCAAGATTCAAAAGAATTTGATTATAGGTACTTAAAAGACATACCAATAAGATAAATAAAAATTAAAAAAACAATAATGTTGTAAGTGCAACTTAAACACAATGAGCAAATTCTTCAAAAATGGATATATCATCTTGGTGACTTTATCTCATCAACATGGGCTAACCTATTAAGGTAGGTAAAGAATTTGACAATGATTTACTATGGCTGACTTTTTATTTCTATTGTGCTTCAACTAGCACATCTTACATACCCTTGGGATTGAATTTATGACTTCCAAACCACAAGCCACATGCTCTAACCAAGAAGGATATGCTCTAATAAAAAGGGATAGGTATAGTTGACACCATGGTCTTTAAACATATTTTTTTATGTAACCTCACATAGCACATTTCTCACATACCCCTTTATGATAAAACTTGTGGGTTGTAGGGCATTAAAACCTAAAACAATTTGACTATAAGGACACCCCAACACATAGCCAACATGATATTTTAAAAGAATTACATGGAAATATAACAATGCCTTAAGTATGACTTGAAACTAAACACTCCAGCTATTTTTTATTAGCTCATTAACTTAGTTGATGTCAAACTATCAAATCAACATATCCACAAGTTTAAAATTGAATATATAACTTACAAACCTGACATTTATCTAATTCACATTTTACATGCTTCGTACTAAATCACTTTCTGAATAATCGATTCAATTCTATATATAACCAACAAGACACATAAGTCTCCCTAGAGCCTCAGAATTGTAAATGCCTAAGGTAGATATACGAGCATGATAGCAGCATTTCAACGATCATATAGGGTATAAATAAAATCCAGCTCTAGTTATTCCATAATCCGTATAAACCACACACAAGGCATCATCCGAAACGACCTTAACACACTATAAAATGCAATTCATATACAAATATTTATGAAAAAACTTAAGGGCAAGGCACGGAAAGCATCTCCAATCACGCGTTTTTGTTTTATCGGGAATTCGAGCTTTCATCTTCACTGATTGCGCCACATGTAAGTCTTTTCCAGGATAGATTTCAACAGCATCTGCAATTTGTGGGATAAGTGAACAATCCTATTCTACTGTTGAAATTATTAATTTAAAGTAAAAAAATTCAAGTTTCTGTTAGTCGAACCTTTATCTGAGCGTTGTGCTGCTTTTCGATCAGTGTGAGAATCTCGTTGTAGCTCGACTTTTCATACTCCTGAAACACGTCCTGCGAAACCCAACACGATGAAATTTTCAGGTATGAAATTTCACTGCTTAATACGACTTAGTGTTTCAAAATCGTTACAATAATTTCTAGATACTTCTTTTGTTTCTCTTCGTTTTTTTCCCCTTTGGGTAGTGTGGAGTAAATTCATTAAGCCCTCCTCATTTGAAGAAATATGCGAGGATGCAATTCAACTATGAGAGTATACCTAAATTAATTAGGGGCGTCAGCGGTCTTACAGTAAAATACTTGCTGATGTGGTTACCTATATGATTAATTTATTTTCCTTTGGAGACAATACATTGATAAATTAAAAAAAAAACAGTTTAAATTCTTAAAAATGCAAAATGCAAATACTTTGGACTTCTATGAAATTGGTGACAGGATAAAATTACAGACCTGCAATTGAAGCTCTTTGTACATGGTCTTGAGTTCAGAGACACAATCAGGATCCGTCTTTCCATAATTGGACTGCAAAAATAGCTGCCATTTGTTAGCCAGAAAAATATGTGCATTTAGAACGCATAGCAATGTTAAAAGCTAGGGTTAAAAAAACACTTGTAACCTAACCTATACATAAATATGGAACAATTTGTACCATTGTAGTGGTTTTAGAAACTTTTGAAGCATTTAGAAACTTTTGAAGCATTTTAGTAGTGGTTTTACAAAAGCATGCATAATTCAGAGTTATTACCATTGTACCCCAATTTAGTCCCTTGAATAGAAGCATCTTACTGTGCACGGTGCATTTTGTAGTGGGAAAGATTTCTAACAAATGAGGAATAAAAACAAGTTATTGAATTTTCTTACTTGCAGACATTTAACTTGGGTATCATTTGCTCGCTCTAAGGCTTGCACTGCCAACCAAGAACACTTTTCTTCATTACTTTCAGTCTGCAACAGGAAGAACAAACTCCCAATATCAAGAGCCATTCACTCACATAAAAATGAAAGGTGAAACAGACCAACGATGCATCATTGACCGTAAGTCATCCATCACTGCTACTTAGACAGCTAAAGAAAACCTATTGCTTAGAAAGAAGTTAGATCATAGTTTAGCCTGCCTTAACTTTTCAAAGCTTTTCATATGAATTAAAAACATGATATCCTTATTGATATTTCCAAGAAAACAGCCATTAAAAATGATCTTTGAATACTTTTAATCTAAATTAACAATTAGGCACAGATCAGTTTGATGCTGATTACTGTATCAAATAACAATTGAGTTTTGAAAATGACAATATTGGCAACTTATACGTTCTCTAGCACATGAATAATAGCTTTACCAGTTGCTTTGAGTCACCAAAGTACTCCATATAATCATCCTATAAATGAGAGAAAGAATTAGAAAAAATGAAAAATGTGAATTTTAACTGCTATGATAATAAAAGTAGGTGACATTCACCTGAATTTGAAAGTAAGTTCCCATCTTTAGTAGAACATCTTTAATTCCCGTGTGAACTTCTACACTCCTCCCAGCTAACAATAGGGCACATGCAACCTTCAAGGTCATAGTTCATGTTACAACAAACACAATCAGTTAACATAGATGCTTATAAGAGGAATTTAAAATTCTTCTTGTTAACTTTGTAAGCATGACGTTCAAGTAAATTATCACAGGGATGAACACATACATTATGTGAATACCAGCCTGAACATTAAAATTCGTGTAATGAAGTGACAATTGTCAAATCGGAAATAAGACATCAATGATTTCGCAAACAGAATCAACTCAAGTTGGAGGAGATGGAAACAGAGTTGAAAAATTTTTAACCATTAAAAAGCAATGCTGTAAGGTTCAGAATGTTGGTTTCTTAAAAAGAAATAAGAACAAATAATATGACGATGGCAGAATTGTGTATGTTGAAATGGATTATGAATGCAACAAACTGGTTCAATGCCTACGTGCGAATTAGCCAAGTACAGAGGTTGCAACAGTAGAACAGAAGATGAAGTTGAGGATTGCAAGAAACTTAGTTTTCTGCTCAAAGGGCCAAGGGTAGCTTTTCTGCAAAGTTATTATTTAATTCGAATGAAAGGAAATTAAAGAAAGAGTAAAGTCAATAAGGCATGTAATTAAACAGATAAATTGTGCATTGATAATGGTGGAGCTTCTGACAAACAGATGTGGTGTAGTTGAACAGAGCACTGACCCCACATAGATTAAATTTTTGCCTTGGATGTGACATGTTCAGTACATTTTATACAATCATTCTATTAAAAGAACCAAGAATATTCTACCAGCTGAGAAAAATCACTGGTACCAGTATTATTTTTTGCCACTGTGTGTGAGCACATACTACACAATGGTTTCATGTACCAGTTTGTCATTTTATAGTTTGTGCTATAAATATTGTTAGAGAGACACTAAATTTTGGTGTGCCATGTCACCAGGTCACGATATGAAATATCTGCAGGTTCCCATTCAAATAAAATTAGCATTGCACAAAATAAACACTGCAATATTCCAATATAAGATGGCGAATAACTTACCGGGAGGTAAAAGAAGCTATAAGCTGTTTTGTTTTGAACAATCTGTAGATACCTACAAGCAAAAGAAACCTATTATAGCATAGCATATTTCAAGGATTTTAAATTGATATTTATAATTAACATTATAACACATGTTTGAGATGGATGCTTCTTGAACTCCCTTGGATAAGGGCAGAGACTCCCCATTAAATATGTTCCAGAATGATTTTTGTATTTTGATAAAATGCTTTGTATAACACCAACTACTAGAACTCGTGCACACTCTACATACACTGGCATTTTAAAATTTGTGAAGTCTCTTGAACCATCATTGGTGGTGATCATATAAAGCATTGATCCAAAGGTTTTTTGAAAATCAGCCTGCAGACAGGGATGTTATCAGGGATTTTTAACTTCTACATCAAACTTTTTCAATTTGCGTCTGGAATGCATCACAAACATATATGAGTGTACTCAATTACCTCACTAAACAGATCTAAGAGATTGATATAGAAAGGTTTGGCGCGAAAATACTTCTTTAGAAGCCTGCCAATGTGGCTACGAAGCAAATTTGCATCATTGATAGCAATCTTGCCAACCTGCAATAAGAAATTTTACATAAAATGTTTACTAGAGCTTCAGGTTGAACAACATGAAGGGTCCATCAATCATATGAGAATATAGAAAAGCAAGGCATCCGTGAAGTATAACATCGTATTCTAACAAATACAATTTATAGAGTTTTTCTGTAACATTAATGTTAGTTTTATTAAATTGATGGAATAACAAGAGTAACCTAATTTGGATTCTTTCTGTTACATTGCTAGTTTACAAGAAAATGCAAAACCATTTTTGAAGGTTAGTTTAATGTATTCTCTGATTCCATAAATCTTTAATATTTATTTGTTTCAGTTAGCTTCATACATTTGTAGCTTAGATCAGGTTACATATTAAAACAATTCGAATAAATCAGGCAGATAAACTGCTCATGTTTGATTTCTAATGAGCTTAGAAGTTGACTCAAACAACTACCGAGCAAAGTATTTACAAATTTGTAGGAAAGAAAAACCAATGAATGTATCGCATAAATAAACTGCCACAAAATATTCAAAATGCATAAAATTCATAAACTGCTAGAAAATAAAACTGCACAAGGCACACCTTTGGCAATTTGAACCAACAAGATTTCCCACACCTTGTCTGTGTATCATCCACAATATCATGGAGAAGTCGAAAAGATACCAGCAACTACCAAACGAATATCATAAATATAAATCAGCAATTGTTTGCTCAAAGACAGCCTTGAAAATGCAGCCAGCTTATTTTATTGGGAAAATTAAAGATTAAGCGTCCATTTATATAACAATGTATACCCATTCAATACACCACTCGAGAACAGCTGCCTGGAAGAATTCATCCTCTGATAAGTCTCTTCCTGCAACAAGAAATCTGTAACTATCGATTACAGAAACTACTCTGCTGATCTTTCCTGCCAAATAATAAATAAATAAGCAAGTTAAAGATGTCAACATATCTGACTTCACAACTCCTAGGTTGAGTAGCTCAACCTACTCAAAACTATTCATTTAAAACAGTTTGTCAATATCATGCTTCTATGCTAAACTAAACATGAATCTCTATTGCACCCTATGTACTGAGTCAATAAACAGAAAACTGAAACTCACCATCGCGTACATTGTAGTCCAGCATCTTTTTTGGATTATATTTTCAAAACAGAGAAACCAAGAAACGCATCAGATACAGAATAAGAAAACTGCTAACAATAGAGAGAATAATCAGATGTTACACAATAAAATACTATTTTTAAAACAGGGCATCATCAAATAATCTCACGCACAAACTAATTTTTTAAAAAAAGTTCTTTACTGATCTCTTTCAGCTAAGCATTATTTCTGTTCTCTCTCTAAATTAGCACCAACAAATTCTACTATAAAAGCATGCACAACCTCTGCAGAAGAAAAGTAACGAAATTAGTACAAAGTTCTTGAAAGCTAGGAATATAAGAAGGCCAGTTACACAACTTTTGCTGCTTTATTTTTTCAACTCTAAAAGTAAAAACTGATGTCTTCATTTCACACTTTTCACAGAGAGATCTAGGCATTTCTAATGAGCCATTTCTCTGGAAGGATCCATTCCACTTATGTAACATGCCATCCACAATTGATGTGCCTGCCTTTCGGAAGGAGATCATGATTTTTGAAAAAACGAAGAAACAGCTAACAAACCGAACATAAGACAGATTGTCAATTTATGGATTCTCATCACAGAAACATCATTGTTCTTAAACCATCTTTGGAAGAGAAATGGGCCAGAAGCAGGAAAAGGTGACACTGCACATGGATCTTTGCCGTTCTAAAAACATGGTGGAAGCCTAATTAATCAATTAGCTCGAGTCAATTTGTTCTGAAGTCCTAACTATCTAAATCTGGTTCGACAAAGTTCCATATAAATTGTATTAAATGCTACCACAGGACAAGAAAATGATTCACAGTTCACCAATAATATGACAATACTTGAACGGATTTTGCTTAAAAGATTCATTTATCGCTGAAACAAATGATTATACCTCCTCAACCCACTGTCGATCTTCATCCATGTATTCCATGACAGAATCCGTCAAGATATCATCTTTCAACAAGTTGTACACGTTCATGAACTCGTAAGTGCTGATGGCACCACTGGAGGCACCCTTGGAGGCCAGTGACAGGTTCCCGAAACTGCTGATAAGATCAGTGGAAGCCATGTCTGCACCTTCACAGGTCTTGAGACTGGTGTCTGAAATCTGTTGGAGGAGCTATGCTGTGGGCTTCTTCTAATTATAATGATTATTATTATAGCACTTCTGGGTCCAGTTGCGGTCAAAAAAGAGGGAAGCCAACAGAAATTTATTGAAGCCAAGTTTTTTCCAAAAGACTGAACCATAATTTGCCAGCGTTTCAGGATCGTTGGAAGAAAAATAAATGTTTTAATCTACACAGAAATAACGTGAACCACGTTGCTTCATCCAAGGTTTCGGCGGGATCCGGTATTTTGTAATAGTGAACGGCTGTCTTCCACCTGGATTTCTCAATTGTCAAATCCCCAGCGGACAAGTCTTGGAATCTTTGCTTACCATCCCCAGAAACCGAAAATTTTTGAGGTGTCTGAAAATGGTTTTTCCATTAATGGCTACGTGGTGTAGTGCACCCGATCCTGTGACTGTCAGCTTCCGTGTTTTTATGGTTGCAGACAAGCAATTTACTGCCAACCTTACCATTTCAGCCGTTCACCGGAATCTGCCTTTGAATGATCCATGCTTTTTCTTGCAAGAATAGCGCGTGAATAAAAGTTTTTTTCGTTCCACTTCTTCTGCGTTGGGGCCAAAGTACGCAAAATGTCGTCAGCTTTAAACACAACCCAACAAATCAGCAACCATCATTGCAAAAAAGAAAACGGACCAGCAGTCGATTTCGGCTATAAATTGAGAAATCTGGAAATTTGTTTTTGTTGGGATCCCACCACTTGTTCAGGAAAAACCAAAACGACAAAAACAACAATAAAAAGAAAATGAAAATACAGGCAAACCCTGTTGTCTTCTAGACTTCGACGATCGATCCATGGCCCAGGAGCCCGGAAAGCCTTTAATCGCCATCACATGCCTTGTCCACTTCCTCTTTAATGTGGCAAAGGCGCTTTTAATAATAATAATAATGTGGCGGTTTCTCACGGTCTGCCAAGCAATGTTACTGTCATGATTCACTTTGCGGACATATTCGCAGTCACACGTTCAGACTGTTCAGGTTACTGTAACTGATACACGATACACGGTTAATATCAATCGAACTTTTTTTCGGGGTCCGACATCCCCATCCCCAGAATGTGGAGGTCCACTTTGCCACTCTAACATCATAGTTTTGGGGAGGTCCACTTTGCCACTCTAACATCATAGTTTAAGGTAAATTTTGTTTTTTTCTTGACGTTTGAATCCCATCCCACCTTAGATTGTGTCAAAGTTGATTCTGATCTATTCTCTGCCATTGCGGCTTTTGGTTAGTGGTGAATCTGTGGGAGCCCGTTACCAGATCCAGTATCCTAGACCCACTTTTGCTATGATTGCTATGATTGCCAAATCCACTTGCAGTACTTTTCTGTTTCTCTCTAGAATTGTCTCGTAATATTATAACGAAAGATTCAATTCAAATTTCAAAGCATTGGTCGCTGCCAAAATTAAAATTATTATCCAACAGACATTTCTCTTCGAGGGAAGATATTATCATGAGTGGATGTAACTTCTCTAACAATGAGGACATTACAAATTACCACACAAACGATTAAAAATAAAAATAATTATTGTAGCTTACAGTCTGTTTCGTGTAAAGGCTGGGTCCAAAAGGTTTGGCTTTTAAATAATTATTCTGACTTGAGAGTCTGTTTCCTATAAAGGCTGGGTCCAGAAGGTTTGGCTTTTCTCTGATTGTAAGTTGGAGAAATTTTGATGATTTTCAAATTTAACTCAATATTGTAAATCCGAAATTTTTATTATGTCTAGAGAATCATAAAAAAGGGAAGATATTATCATGAGTGGATGTAACTTCTCTAACAATGAGGAAATTACAAATTACCACACAAACGATTAAAAATAATTATTCTGATTGATAGTCTGTAAAGGCTAGGTCCAAAAGGTTCGGCTTTTCTCTGATTGTAAGTTGGAGAAATTTTGATGATTTTCAAATTTAACTCAAAATTGTAAATTGGAAATTTTTATTATGTCTAGGGAATCATAAAAGATAGCAACCTTTAAAGTGAGAGAACAACAATGAGAATGATAGTTTGGACAATTATAGTTGGGTTCTATGCTTGCTTAAAAAATATGTCAATATGATTTTGTTACTAACTAATAAAAAGTGGGTTAAGTAGTTATGTGTTATATAATCTTAAACTAAACCTATAATCAAATTGTATATGAACTATAGCATTTGAAAAATATAACTCCATAATCTTTGTGCATTAGTAAATTGGAGCATAAAGTGGATGGGATTGCCAATATTATTGCAAAAAGAACCAAGTTGAGAGGTGCCAGAAGTGTGTTGTGGAAGCCATTATAAAGCCAAGATCAAGAAAAAAATTTTGATTGTCAAAAAGCTTGATGTTCTAAATCCTTTAGATTTTGTCATCGTCTATTTACTTAATTGCTTACTTATGTTAGATACTTTTAGTTTGAGTTATCTAGCTACCACCAATAATCATATCACTTGAGTTCAAGGGGTTTAGGTTGTGAGGTTCACATTGGAATATACTCAAGAAATTGAATAATGAAATTATCTCCAAAAATAGTGGGCTAAAAAATATCACTGCAATGAATATAGTCCAACTTGATCAATTGTAATAATAATCTTAGTCCAAAAACTATTTTAAGAGGTGCATTAGTAGTGCCAATGTAGAAGTCCACCAAATATATATCCTCTCTAAAATAGAATGTGATGAACCATGTAGGTTCCAAGACACCAAATGTTTGATTTTTCTCCAAGCTCTCTACAGGGCTTGTAGAAACAATGATCTTGAACACCAAGCATGTATAAAAGAAAAGAACCAAGTGGACCAATAGTCAACTTGCCTCCTTTGGTGTGAAGCAGCTTTAATATGTTGCATCCTATGTTAAATTAAAATCTACCAATGATGGTAAATAAGGTTGAGCAAATCAAGTCCTCTTAAATCTTTTGGGGTTGCACAATAGTCCCAAACCATCCGGTAAAAACCTTTATGTTCATTGTCATTGCCCCATAGAAACTTATTAAGAATAGATTGGAAATTTTTTACAACTATGGAAGGAATTAGAAGTGTTGAAAAGTACACATGGATGGAAGAGAGAGTATTCTTAACTACTACTAATTTGCTTGATATAGAGAGGATGGAAGGGGGTTCATTTAATAATTTTTTGATGAACTTTAGCAAGCACATGGGACCAAAGTTTAGTAGCTAATATTGCAATGCATATGGGGATGTCTAGAATTTTGAAGGGATTATTAGACCAATCCAAGGGGCTTGTGGCAACCTATTCTCAACAAGATAACAAGGCATAATACTTGTACATTTATCCCAATTCATCTTGCTTCCTACAATGACAAAATAGTTGTTGAGAAGAAAATTAGCTTTTGATATAGAAGTCCCACTATATCTAAGTGAAATTAAAATTGAAACTAAAATTTTTACTTAAGTCCACTAAGATGCCTTGGCTCTATCAAATCAATTTTAGAATTCCTTTTATGAATTTTTTTATTTTTAATTTATAACTCAATGCTACCTAGTAGAATTGAACCTGCAACTTGGGGTTCTAAGCCAAGACATTTAACACTAGGCTAACACCTCATTGTAAAAGAAATATGTTATTTACATATTGACTAAGGATGAGTTGCTTGGTCTAGCCAAGTAACTGCACTCCCTCTATTTCTCCTTTATGAAGAGAATCATTAAATAGCAAAGCTATTTATAAAGGTGTAATGATAAAAGATGTTGGGAGCTAAAGGACAACCTTGATATATAGAGTAACCCAAGGAAATTCTCTTAAAATAGCTATCTTCAATGGAGACTTTGGCTAAGGCATCAACCAACAACATTCCAACACAATTACTTTAGTGAGAGCCAATGAAAAGTTTAGAAAGGATGGTATGGAGATACTTCCAACTAGTTTTATAATAAGACTTGGCAAATTCAAGCTTAGCAAACCAATAGTTTTGGTGATTGTAAATAGCCCATTACATTCCTTCTATAGCAATGACAATATTATCTAAGATAGAATGACTTGGAATGAAGCCTCATTATTCAAGATTAAAAATCTTAAACAATAAGAATGAAGCCTATTTATAACTACCTTGATGAAGATCTTATACAATGTTGAAAATAAAGCAATAGGATGTTAATTTCTAATATTACAAAGATCCCAAACCTTTAGAATAACTTTAATGAGGCCTTTATTAAGTCAAGGACCCTTTGAACCAATATTAACAACTGCTTTGTGAGCAGAGAAATCATCTTTAATCCATCCTAAGAAATGATGGTAAAATTTTGTCAAAATACCATTAGGACTTGGAGCCCTATCATTGTTAAGTTGTTTTAAAGCTATACAGAGTTCCTTCATGGAGAGACATTTATAGTGAGGCATCATATTTATATTCATAGGTTGAATCAATTTAACAATGTCTTGTAAATATATATTATTAAACTCTTCTCCTTGGAAAAGATTGAAGTAAAAATGTACATGTTTGTTTAAGATCACATCCATGTTGGTAATGTATTGTCCTTCTTCTACAATTTTTCATATTTGAAAAGGGTGTTGGATCACCTTTGAGAATCATAAAGAATTCTATAGAAGGTCTAGCATCCATTCAAAGTTAAGAGATGTGTGCATGAAGTTATCGTTTTTTAGCAGAAGGCACTTCAAAAATTTTGATATAATTTGCATGAAATTTGGCTCTTTCCAAAAAGAAGATGTTATTTGGTTTTTTAACTTGAGTTTGGTGAACCTTTGGAAGTGGTGTAATAATACAGTCAAAATCTCTATGAATGCTCTTCTATGATAAGGCTAACGATATTAAATTATTCACTAACTTAGTGCAGTTAGATATGTGTTATTTAACTTTTCTAACACGTGCCACTACCGTCAAGTTTATAAGCTATAAGCTTTGCCACTAATTTGGAAGAAGAAATTTAAAGCAATTATTAACATATACCTCCGGTAGAGTGTACATACATTTTGATCCTTTTGGCAAACGGGGAGAGCATTCATCTTTCTGAGGTATACATGTGACTTGAAGGCACGGAAGTTAGAAAATGGACTATAGGTTGGTGGAATCTGAAATATTTGAAATATAGATACATAATCAAATTAGAACTTTATAATGCTACGTTATAAAGTTCTAATTTGACTATATATCTTGGAATCTAGCTATATGATGATTGGCGAGGTACCCCTACACTCAACCATACGAATACAAGCGTTCACGCATGATCTAGTAGAACTCCGCAGACGGGCTAGTTGTGGTATCTAGATAGTTACACGTTGATCGCAGTTCCTTGTCTTCCCACCTAGACTAGTATTTGCTTTGTCACGTATGGTTTAGTCTACAGTGAGGTGTATGATGTGGTCCTAAACTAGTGCTACTCCTAGAGACAATGGAAAATAATTTTGATTAAGCTAAGAGGGAATGGGAGAAGAGAATCTAAGCTAGCCTAAGTGCAATGAGCATTTTTCCTTAATCATCCGTACACATCTTGGACCTCGTGTACTACTACTGGGATTACCAAGCGCATGTCCTAGGTACACTACTGGGATACCAAGTAGTCACACTTAAATGCTCATGATTAAGTTGTACTCATTCTGCGTTTAATAATAGGGATAGTAAATAAAGGGTGATGAGACACGACATGCACTGTGCCGCGATATCGCCGCCGCCGCGATATCGGGTCTTTCCCTGCGAAATCGCGTACGCGATATCGCGGTCCGCCACCATATCTATAAATAAGAGGTGGCACTCCCCTTATTTCCCAATCCTAGCTAAAAGTAGCAAAGCTCTGGCAGATTGATCACTCCAGAGTTAGAATTTTTCCCATGTGCCCACAGTAGGAGTCCTAGAGTGAACG
>MNCI01022583.1:542751-562764 GCA_015680685.1 Gnetum montanum | reverse complement strand
AAAATACCAAAAAAATCACATACCTCAGACTTGCTTAACCATACACCGTGACACTTACAAGCAAGCCTGGGAAGATAACGAACGATTAACCCCAAGTGTTTCTTGTGGTGTTAAGGCATTTAGTCTGCGGAGTTCGACCGGATCGCGCGTGCACGCTCGTATTCGTATGGTTGAGTGTAGGGGTACCTCGCCACTCATCAAAGGGTAAGAAATATTAATTAGGAAAATAATAAATAATAATAACAATAAGTAATTAAAACTAAGTGAATGCTGCAATGATGAAGTAATCTCAATCTCTATTGTCAGTCATGTGTGTGTCCATGTATGTCACACTCGAATAAAGGTTCCATACAATTACAATCATCACATTGTGGGCATGCACTAGGGAAAGAGTTGAGATGAACTAAAAATGAATAAAAAGACTCTACACTTACTCTATCTTACTCTAACTCTAACTGACTCCTTTCTTGTGTGCCCAAATGTGGTATTTATAGGCTTACACAGGAACCACAATATCGTGTATCCGATATCGTTAGCTAGGCCGCGATATCGCGGATCCAATATCGCAGGTCCGATATCAGAGCCTAACAAATCATGGTTCATCATACCCCCATGACTGAATGAAAACTCATCCTCAAGTTGAACAAAATGAGAACAAGCCCAATTGATTACAGTGGATAGGTATGGGATTATTGACTAATGAGGAATTTAATCATGCCGTAGTGGAGAATTCAATACAACAAAATTGGGACATAGACACAAAATTATAGAATTTATGGGAACTCATGTGGTTCCTAGTGGCGGTGGTTCCTCCATGGGTCTCTTCCCCTTGTCTTGTGCTCTAGGTTTTGGAAGTTGATGGCTTTAAAGGAGTGCCTAGAGCTTTTCCTCTTCGGTTCGAGGGTCCTATGCCATTTATGCTAATGCTCCAATGTTTGATGGAGTTGGCACTGCCCATGGACACGGTAGTTGTAGGAAAATCTGATTGGCCTTGACATAGTAGGCCACAAATAGCTGTCATTCTTCTTCATAGGTTGGGGCCCTAACCTCTCCACCTTTTGCTTGGCCAGATTGTGCAATGACAAGAGTTCCCTGATGGACACTGAATGATTGTGCCTCCTGCTCTGCATGTTCTGCATGAGGTCCTTGGCCTCTGCCTCCCCCTAGGTGTTCAGTTGCACCTTGAGAGGTCCTCCTGGTTGTCCTCTTTTAGGGCCCATCTATAATCACACAAAGATCAATTGTTAGTAAGGTTATTGAAAGAAGTTCAATTATTTCATACCTTACTCATTACCTTTAATAAATGTTGAATTCTTTACTTAGTGTGATTTTAGAGTTAGAAATTTATCAAGGAAGTTACCCTAAAAGTTTAATGTCGGACCTAATTTGTTTAGGTGACACATAAAAGGACATGTAATGGTTTTGAGGAACATTTGATAAAATGATGACAAAGGAAATAATAGATGTGGCAATGAAGTATTCGGAGGGTATAAAATGATGTGGTGGTGTGCAACAAGTACAAATTATAAAAGTCACGCAAGTGGATCCTCCCCAAAGCAGGTTCCAACCTATAATGCCCTTGCATAACCACACCTTAAAAGGTCCGTAGGCACTAGAAGGGTTAAATGTAATCTACACTGATGCAACAAAACACACACATGTTAAATACCATCGCAATGAGGTATGAATTCTATGCCACATACAAGTTAAAAATACTTAGACAATGAGGTGAAATGAGTTATAGAAGGGATTGCAGAGATTGGGACATGAGGTAACTGACCTAGGATAGGATGAATCCTGAGTGTAGGGTGTAATTAATGTGTCATTAGCTTGTTGCTTCATATCAAGACCAAGTCCATTCCTCTGATTAGTGACATCGCACTGTTTCATCCAATGATTGACAACCATAAGAGGACCATGACAGCAAGGTGTACAATCACTTGGAATTTTGTCCAAGGGAGAAGTGATTTGGAATCTACAGCACACACACAAAATTTTTCTTTGATCTTTTCTTGTGTGGTTTGTCTTCTCTTTTATTTTTCAAGCCGCTTTGGCACTGTGTTCTTTTCAATAGTGAACTAGAGAAGCCACCAACCTTCAGGCATGGGTGCATGTCTTTCCAATGGAACCCCCTAGAACAACACTAAGTTTCTTTATTGAGTGCCTTTATTACTCTTACTCCCATTTTTTGTTAGATCTACAAGGATCTTAGTACAACCAGGCTACATGATAGCACCTACAAATGTCACCAAAGAGAATCTACCCACAAGTCCCCTTGATGTCACACCCTGGCCATTCCTTCTTAGTCTATCATTTGTTCACTCTGGGCATTATGAGCACAAAAGTACTTTTTAGTTTTCATGATGACAAGAATATCATCGTACCCAAAGTAGAACCTCTTATTAATAGAATGGTTGGGTGGATGTGGTGGGCTCGCTATCTAAATAATTAGTCACCTTAGACTTGATAGCATAGAACAACACCTCAACCAATTGGTTACATGCGTGTTTTATTCATATATGAGATTACCCACAAAAAGATAAAACAATAAATTAGAAATGAAAAATTGGAAAACAAAAAACTAGAAAACAAAAAATTGTAAAATTCAAGAAAAGGAAAAATATTTATTAATTCTACTTATTAGAATGAAAAATATTCCCCATAACTAAACTTTTGATCATGGCGAGAATTAATAAATGGAAGGTTTGGATCCATGAATTTTGGAAATATTGGAACCTCATCATATCCAAACCATTTGGTGTCTTTGCATGTGGTGGTTGGAATGTACCCAAATTGGGGTTCACACACTTGATTAAAGTTGACATGGTGGGACAAGTTATAGGATGTGGTTAATTGATAAGGGGTTGACCCACTATGGCACCTGTGACTGTAAGATGGTATGTAAGGATCAATATGTCTCCTAATGTAGTTAGATTCATTGGGCCACATGGTAGTTGAAGTATTGATTGGTCACCCTGATAAGGTAACAGGAGGCGTTGAGTTTGAAGGAGAAGGTGCATCACAGCTCTGGACTTGTGCTAAGTTGGTTGATGTAGTGGTTTCAGAACCATGTTGTCTCTTCCTATGGTCATGGATAAAGAAAGGATGCTTTTGACGTTGTGGAGGACCTCCACTGTTGTTGATAGTAGTAGCACAAGTAACGTTCGCGGGTTGGTACTATGGTGCAAAACCTTTTGACACAACTGGTGGCGATGTAGAAGGAAGTGAATAATGAGACTATTGAATTTGAGAAGAAGTGTAAGACACATGAAGAAGATGATTTTGTTGGAGAGGACATAGGCTGATAGTACTTAGAAGAATGATAACGATGTGGTGAGATAGAGGATGTTGACCCAGTTAGGGAAACAAGATTTTAAACATAACAAGCGCTTGGGTTTGGATGATGACCAGTTTCAGGGTGGCCTCCCCCATGACTAGGATTTCTACCACTATGATTGAATACAGTATTTTTGTATAAACTTTGGATGTAACATTCTTCCCCAATGCTCATGTAAATGTGACAAGATGGGGCATTGACCTTTGGTGTGATCATACAGGCAAATGTTACATTGATATGTATGATTAGCAATTGAGTTCTTATTCTCTTCAACCCTTCTTTTCGATTATCTAAGGTTGTTATGTCCTGCTTCTTGGTTCATCATGGTTCTACCACTAATAGTGTTGGCATATTCTTTGTATTTTTTGTGTATCCATTCCATCATCTTATTGATCTTTGCCTTAATTTCATCTAGTGATTATAGTATTGGCAAAGATGATTCCACCTCCGTGAGGTGAGTTGATTTCTCCTCTTCATGATCATGGACCTTTGCTAATTTGAGATTTGGGTCTCATTGAGAGCTTTTAACATTCTCCCATTTAGTCATTTCTCCTTCTTCTTTTGCTACCCAGTTAATAAGCTCTTGGAATTGGTGGGTTCATAGCTCGTATAGTTGACCTTGAACATACATCCCTAGGATCTCCCTTATTTCATTATAGAGCCCATCCATGATGTGATACATTAGCCTTTCCTTGGAGAACCCATGGCCTGGGCAATGGTTTAACAACGAATAGTATCTTTCTAAGGCCATGTTCAAGGGTTCATGTTGCTCTTATTTCCACTCTTGGATTTTTTTCCTCAAGGTTGATACTCTTGCATAGGTTTGATATCTTTCATTGAAGAGTTCTGCCATTGTCGGCCAATGTCAAATTGATTTTGGTTGTAAGGACTTGTACCATACTTTTGCTTGGCCAACGAGTGTTGTAGGAAAGAGCTTAAGTTTTTGCCACCCATTATCAATATTTTTCCATACACAGGCAACATGGAAGGCTTGTAAATGATGTTGTGGATCTAAATCATAGCCTCCTAAAAACTTGGGAAAGTTATTTAAATCAAGCCTGGGTAGACAACTTTCCTTGCAATGCCTACGAGATATTCAAACAACCTCTTGTATATGCATTAGGCTCTTAGTGGCCAGCAAGGGTTCATCCTCACTAGGTAGGTTAGGAGTTTGTGAGTTGAAACAATGTTGTTTTTGGTTATGTACATAGGAGACCCCTGCATTAGATTGAGTACTCCAAACTTCATCTTCATCATCATATAATTTGTTGGTTCTCCAATGAATTGCCTTACTAGTTGTTGTGTTGTCATAGTCTTGTGAGAGAGACATTGTTGTGAGTCATGTGTGAATTAATTGAATTTAATTTATTTTCTCAAAGATATATCGTGAATACTTTGTTACAGTGATCTTGTATGATATAACTAATCTAGATAACTAGGACCATCCCTGGCAATGATGCCAATGATGAGTGGCGAGGTACCCCTACACTCAACCATACAAACACGAGCATTCATGCACAATCTGGTTGAACTTTGCAGATGGCCTAGTTGTGGTATCTAGATAGTTACATGTTGATCACAGTTCGTTGTCTTCCCACCTAGACTAGTATTTGCTTTGTCACATATGGTTTAGTCCAAAGTGAGGTGTATGATGTGGTCCTAAACTACTCCTACTCCTAGAGATAATGGAAAATAGCTTTGATTAAGATAAGAGGGAATGGGAGAAGAGAATTTAAGCTAGCCTAAGTGTGATGAGAATCCATCCTTAATCATCCATACACATCTTGGACCTCATGTACTACTAGTGGGATTACCAAGTGCATGTCCTAGTTACGCTACTAGGATACCAAGTAGTCACACTTAAATGCTTGTGATTAAGTCATACTCATTCCGTGTTTAATAACAGGGATAGTAAATTAAGGGTAAGAAATATTAATTAGGAAAATAATAAATAACAATAACAGTATGCAATTAAACTAAGTGAATGCTACAATGATGAAGTAATCTCGATCTTTATTGTCAATCATGTGCATGTCCAAGTACATCACACTCGAATAAAGGTTTCATACAATTACAATCATCCAACTGTGGGCATGCACTAGGGAAAGAGTTGAGATGAACTAAAAATGAATAAAGAGACTCTACACTTACTCTATCTTACTCTAACTCTAACTGACTCCTTTCTTGTGTGCCCAAATGTGGTATTTATAGGCTTACACAGGAACCACGATATCGTGTATCCGATATTGTTAGCCAAGCCACGATATCATGTACCCGATATCATGGATTCGATATCACAGGTCTAATATCGAAGCCTGATAAATCATGGTTCATTGCTATATTTTGATTATTTCAAATAGGAACACATACTTTGTTAGTGGATTGAAGGTTGTTTCCCTTCCATAATGAAGACTAGAATGAGTGTGGAGATCCTTACAGGATCCATGCTATCTTAACTATCACCATAGAACTACATGGCCTTGTTTTCTTTGTGAACCGTGTCACAATAGTATGTAAGCTTGTTGGGGAGGCTTTGAATCTTTGGCTTGAACCACCACCTTTCTCTTCAAAGTGAGACTTGTGGCTAGATATGTTAAAGTATGAATGTGTCTAAACTCTCTTAAGGAAATAGTGTCATGTATGTATGTTAGTGCTCTTGGATAGGTTATGGATATTGCATTGGTTCGGTTGCTTATATGATTATAAAGGCATCCTCGCAACCTTCCCAATGAGGACATCACCCAACCCTTGTGTAACCCTTAATGTATCTTGGATGTGTGTGTGTTTTGTTTGTGTGTGTCTACTTGTGTTGGCCTTTTTAATGATGATTCCAAGGTGTTTAAACATGTTTAGGGGTATTTTGGGCTTATTTTGATGAGTTTAGGGGGTTCATGAATCTATAGAGACTTGTTTGAAGGCATCCAGAGGTTCCATACCTCAAAACAAGTGTCTTTATTTTTGGCCTTGGTAGTCAAGATGTCTCCCCAATAGTCAAAATGTCTCCTACAAGACTTCTCCTTCAAGATGTCTCCTTTGACATCTCTACACTCAAGAAAGGCATCTCTAATTTTTGTAAGACATCTCATACCTATTTTAATAGACATTGAATTGAATAGAAAACTAGAGGAAAAATGAAAGGTCACATAAAGAAGCTACAAAAAAGCATCAAAGGCCTAATGCTAATTAGGCTAATTAGAAGGGATAAGGTTAGTCTCAAGAAGAAGGTTAATCAAAGGATGCAGGTTAGTCTCAAGGAGAAGGCTAGTCTTTTTTGATCTTGTGCAAGGAGAGAGATTATGCAAGAAGAATTGAGTGAGAGGCAAGGGAGAGAACTAAAGAAAGGTTAAGAGAATCTCTTATAAGTGTCTTGTCTTGAGCTTTGGCTTCATTGTAAGTAATTGATGATTGAGAGGGGACATGTGTAGCCTCTAAGATCATTGGGAGAGTTGTGAGTTAGCTTAGCTCCTCATCTTTGATGCAATTCTTCATATTTTGAGAGTTTTCTTATAAAAAGGAGAATTTTCTCCAATTCATTATCTTGTTCTTACTTCCAAGCTAAGACTACTTAGGAAGCTTGTGAAATGTGTCATTTTGGGGTCTATTGTGGTAGGCTCCACATCACCTCCCAACCTTGGATTAACATGTAACATGTGAGTTGTGTGTATACATTAGTCCAAATTAAGTCCACTCTAGAACATTTGACTACTTTGCAAATTCTGAGTGATGCCAAGTAGTGCTCCCCTAGAGCAGTGTCATTACAATTCAAGTTAAGGAATGGTATTGCTTATGTCCAATTTTTCTCCCTTGCATTTTCAAGTTGGATTAGGGTAATATTGCCCTTATTTATTATGTAGCTTTGTTGGATAGGCCAACTACAAGCAAATCAAAGAAGACCCTAATGGATCATGGTAATGCTTTATTTTTTTAATTTGAAACCTTGAAATAATTATAATATAGGTAAACCCTAATATATATAATCCAATTAAAACTTTTAACTTTGTATTACCTACCAAAATTAAATCCATGACTTGGAGTTTTCAAATCAAGAGTTAAAATAAAAATATCAAGCAGAGCTTTTTAATTAAGATAAAAATATAAATTAGTAATAATACTCTTGATTTGAAAGCAACAAGTCATTGGTTTGATTCTTTTAGGCAATGTGGAGTTATAAAGTTTTAATTGGACTATATATCTTAGGGTGTTAATAGTTAAAAATAGAAATTAGTTTGAAGTGGTCATTTAAACATAATTGGACTATATGTCTTTACATCTATTTATTTTTACTTTTCTATCCTTTCATCATATGGTATTAGAACTAACCTTAGATCATAGTGGACCAAAGGATATCTACATTAGGTTACTAAAATAAAAGTAAAAGCTTAAGAAAAAGATAGAAAAATAAAAACAAATAGGTGTAAATATGTACATCTTATTAGATGGATCAAGTCATATGATAAAGGGATGTTGTTTATAAGTAAGGAAATTTTAGAATGATTTAGGGTTTATTCTCAAGGTATAGAAGTGAATAAAGGAATGATCAAATATATATACACCTTTAAAGTACAAAAAGCTCTTATGAAGAACAAGAATAGTAAAGTAATAAGACCAAAGGGTATCTTATAGAGGTATGGAAGTCTATGAAAAATACAGGGTTCACCTAGTCAACAAATTTATTCAAAAAAATTTGAAGGAAGTGGAAAAGATAATTGGAGGAGAAGCACTATAGTACCCATTGCAAGAATAATGAAGACATCTAAAATTGTGAAAACTATAGGGACATCAAGCTTATCATTCATACCATGAACTTATGGGAAAGAGTTATAGAACAATATTATAAGATAAGAACTAGTAGAAGTAAAACAGGATACATGAAGCGCACTTTTAGTGAAAAAAGGAGTAATGAGAATAAAAATATTAGAATAAAAAATTAATAAGTTTCTTAATGTAAGCAATTGGAATACATGAGATCTTTATTTTAAGTGGATTGTAATACCTTGCATATCAAAGCCAAGTCAAGCTCATAAATGGATTGGAATCTAACGAAACTTTAGAGCCAAGCGCATTATACATTAGAAAGATTAAATAAGTTACTCAATAAAAATCTCATAACAACTAACTAGAAACATAGAGATAACATGTATACATTAAGCTAGCTTCACACACATACATATATATTGATATTAACTAGAAAGTACATCATCAAACTATCTACAAGCATACATAACTAGGATAACATATTAGTTAATATGTCTAGCATATATCCTATCAATATGCACATTATATACACAGTACAAGTATCCATAGCTCATGTTTTATCCAACCTAATACCATTAGTGATGAGTCATGATTTGCCTATCTTGACATCAAAGCCTTGATGTCAGAGCGTTGACATTTGATGAATCGTTGTTTTTTGTCTACTCTGACATCGGGTATGTGATGTCGAGCCCTAGATGCAACGTCAGGTACTCAACATCAAGGTATATACTCTGGCCTATAAATACAATGTCTAGGCTCCCATTTTGAGTCAATTTTAAGTTAGTTTTCAGTTTCGTTTCTTTAAAATCTATTATTTCTAGTGCATGCCTGTAGTGTGATGTTTGTAATCGTATGACACCTTTGTTCGAGTGTGATGTACTTGGACATGTTACATGACTAGCAATAAAGATTGAGCTTACTTCCATCATTTCAACATCCACTTAGATTATTGTTGCTTTAATTATTTATAATTTTCTTGAGTTAAATATTTTCATTTATTATTATTTATTATTTTGATTATTAAGCGGAATGTATACGCCTTAATCATGAGCGTTTAAGTGTAGATACTTGGTAATCTAGAGGTGTATATTTTGGCACAACCAATGACGTACACTTGTAAGTCCCAGAAGTAGTTTCATGAAGGTCAAGACATGTATGGATGATTAAGCACGAATACCCATCGCCATAGGCTAGTTAGATTTTGTTTTCCATTATTCATTAGTTTAATTAATTCATCTCTTTATTGTCATCGAGAGTAGCGTAGAAATTAGACAACATCATATGCCTCACTCTAGACTAAACCATACGTAACAAAGCTACCACTAGTCCAAGTGGGAAGATACCGAACTACGATTAGAGCATAACAATCTAGATGCTACAACTAGTCCCATCCACGAAATTCGACTGGATCATGCATGAATGCTTGTGATTTGTATGGTTGAGCATAGGGGTACCTCGCCGCTCATCATTGGTGCTGTTACCGGGGATGGTGCTAGTTATCTAGATTAGTTATATTATACACAATCACAATAATGGTATTAGTGATATATCTTTTAGAAAATATTTATTCACAACACTATAAACCAATAACAATGTCTCTCTCACATAGAGGTGATAATGCACTATATAACAAACACATTCATTAGAGAAATAATGAGATATATGATGAAGAAAATTGCAATGACCAACCTTATGCAAGGGTTTCTTATGATCATGACCACCCTGATAACACTCAAAGACTACATTCACCTAAGGTAGACAATCTTGGAGAAGATGATATAGGTCTTGAACTAGGGGAGGTGTCAAGGCCTAAGACCTTCTCAAAACCTAGAAATGATAAATCAAGGGATCCCGAGGAACACCATAGAAGCCATTGCAATTCTTCTAGTTCCTCATCTTCTTCTTCCCCTTTAACATCTAGTTCTAACAAATATGAACATAGGTGTAGAGATAGAGCTCCACTAAAGGGTTGGAATAAAAGTAAAAATCGAATCCACAGACACACTCAAGGTCATCAACATGAACAAAAGTCCAATAGTCACCATCAACCAAATAGAGATTTTCATCACAACTTGTCTAATGACAATGAACCCTTCTTGGCCACCAAGAGCCTAATGCAAATCACAAAAGTAGTAAAGATATCTCATAGGCATTGCAAAAAGAGTCACCTACCTAATCTTGACATGAATAATATTCCTAAATTTGTAGAAGGCCATGATTTAGATCCACAACATCATTTACAAGCCTTCTAGGAGGCCTGTATCTATTACAATGTTGAAAGTGAATGGCAAAAGCTTAAGCTCTTTCCTAGGACACTAATTGATAGAGCCAAAGTGTGGTATCGATCGTTGAAACCAAATTCAATCTAATGATGGTCTACAATGATAGAAATTTTCAACGAGAGACACCAAACCTATAAAAGAGTGTCCAATTTGAGGAGTCAAATCCAAGAGTGGACACAAGAACAAGATGATCCCTTGGACATGGCCTTAGATAGATATTATGCTTTACTGAATAGATGCCTAGGCCATGATTTCTCTAAGGAAGAGCAACTTTACGACATCATAGATGGGCTTCGCAATGAAATAAGGGCGACCCTTGGGATGTATGCCCTAGGGCAATAATATGAGCTTCAAGCCCATCAGGTCAAAGAGATAATAAAGCATGTGGCAAAAGAAGAAGGAGAGATGTGCAAATGGAATAATGTCAAGAAATCTCAATGGGATTGAACTCTTCAATTGAAGGAGGTCCAAATTTATGGTAAGGAAAATGAAACCACTCTTGATAAGGTGATCCCACAACAAACCTTGTCAATGAAGGAGTTTATCAATGATCCAGAAGCAAAGTTTAATAGGATGTCCAAATGGATAAATGAACATGTCATAACTCTCATTAAGACAGACATGGAGAAGATCATGCAACATAAGCCAGATGATCACAATAAAAAAGGATACAAAACTAAGAAATAGCTACGAACACTTTTCAATAAAAGCTAAACATGGCTAAATAAAGTGTCAAGTACAATGGTAATGTGTTGCTTGATGGCGGTATGTATTATTTTTTTATTTGATTGTTAGTGTCTAGTTTCTAGCTTTGAATTTTGTTATGGATGATTAGGAAATGGTTTCTTTTTCATGCAACAGGTACCGAGTCCACAACATTCACCCATCTACAAACTCTATGGTTTTCCTTGTTTTGGAAATAGGCAGTCCCTTTTCATTAATACAACTTTAATAAATTTGTGACTTTGGTAGTTTCTGAAATTGGGAAGGATTTAAAGGTTTGAATAGGGTGTGGCTTCAAAGGGGATTCAGTATTCTTTGTGCCTTGTTGTTTGCTTGGGTGCATGTGTGTTTTCATGGATTTCTTACTGTTCTATGTCAACCAATAAAAGGAACTTGAATAAGTCCTTACATGGTGTGATTCTCATAAAAAACATAAAAAAAATAAAAAAAAAATAAAAACATGATGAGAATTCAAAGCACACCCCTTGGAAAAAATAAATGCATGTCTTTGCATGGTTTGGTTCTCATTTCAAAAAAAAAATAATGAGAATTCAAAGCATATCCTTAGACAGAACAAACAGGCTACAAGCACTGGTTATGGGACTAGTCCCCTCTAACTAAGGCCCTTCCTCACTTCCTACTTCTCTTTTCTTCTCTAATAAGGAATTGTGGTTGTTTTGTGGGAGCAATCTTGTGTCTCAAGGGATGGACTGGTCTTAGAATGTTGATGCGAAGTCATTGAACGTGGTTGGTTTTGGTTTGGACTAAGGATGGATCTTATCAGGTCATTTAACCACAAAATCCACAAGGGACTTCATGTGACCTTAATTAGGAACTCCATTCCACTATCTCTCATTCATCTATGCTTTCCATGTCTCACCTTACTATCGGTTTCATGTTCTTGATTCGTTATCTTGGTTTGATGTGTCAAAATTATTAGTTAATTTCTTCTAGGTTTTTGTATTTAACCTTTTGTAACCATTAATCATCCACAGAGCCCACGAACTCTTTGGTTTAAAATTATGAAAGGGAATAAAAGGCCTATGCCTACTTTGGGGAGGATCCACTTACATATCTTTTGGTTGGATTAGTTAAGTTCTTTACCCTTAGACACTCTAACAATCAAATCCTTTTCTTTACCCCATCAATGACATGCAATTGTGCACATCTTTACAACATTTTTTAGTGAACTTTCCTTTTTATTTTTGTGAATTCTTACACCCTCTTCAAATATTTCCTTCTATCAAAATTTTTCAAATTTAATGGACTGCTTATGTATTTCATCCTATTTGTTAGCCTTCTCGCTAACACTACTAAAGGAATCAATCTATCACAATCACAACCTAGCTGAGTAACCACTGAAGAGACAAGGTACTTAACAACTATGTGTTACACATTACATACTAATTCATGATTCTATTATGATTGTAGTGGGAAGCATGGACTGGAAGTGGGACTATCTTCACCAAGGATGATGCAGCAACACCTTGTGACAAGGACCGTTCATGATTGTTGGATCTTCTATCCCTCTCTTCAGCTACCAAGAGGTGTTGGGTGTTAGTTTCTTTTCCAAGGTGCTCACTTCTCTTATCATGAACACCCAATTTTGTAAATCTTGTAACTTTGTACACTTGGGCACTCAACGTCTATCTATTCCACCTAAGTTAGTTTATATATCTCAATAATCCCACACCTACCCAATATTNAATTATGGAAGTAATCTCAATCTTTATTGCCAGTCATGTAACATGTCCAAGATGGCACACTCGAACAAAGGTGTCATAANGTGATGTTTGTAATCTTATGACACCTTTGTTCGAGTGTGCCATCTTGGACATGTTACATGACTGGCAATAAAGATTGAGATTACTTCCATAATTATAGCACCCACTTAGATTATTGTTGCTTTAATTATTTATTGCTTTCTTTAGTTGAATATTTCCATTTATTTTTATTTACTATTCTTGTTATTAAGAATAATGTGTACGCCTTAATCACAAGCGTTTAAGTGTAGATACGTGGTAATCCAGAGGTGTATACTTTGGCACAACCAGTGACGTACACTTGGCAATCCCTTTCATGAAGTCTAAGACATGTATGGATGATTAAGCATGGATATATTTTTTTCCATTATTCATTAGTTTAATTAATTCATCTCTTTATTGTCATCAAAAGTAGTGTAGAAATTAGACAACATCATATGCCTCACTTTGGACTAAACCATACATGATGAAGCTACCACTAGTCCAAGTGGGAAGATAACAAACTGTGATCAGTGCATAACAATTGAGATGCTAGAACTAGTCCCATCCATAGAATTTGACTGGATTGTGCATGAATGCTTGTGATTCATATGGTTGAGCATAGGAATACCTCACCACTCATCAGTTAGCAAATATATCCATCTCTCTCATGAAGACATGTAATAGGAAAGATAAGAGCATAGATCCAAAACCTCCATCATCTCCCTCAAGCCATTTATCTCATAAGCTCCTAGCTCTATCACCTACACACAAAGGAAATCAATGTAAGTATGATGTTGTGCTAGAGAAGATGTGTGGGGTATGTTGAATAACCTATAATAGATTCAATACATCTCATACCATATCATGCACATCATATCATATCGCACAGTCATAGTCACATCCAAGCCATCATGCACATGTCAAGATCAAATATCAAACATATGTCATGCTATTATCACGAGACTATCTAACCACCATGCATATATCCCAACACAATAGCATACCACAACCAAGTATCATATCACTAAATCATACACATAAGCATGAATGGGGCTCTTGCATAACAAGAATACCAAGCATACACACACACATCACATGTGATGAGTGGCGAGGTACCCCTACACTCAACCATACGAAATGAGCATAGCACGCACGATCCGATCGAACTCCGTAGACTAAATGCCTACACACCCCATGGAACACTTAGGGTTAATCATTCGTTGTCTTCCTTGACTTACTTGTAGTTGTCACGGTGTATGGTTAAGTAAGTCCAAGGTATATGATTTTTATATGTTTTTATGTTTTTCTCCTGTGCTATTGAGGTGAAGGGTTGAAGAAACTAACTAACTCTAACTAATGAACTAAGTCTAAATTACCTAGCATCAGCATCTGTTCCCACTTACCGTACACACCCTGAACTGATGCAACCGCGACTACCAAACGCTAATCGTTGCTGGGATTACCACGCGTAATGCACGTGCTCGAAGTGGTCGTATTGAGGCACTTAACTAGGAGGAAAGGGTTGAGAGAGCTAATCTAGCCTAAGTGCGATGAGCAGCCGATTCCTTGATTATCTGTACACATCTTGGTGCATGACTACCACTGGGATTACCAAGTGTAGATCCTAGATATACCACTGGGTTACCAAGTAGTCACACTGAGATGCTCGTAATCAAGTCATACTCATACTGCGTTGCGATGAGCATCCATTCCACGACTATCCGTACACACACTTAGATGCTCGTAATCAAGTCGTACTCATGAGCATCCATTCCTTGACTATCTGTACACATCCTTAGATGCTCGTAATCAAGTCATACTCATGAGCATCCGTTCCTTAACTATCTGTGCACATCCTTAGATGCTCGTAATCAAGTCGTATGCATTCCACATTACTAGGAGAGCAATAAATAACATTAAATAAAATCCTATTCCATGCGCTGCAAGGTTTATCCAGGAAGTTCATCTCTATTATTGTACACAACTTGTGTTTAGGTACAATGTTGCTCGAATAAAGATCCATTGACTTTAGGACTCCTACTGTGGGCACATGGAATATATTCTATCTTTGGAGTGATCAAACTGCCAGAGTTTCCCTACTTCTAGCCTAGGATGGGAAAACAAGGGAGAGCCGCCTCTTATTTATAGATATGGCAGCGGACCGCGATATCGCATACACGATATCGCAGGGGACGATGCGATATTGCGTACTCAATATCGCAGGGGATGCAATATCACAGCCTATGCGAATAGCGTCTCATCATACCCCCATGACTGAATGAAAACTCGTCCTTGAGTTTCTTACAATAATATCAGGAAGGTATGGAATTATTGAGGAGAATGGAACTAATGGGATGACATGTGAACGGATTATCATTACAAGACTTGAAAAAACTGGTGTTCATGACAACAAGAGTGAACACCTTATTACATTGACATCAGGCCTCATTTGGTAGCTGAGAAAGAGAGAGAGAAAGAAGTGTTGCTACTGCCAATGCCAAGATTGCACCTTTCTTTGTCCATCCATAAGCACATTATCGATCTTGCTCTTGCATAGCTGCTTCTAGCATTGCTCCATTCCAAGTGTTTGCTCTAGATCCAATCTGTTGTTGCATGATTGCCATTTGTACACACAACACAATCATATATTAGCAAGGGTAAATGAATAATTATGTAATTAATATCTTGCTTCGATGTAAGTCCATTGGCTAGTTGTGGTATGGCTGATATGGGTCTAGAGATATATTAATGATGACTACCGAAGGTCTAGGGGTTAGGAAAGAATTAAAAAAATTTAGGACTAAGAGAAAATCGGGCCCCATACCCCCATGACTAATCGCGAACCTCCAGTAGCATTAGAATGGAGAAAGAAAAGGAGTAAGAAAGATAGATAAAAAGAGACAACGGTAACGTCGATAAAGTGGATGTCAAGATGAAAATGAACAAAATAATATTAATTGCACAAATGTTAGGGAAAAGAATTTAACAGGTGCACCAAATAGGAATGTCAATGGTTCCTCCCCAAAGCAGGCTCATGCCCTTAATGCCCTGACAAACCCACATTCAAAGAGTCCATAGGCTCTAGGAATGTCATTTAGAACAAGAGTTAAAGTCTGAATCACAAGAATTTACCAAAAAGAAAACAATGTATCAACCAAAATATATATACTAATGATACAACCAGTAATTAGGTGAACAATGGAGAGAAGGATGGAGAGAATAGGATGGAATGGAATCCCAATAACAAGGTGGTGTATAGCCCCTTGTTTAATTCATGATTAATGTGACTTGGAAAATCTCATTCCAACTCCGACCTCAAACAAACCACTTCCAGTGACTTTGCATCAATGCATTCGGCCAAACCATCCACTTGGGTAACAAGAATGCCTTCCTCAAGAGCCACCACCATTTTGACGAAACAAATGAGGAGAGAATGGGAAGCGAGGAGGGCCTTAGTTAGAGGGAATATTTTTAGTTCCATAACTAGTGCTTGTAGCCCAAGGGATTATTTCGTCTAAGGGGTGTGCTTTAAATTCTCACTTTTCTCTCTCTTTTTTTTGTTGATTTTGTGTTTTGTGTTTTTATGCGTGAGAACCACACCATGCAAAGACTTCTTATTTTTATTGACTCAGCTTCCAATAATTGGGTAACATTGGAATGGTAAGAAAACTCAAGAAGAAAACATCCAAGCACCCAAGAGAATGGCCAACACAAAAGCATCAAGCTCCCTTGAAGTCACACCCTTTTCAATCCTTGAGTCCTTCCTTAGTTTGAGAAATGCCCAGTCATTGATTCGTTAAAGTTCTTATTATGAAGGGGACTGTACATTTTCAAGCCGAGAGAGACCATAGAAATTTATGGATGGATGGATGAAGCGATCTCATTGCCTGCCATATCAAAAGAAACATACCTTAGTATCAACATTGTGACTTAAAGGTAAAAACCAAACATTAGCAATCAATAAGAAAATAGTTCATACCATCATGCAGAACACTTATTGGTGACAAACCTACAGGGTGGATAGCGCACACACACACACACAAAATGGAAAAGTATAACAATGTTGTAAAACAAAAATTAGAAAAGTTAAAGAAATTTGTAAAACAAAAACATGTAAAACAAAAACATGGAAAAAAATGTGTAAAACAAAAACGTGAAAAACAAAAATGTGTAAAACAAAAATGTGTAAAACAAAAACTTAAAATAACTGAGGGCCCCATATGATTAGCATAGGTGGCCATCTCCCCCATGACTGCATGGAAAGGAAGAGATCCGAAATAATGAGCGCCTATTTGAATTTCTAAGAAGTTTCCAACTTCTCCCAACTGATGATCTTAGGTTAAGGGGTGAAAGTTGGCGACACTCATATTCCAATGTATCTATGCCCTCATTGTTGGCATGGTTTGTCTCCTTAGTTCGTTCCATGCATGTTTTGTTAAGTAGCTGTCAACCACGGGGTGTCTACTACTGGTTGTGTGTTTGCTACATACAAGCATCTTTGTCTTAAAGTTTCAAGGGCACACCTATTACATGGAGGCATTTCCTCCATGTCATCACTCGATGAATCACTGTATGTGATGCATGGAACTTTCCTCTTCTCAATCTTTCCATAAATGTTTATCTTAGAAATTTTCAAGGAAAGATCATGAATGCCTAGGCATGTGTCTACTGTGCTTAGCCATGCTCTTTGCATTATAATTGGGAAGTCCCCTTCGTTATTGTTAACCTCAATCACTAGGAAATTAGCTGGGTAGGACCAACCACACACAATGGTAACGATGTCCTCCACCAATCCCAAGGGAATGGTGATGGACTGGTCTGCCAGCTCTAGTTGAATGTTGCTCTTCTTAAGTTGGGGCAGGTTCTAGGCGTGATACATCTCTTGTGATATTAAGTTGACTCTGGAACCTGAGTCAAGAAGAGCCCTATGTGGTTCATTCCCAATGATTTGGAGATAGATTAAGAAACTCCTAGGGTTAGTTACTTTCCTGGGAAGGTGGCCTACCTTAATCCAGTCAGTTACAGTATGTGTTAACATAACCGTATGTGTTAAGCTTTGTTGGACTGAAGGGTGCTCTGAAGTGTTAGATGGTGAAGGAGTGTACATACACTCAACTACTTGTTGTTGTGAGAGCTTGTCTGGGCTTCTGGTTTTGAAGAAAGGTCTTCTCTTTTTACAGTTGTTAGAACTAGCAGCAAGTTGAATATTTACAGCTCTCGTAGCATGGCATTGTTGCGGTTGAGTAGGAAGTTCCCCTTGCATTTTTGGAGCAGGAGGTGTTGTGGGAACTACCGGTGGAAGAGGTGCAGATGGATTAGGAGGATGGTGTGGGTATGGAGTGTCTCCTGGAGGAGAAGGAGTCCTTCTAAAGTACTCCTAAACTTGGCAGTAATGTTGGGGAGTTGTGTGACCCATAGAGTCACTTGGAGAAATCGGTTGCTGCACATAATATCCATAAGGATCGGGCTACCGGGTACTGTTGTTTCGACAGTAGCATCCCCCATGATTGTGGATATTGCCACTGTTGATGTTGTCCAATGGGTTGTGGTGGAGTTCCACTTGGATAGTATGTTAACGGTTGGTGGAACTGCCTTAGGTTACCTTGTGGATAAGGTATCCTTTGGGGTGTTTGCCATTGGTTGAGTCTTGGATTAAGTGCATACACCCCAGACTCTTATAGATGTGAGATGATTGGACAACATCCCTTAGGATGGTCATAGTGGCAGATCTCACATCCACCATCATCATCTGTGTTTGATTCCACAACCTCATCGGAGATAGTGATTTTCCCCTTACCCTTGTTATGTGCAGGGCCTAAATCTCTCCACTTTGTCTTACCTTTGTCACTACTTTGTTCCTCCTTAGACTCCTCTACAATCTTTAGGATAGTTTCAATTTTTGAGTCTAAGGAGCTCCATACTTCTTCCTTAGCCGCTACTTCTGTTGTTAGCTTTTGAAGCGGCAAGGTTTTCCTGTTCACCAACTCCTCAATTGGTGACTCATCCTCTTCATCACAAAATTTCACTCCCTTCTTTCGAAGAGAGGGATCACGGTTGTATTCTTCTGCACTTTCTCTTTTGTGTAGCTCACCTTCTTCTTTTGCTACTTGCTCCAACAAGCATTGTACTTCATGGGCTCTAAGTTGTGATAGTCTCCCTTGGGCATAAGTCCCAAGGGTTCCTCTAGTCTCATGCCTTAGCCCATCCACGATGTGGCGAAGTTGATCCCGCTAAGCATACCCATGGCCTGGGCAACGATGTAACAATGTGTAGTAGCGGGCCATGGCAGCATCCAAGGGTTCATAAGTACCTTGCTTCCATCCTTGGATCTGCTTATGCAAGTTAGACACTCGGGAGGACATCTGATATTTATCGTTGAACAACTCTAACATCGTACTCCACCTCCTGATGGTTTCCGGTTCTAAGGACTGGTACCAACTCTCTACTTCCTTGATGAGTGTCCTGGGAAAAATCTTAAGTTTTGCCACTCGTTCTTTATATTTTGCAAGGCACAGGCATTGTGGAATGCCTGTAAATGATGTTGCAGGTCAACGTTGTATCCCCCTTCAAATCATAGGATGTTTTTCATGTCTAAACACTTGATCCGACTATCTTTTAAATGCCTTGATGGAATTCTAACAGCCTCCATTATGTCAAGAATACTTTAGGTTGCAAGTAGGGGCTTTTCATGATCATCTCTTTCATGATGCCTATGATGTCTTCGTTGTTCCCTACTCTCCCTTCATTCATGTCCTTATCCTCTCTCTTGACTCTCTCGTTGAGGTCTCTCATTTTTCTTACTTTTATCCTCTCTATTGTGCTCTTTATGATTGCGCCTAGAGGTGGAAGGAGAGGGTGAGTGATGTGAAAAAGGGGAAGAAGAAGGAGAACCATCGCCACAATGATGTTTCTTACCTTCTCTTCTATGGCTCCGACTCAGATCGTGATGATGATCTAGGTGCCCGTCCTTATCTTTTTTTGTTGTTCCCTCTGTGAACAGTTGGTGTTCACGGGCATCAGAACCAGAGTTGTGTATCATTGATCGTAGATTCTGATACCCTACCTCCTCACTTTCGTTAAGAGGAGGAACATCTCTTGATAGCGAACCAATTATAAGTGGTTCACCATCTCTAGTTTCACTTAGGACATGCAAGATCCCTTTGCCCTTCAA
>MNCI01022583.1:515407-542227 GCA_015680685.1 Gnetum montanum | reverse complement strand
CATCTATTCCCACTTACCATACACACCCTGAACTGATGCAATCGTGGCTACCAAACACTAATCGTTATTGGGATCACCACGCGTAACGCACGTGCTCGAAGTGGTCGTACTGAGGCACTTAACTAGGAGGAAAGGATTGAGAGAGCTAATCTAGCCTAAGTGCGATGAGTAGCTGATTCCTTAATTATCTGTACACATCCTGGTGCATGACTACCACTGGGATTACCATGCGTAGATCCTAGATATGCCACTGGGTTACCAAGTAGTCACACTGAGATGCTCATAATCAAGTCGTACTCATACTGCGTTGTGATGAGCATCCGTTCCTTGACTATCCGTACACACACTTAGATGCTCGTAATCAAGTTGTACTCATGAGCATCCATTCCTTGACTATCTGTACACATCCTTAGATGCTCGTAATCAAGTCGTACTCATGAGCATCCGTTCCTTGACTATCCGTAAACATCCTTAGATGCTCGTAATCAAGTCATACTCATTCCACATTACTAGAAGAGTAATAAATAACATTAAATAAAATCCTATTCCATGCACTGCAAGGTTTATCCAGGAAGTTCATCTTTATTGTTGTACACAACTTGTGTTTAGGTACAATGTTGCTCGAATAAAGATCCATTGACTTTAGGACTCCTACTATGGGCACACGGAAAATATTCTATCTCTAGAGTGATCAAACTACCAGAGTTTCCCTACTTCTAGCCTAGGATGGGGAAACAAGGGAGAGCCACCTCTTATTTATAGATATGGCAGCGGACCGTGATATCGCGTATGCAATATCGCAGGGGACGATGCGATATAGCAATGGCCGCGCGATATCGCGTACGTGATATTGTGGCCTATGCAAATCGCATATCATCAACATGGATAACTTGTGCCCCCATTGGAACATTATCCTATAAACATTATCACATTCACAAAGCTATTGTTAAATTTGATAGATCCATACTAAGTGTAAGCATGATATCATTGACATGAGCACTTAATTTACTATACATGCTTGTAGGTCATTTACATTACTTATTCCAATACTAGTGCTAGTGCCTTTTGCCTCATCTACAAACCTAGGCTACTAATCTTTTAGACGGTAGATCTGTGCAAGTACAAATACCCCAAGATGATGTACCATCATATGCCTAGCCTATACTCTTTCACTCTTAGAGTGAGATCTAAGATAGTAGCCTTAGTAATGCATCATAGAGGGGATCATCCCAACTACTCTAAGATGCCTCATCATCAACTGATTCATATCCTCATGTTGGCTCCACCCACCTTATGCTCACAAGCAACCTATTCCATGTGCATTTCTAATCATGTCATAATCACAATTTATCGATCTCAAGTTGACCATAAGTAACTTGTGCTATATGTGTCATTCCTATCATTAATTAGATCATATGCATCATATAGAAAATAAAACCAAGAACTTATTTTGAGTAAACACATAGCATCACATCATAATAAAACTACTTCATAACATATCTTACACCTATTACACTAGTTCATTTTAATTTGTAACATAAGCAACACACAAATCAACTCATTGCAAGTGCAAAGCACTATTTCATACAACTTGACTCAAGCTCTTAGACCTATTAATATAAATCATTCATAAAATTATTGCTTAAATAGTGTGTTTTTCTTAGACCATGATCTTGGTGTGACTCATACTTATGTTGCACTTTGTACTTTTCAATGAGGTTCAACCTCTTTGTAACTCATGGTGGATCCACATCCCCCACTAGGAATCTACTACTAAACTAGTTATGGCTTTGCTAAAAACAACTGAAAATTCACATAGGATAAACTTCAACTTCATTACACTTTAGTTGTGAGTAGTGCTTTGCTTTCATCTATCATGACCTAGCCTTTGACACTTTACAATCTTTTAGATAATATTTGATGTGATCCTAGTACAT
This sequence comes from Gnetum montanum, assembly GCA_015680685.1. NCBI lineage: Eukaryota > Viridiplantae > Streptophyta > Gnetopsida > Gnetales > Gnetaceae > Gnetum > Gnetum montanum. The sequence goes on along the minus strand of MNCI01022583.1, from coordinate 540,290 downwards.
CATGACTACAACTTGTATTGCATTCAAAACCCTAATCGTGACTATGTTGCATGAGCATTGCAACTTATACCAAGACAAAATGTTGACAAAAACCTAGCATTATGATGATGTAGTGCCCTATGATGGTTAAAATCCTAGCCATGACCTTGATGCCATCAAGCTACAACATGTATAACACTTGCATTCTGCACAAAATCAACATAAAAAAAAATACAAATTCTTTGCATGAATAACTAAGAAATCAAACAAACTTTATGCAAATATATGCAATCCATCCATAGTGTCCTAGGACATAACAATGGTTCTTTGCTAGTCTTAGAAATTCATCCATGCATTTCATTCCAAAAAAACTCCATATAACATCACATGCCTTGCAATTCATAAGTATAATAATCTATACATATAGAAATTATTCATCTCAACATGGCCTACTTGTTCCTTCACCCACATCCTGAATATGCCTATGGAATCAAGATGAGCAAACAACAAATTGATAAAGACACTTTCTAGAAATTTAAAGGACTATCAAAGCCTAGGAATAGTAATGAAGGTATCAAAACACTCCTAACAAAGTCCTAGCTCCACCAGAATCCTAACTAAAGCTTTTGAATTGCATCCTACCCAACACTAGCTCTCTAACATCCTAGAAAATACAAAAATTAGCTAAGAAATAGAGGAGAATGAAGAATTAGAAAAAACCAAAGGAAATCGAGATATATGGAAATGTGATTAAGAAAAGAAAAATGAAAAATGTTATATGTTTTAATTATATAAACAATATAATTACATTAATTTATAGTTTTATTTTATAAAGTCTCCCACTAATATTAAAAGATCCATCCTCCGTAAGGCACTTACAGGACATCCAACAAAATATTTATTAGTTCCATAAACATCATATCTTGCCTACAACATAATAATAAAATGAGACATCCATTATAATACATGTTAATTAGTCATACAACTTTAACATACATTACATGATAATCATCATGGCATTATAACATTATCTTCCAAATAACACCAATTCGCTAGGCATATAACATCATAATATGCTTTTCGAGATAACACTATCGTCATAACATCTCATCACATAGATAAGGCTATCATTATACCTACACATCATGACCATCAATATTAATACATATAGACTTATCATGGTAAGCAACACCTCGCAAAATTGCTAAACATCTTGGAAAAGAAATTAAATACTTGGATAGAAGATAATAATCTTTGAGCTATATATCAAACTAGCTTTTGAAGACATAGATAAAAAAAGGATCATCTTATTACATTAAAATACTATATGGATTAGGAAAAAGCATCCAAAATTAGAATTTTCTATGCTTTATTGATTTTTCAAAAGCTTATGATCCTATTAGAAGGAATAAATTGTGGAGGCATATATATAATATCCATACATCATCTGATTTGATAGTTGCTATTTAAAAATGTATGAATCTATTAACATCCTTCTTGAGGACCCTTTAACTCATGAAAGGACAACCTTGCATAGTGCCATATGGGTTAAATAAGAATGTTCCTTATCCTCTAGATTATTTGGAATTTTTATTGGTGAATTAGAAAAATGAAAACACACTATGAATTCAATCCAATCTCATCAAACTACTATTAATATTTTGTTATTCATAGATGATGTGGTTTTAAATTCCAAATCAAAATATTAGTTGAGACACGTTGTAAATGCTGGGTGATTTTTGGACATACATAAGAATGAATGTCAATGTTGATAAAATTGAAGTCATGATTTGTGGCACTAGAAATTAAAATTTTGATTTCTATTTTAAACAGTAGGAAATTGATGTTATTACATGCTATAAGTACCTCAATATTGAATTTTTAACTAAATACATGTTCCTTAGAAAGTATTAAGCAACATACATGCCCTATAAATTCTACACCAATAATGTAGATATAATAATATTTGAGCTTGAGAGGCTTGTAAACAACTTTTTAATACTCTAGTATTCCATATTCTACTGTATGGATTTGTATCTTGGGGACATATTCTATCTACTAAAATGTGGTAGAGACTAAATCATGTGAAAAAAAAATTTTTACTTTACAATTTTAAAATAAAATTGTGAACACCATATGATATTTTACTCTTGGAAGTTGATATGATAACAATTGACGCTGAAGTTCTTTGCTAATTTATACCTTTTTATCATAAAAAATACTAGTAGAGGATAGTGATGAGTGGTGAGGTACCCCTACACTCAATCATACAAATATAAACATTTCATGCACAATTCGGTCGAACTCCACAGACAGGCTAATTGTGGCATCTAGATAGTTACTCATTGATCGTAGTTTGTTGTCTTCCCATTTGGACTAGTATTTGTTTTTTTATGTATGCTTTAGTCTAGAGTGAGGTGTATGATGCAGTCCTAAACTAGTGCTACTCCTAGAGGCAATGGAAAATAACTTTGATTAAGCTAAGAGGGAAAGGGTGAAGAGAGTCTAAGCTAGCCTAAGTGCGATGAGCATCCATCCTTAATCATCTGTACACATCTTGGACCTCGTGTACTACTACTGGGATTACCAAGTGCATGCCTGAGGTATGCTACTAGGATACCAAGTAGTCACACTTAAATGCTTGTGATTAAGTCATACTCATTCTGCATTTAATAACAAGGATAGTAAAGGAAGGTAAATAGATATTAATTTAGAAAGTAGTAAATAATAATTAAATAATTAAACTAAGTGAATGCTACAATGATGAAGTAATCTTGATCTTTATTTCTGGTCATGTGCATGTCCAAGTACGTCACACTCGAATGAAGGTGCTGTACAATTACAATCATCACACTATGGGCATGCACTGGGAGAAAGGATTGAGAAGAACTAAAAATGAAAACTAACTTCTAAATGAACTATTGACTACCTAACTCCTTACACCTACATGTGTATTTATAGGTCCACATAGGAGTCACGATATTGTGTATTTAATATCGCTAGCCAGGCCGCAATATCACATACCCAATATCATGGATTCGATATTGCGGGTCTGATATTAGAGCCTAATGAATCATGATTCATCATACCCCCACGACTGAATGAAAACTCGTCCTTGAGTCATACAAAATGAGAACAAGCTCCATTGATTACACAGTGGATAGGTATGGGATTATTAACTGACTAGGAATTATTCATGCCACAATGTGGAATTGAATAGAACAAAATTGGGACATGGACACAAAATTACAAAATTGTAAAATTGTAAAATTTTATTGGAACTCATGTGGTTCTAGCTAAGTGGCTCCTCCATGGGTCACTTCCCCTTATCTTATGCTCTAGGTTTTGGGATTTGGTGGCTTTGATGAAGTGCCTAGAGCTTTTCCTCTTCAGTTCGAGGATCTGATGTTGTCCATGTTGATGCTCTAATGTTTGATGAAGTCGGCACTTTCCATGGACATGGTAGTTGCAGAAACATTTGATTTTCTTTGACATACTAGGCTACAAAAAACCATTGTTCCTTCTCGTAGGCTCTGGCTTTATCCTTGTAGTCTTGGTAACCTATAAGACATCGAGCCAAGTCTACCGCGACATCTTTCTACCCTTGGTAGCTAGCCTTAACCACCTCCAATTTAGAATTTGTGACTTCTAGACTTTGCAATGTTTTCTTATGTTCCCCAAATTCTATTTTATATTTGGCATAGATGGTAGCTACCTACTTCTCTAGCTCTATTCTCGGGCATCTTGCTGTTAACATGGCTAGGTTGGCATATCGTGGGTTTGCCAATTTCATATACTCTGTAAGATCTTGGATTTGCAGGTCCTAGCTTTTGAGCTATGCCTAGTGGATGAATGCATATGTGTCCAATATGTCCTGCCAATTAATGTGTTGAGCACTGAAGGTGTTAATGTGGGCCTTAGCCATATGGATCTCTTTCTTGATGACTTGCCTATACATCCCCACTTGGTATCTGAAATGATCTTTTAATTTTTCATGTCACTTGGCCTCATTTTACCACACACTTATTTTAATGGCCATCTTTTGATGGATTGCATGTACCTCCTCCATTGAGAGGGTTTGATTCTCTTTGGCCAAGCGATTCATATCTTGGTTGACCCTAACCAACTATTCTCATAATTGTTAGAAATTTTCTTTAAGAACATTTTTCTATTTTTCCACAAAGGTCAACCAAAGATTATCTATGGTGAGTTTTTTATTTTCTTTTTGGAAGGCCTTGAGTGCTTTGTCATGCATGTATGTTTGCGCTTGTGCCTTGGAAGCATCCCAATCCACCTTCTCCTTTTCCTCTACCACTCTTTTATTATCTGCCAATAGTTTATTAAGTTTCTCTATCCTGAAAGTGTCTAGCTAGTCTACAAGAATGAATTGAGATGGGTCCCACTGTGCAATTTATAGGGTAATGAGCCTTTCTTAGAGTCTTGCCAACTCCACCTCCGCATGCTTGGCCTTGATCTTTGCCATGACCAACTTTTCTTTGGTGGAGATGAGGTCTGATTGCGTTGCTATGACATCTTATGGAATGTCAAACAAGGACATCATCACTTGTTCTATTTGCAGCAACCGATCAAGAACATCCTCATGCTCCATAGGAGTCATCGAGGGATTGACCAGAGTTTGAGCATTGCATGCTTCTGTGAAATCCACTGGTGGCACAATAGGGACATTGAAGGATTTCTTGATGTGATCTGTGACCACTTCTGCGGCTCCTGTTGCATCTTGATGCTGCATGACGACTACTATGGCCCCTTCACCAGTCTCTAGTTGCACCTGGAAGGATGCAGCATTTCCTAAAATCTGTTGTGACCAATGTGTCTCCCCGCCTCCTGTTTGGATGGACACTTCGCCCCGTGTGCAATCTATAGAAACTGTGGACCATACAGTGTCGTCGATGATGCAAAAGAGATTAGCATCATCACGACTTTCCTAATTGACCATCTCAGTGATGGCCTTGAGATGGCTCATCGACGATCGATAATCCTGCAGTGGTGGTGGTGGTTGGTCTCACTGGCTCGTGTTGGGCCCTACTCCTTGCTATTGATTGGGCCCTGTACTTGGGAGTTAGCTAAGCCCTATAGTTTAAGATTCAATGGGCTCCACCGTCTGTTCTTGTTTTGGCTCCAATGTCTTACTAGCACTCTTCCTTTGGGCTGGTGGCTTTAGTAATTTAGTGAACGAAGCATTTTGGGCTCTTCTGGGGATGTCATTAGTGTACCCCAAAATTCTAGCACACCTACACAGCTTCTTGATGAGACAAGAAAAGGGCAATACGAACTTCCCTGTCTTATGTTCTTCAAATCACCTCAAGATCTTCATGAGATATAGATGGCTAAGGTTAGCATTAACCTTTCCCATCAATATCGTACTTCCTCTTACTGCATACGTTGAGATTTTGTTTAATCCTTTCATGGGGAACATGTGATAAGTGCCAATTTTGAAATATATTCTTTCTTCCAGTGTCAACTCCCCATATGTCTTATCCTCTTTTCTGTACACCCTGTCCAACCAAATTCTTTGTGCATCAACATCGGAACGAGTGGACATGTAAGCAACTTTTAGCCTTGTATTCAAAAGGTTTAACACTTTCAAAATGGCCTTAGTGGAAAAACCTACAAACACACCATAAATGTCAACTATGGTGCCTTCTTCTTTATTATACCAAAATTGGTATGTTCCTCCTAAGTACCAAGCACCACTTTCATAGAGGATGGGCAATATTGGAGATCCTTTTAGTTGGTCCCTAATGGCCTCATGAGCAAACTTCATGAAAAGTCCAAAGTTTAATTCCATTATCACAGCTGCTAATGTGGACCTTTCGTGGATTGCTTGTATGCATTCTGGGGGCAATGTGAGATGTTGTCCCTGTTTAGGCACTTCAACAACTCCTACTTTTACCTATCTCGACTACACAGTAGCAGAAGGCTCTTGATGGATGCTAAATGATTGTGCCTCCTACACTACACATTGCCCGGGAGATGCCTAGCCTTTGCCTCTCCTTGGTCTCTTAGGCACACCTTGAGAGGGTCCTTCTTGTTGTCCACGTTTAGGGGTCATTTGCAATCACACGAGGCTGATCATTAGTAAGGTTGCTTACAAAAGTTGAGTTATACCTTACTTCTTGCCTTAATGAGTTTGTTTTCTTATTTTGTGTGATTCAGAGTTAAGAAATTTTGTGAAAATGTTTCCTAAAATTTTTAATATTGGGCCCAATTTGATTAGGTGGCTTCAATATTTAATTTTCTGATGTAGGTGAGGAGATAAGATTTTTTTTTTTGCAATATATTTATCATTTTTATAATCAATTACCCTTTATAGTATCTTTTGGGAAATGATGAATTTCAAAAACTTTATGCACAATTTGGAGTGTACCCTTCCCCCATGACTAAGATGCACACTCGGGGTTTAGGAAGGTTCAATCGAAATGAGAATCGGAGCTCTAGCGAGCGAGTTATGGTTGGTTGACCAAGAGTTGTGCAAGTCACAATTCATGGAAGAAAATTTGAAAAACTCCCCCATGTGAATAGTTGAGAATGATGTTGACGTGCACGAGGGGGGTCCATATATATAATTTTTGTTGATGCAATATCACATACCTAATAGTGCAGCCTCGATATCACATCAACCTTAATATCACGTACCCAATATCGCAACCTATTTGAAATAGGGTACTTAGAAAATTTGATGAATTTTTGAAATTTCAAGGCCAAAAATGAAGGCTTCAAGGTTAATATGAATAGTCTAGGGTATTGTTAAATAGACCAGAAGGCACAAAAATTATAATGGGATAGGATCTAATGATGAAATTCATAAGTCGGATGAGGAAAAAGGACATGTTTTGGTACATAGGAATGGTTAAACCAGAAGGATGATAAGGGAAAGAATTACGTTGGTAATGTAGTACTTAGAGGGTATAAAATGATGTGATGATGTGCAACAAATAAAAATTACAAAAATCACTGAAGTGGATCCTTCCAAAAGTAGGTTCCAAAATATAACGCCCTTGCGTAAGCACACCTTAAAATGTCTATAGGCACTAGAAGGGTTAAATGTAATCCACAACAATTCCATAAAACACACACATGTAGATACCATCACGATGAGGTATGAATACAATGCTACACAAGACACAAGTCACACATACATGGACAACGAGATGAGGGAAATTGTAGAAGGGATTGCAAAGATTGGGACATGAGATAATTGACCCAGGGCACAATGAATCTTGAGTGTAGGATGTGATTAATGTGTCATTAGCCTGTTGCTCCAAAATCAAGACCAAGTCCATTCCTTTGATCAGTGACATCACATTGTTTCATTTGATGATGGACAACCATAAGAGCATCATGACAATAAGGCGTACAATCACTTGGTGTTTTGTGCAAGGGAGGAGTGATTCAAAGTTGCTTTGTGGCACTTTGATTTTGATTTTTTTAAATGCTTAATCTAGAGAAGCCGCCTACCTTCAGGCATGGGTGCATGTCTTTCCAATGGGACCCCCTAGAATAGCATTGGATTTTTTAAGTGAGTGCCTTTATTACTCTTACTTCCATTTTTTGTTAGATCTAAAAGGATCTTAGTACAACCAAGCTGCATGGTAACTCCTACAGATGTCACCAAAGAGAATCCACAAGTCCCCTCGATGTCACACCCTGGTCATTCCCTCTTGGTCCATCCTTCATCACTCTGGGTATAATGAGCATAAAATTACTTTAAGTTTTAATGATGTCAAGAATATCATCGTACCCAGAGTAGAACCTCTTATTAATAGAATGGTTGGGTGGATGTGGTGGGCGCACTGTCCAAATAATTAGTCACTCGAGACTTAATAGAAAAGAACAATACCTCAAACAACAAGTTACAGGAGTGCTTTATTCATAGATGAGATTACTTATAAAAAGATTAAAAGATAAAACAATAAATAAAAAGATAAAATAACAAATTGAAAGATGAAAAACTGAAAAACAAAAATTGTAAAATTAAAGAAAAGGAAAAATATTTATTAATTTTGCTTGTTAGAATGGAGGATATCCCCCATAACTAATTAGTTGAGCATGGCTAGAATTAATAAATGAAAGGTTAGGATCCATGCATGTTGGAAATATTGGGGCCCTATCATATCCAACTCATTAGGTGTCTTTTGATGTGGTGGTTGGAATGTACCCATATTGGGTTTCACACACTCGACCATAATAGACATAGTGGGGTAGGTTATATAATGGGGTCATGGGATAAGGAGCTACCCCACTATGGCACCCTTGATTGTAAGATGGCATGCAAGGATCAATGTGTTCCCCTTTGTGGTTATATTCATTGGGCCACATAGTTTTTGGAGTATTGATTGGTGGCCTTGATAAGGTAACACAAGGTGTTGAGTTCAAGGAGAAGGATGCACCACAACGTTGAACTTGCGCTGTTTTGGGAGATGTAGTGGGTTCAACATCATGCTACTTCTTTCTATGGCCATGCCTAAAGAAAGGGCACTTTTTAGTACTTCCACTACTATTGACAGTAGTAGCACAAGTAGCATTCATAGGTTGGTGTTGTGGTGCAAAACCTTCTGGTACAATTGGTGGCAATGTAGAAGGAGGTGAAGGATGAGAACATTGTTGTTGAGGGAAAGCATAAGGTACATGAGGTGGTGACCTTGGTGGAGAGGGTATGAGTGGATAGTATTCTAGAGAATGATAATGATGAGGTGAAGTAGCGGATGATGATTCGGTTGGAGAAATAGGGTGTTGAACATAGTAAGCATTTGGCGTTGGGACATACAAAGGATATGGTCGAGCTGGCGATGGCTTCCCCCATGACTGAGGCTTTTTCCATTGTGGTTGAACCCGATATTTTTGTAAGAAATCCAAATGTAACATTCCTCCCCAATGCTCATGTAAATGTGACAAAACTGGGCATTGGCCTTTGGGGTGATCGTACAGATAGACATTGCATTGATATGTGAAGTTGGCAGTTGAGTTCTTATTCTTATTATCTTCTACCCTTTGTTTTGATTGTTGCATGGTGTCCTATCTTGTTTCTTGATTTGGCATAGTTGTGCCTCTACTATTGTTAACATATGCTCCATATTTTCTGTGCATCCATTCTATCATCTTATTAATCTTTGCCTCGATTTCATCTAGTGATTGTTGCATTGGCAAAGGTAGAAACAGTTGCACTTCCTCAAGGTGAGCTGATTTCTCCTCTTTATGGTTATGGACCTTTGCTAATTTGATATTTTGGTCCCATTAAGAGTTTTCAACATTCTCCCATTTAGCCATTTCTCCTTCTTCTTTTGCTACCCACTTAATAAGCTCTTGGAGTTGATGGATTTGTAGCTCGTATAGTTGACCTCGAGCATACATTCCTAGGATTCCCTTATTTCATTATGGAGCCCATCCATGATGTGATACATTAGCCTTTCCTTGGAGAATCCATGGGCATTTGTTTAACATATAATAGTATCTTTCTAAGGCCATGTCCAAGGTTTCATGTTGCCCTTGTTTCCATTCTTGGATTTGTCTCCTCAAGGCTGACACTTTGACATAGGTTTGATATCGTTCAGTAAAGAGTTCTATCATTGTTGGCCAACTATAGATTGATTTTGGTTTTAACGATCTATACCACACTTTTGCTTGGCCAACGAGTGTCATAGGAAAGAGATTAATTTTTTTTCACCCATTATCAATATTATTGCAAACACAGGCATCATAGAAGGCTTGTATATGCTATCGTAGATCTGAATCATAGTCTCCTACAAACTTGGGAAATTTGTTTAAATTAACCCTAGGAGATGGCTTTCTTTGTGATTCCTATAAGATATTTGAACGGCCTCTTGTATAGGCATTAGGCTCTTAGTGGCCAGCAGGGATCCATCATCACTAAGTAGGTTGTGAGTTTGTGAGTTGAGATGATGTTATCCTTGTTCATGTTGGCGTTCTCAATTTTCTTTGTGAGCTCAATTTTTAGTTCTACATCGATCCCTTGAAAGATAGTCATCTATGTCACAATCTGATGTTGAAGGAGTAGAGGAAGAGAAAGAACTGAAAAACTTGTCTTGACTTTTGTAAGTTTTCCAATCATCCCCTAATAGATTATGGTTAGTTATTGAGAAGGTCCTAGGCCTTTCGAGCCTCCTCGTTCTATGGTTATCCCATCCTTAGTAGAGGTGTCAGAGTTGGTTGACAAGAATCCTTGAGTATCGTTGGGATACTCATGAACATATGGAATTCCTACATAAGGTTGAGTACTCCAAACTTTGTCTTCATCACATAATTCATTGGTCCTCCAATGAATTGCCTCACTAGTTGTGACATTAGCATAGTCTTGTGAGAGAGACATTATTGTGGGTGGTGTGTGACTTAATTGAATTGAATTGAATTTCTTTTCTAAAGGATATATTGTTAATAATCATTACAACGATCTTGTATGATATAACTAATCTAAATAACTAACACCGTCTCTAGCAACAGTGCTAATGATGAGTGGCAAGGTACCCCTACACTCAACCATACAAATATGAGCATTTCACGCACGATCTGGTTGAACTCCATAGATGGTCTAGTTGTGGTATTAAGATAGTTACTTGTTGATTGTAGTTCAATGTCTTCTCATCTAGAGTAGTATTTGCTTTGTCACGTATGTTTTAGTCTAGAGTGAGGTGTATGATGTAGTCCTAAACTAGTGCTACTCCTAGAGGCAATGGAAAATAACTTTGATTAAGTTAAGAGGGAAAGGGCGAAGAGAGTCTAAGCTATCCTAAGTGCGATGAGCATCCATCCTTAATCATCCATACACATCTTGGACCTTGTGTACTACTACTGGGATTACCAAGCACATGTCCTAGGTATGCTACTGGGATACCAAGTAGTCACACTTAAATGCTCATGATTAAGTCATAATTATTCCACGTTTAATAATAGGAATAGGAGAGAAAGGTAGAGAGAAATTAATTAAGAAAGCAATAAATAACAATTAAATAATTAAACTAAGTGAATGCTGCAATGATGAAGTGATCTCGATCTTTATTTCCAGTCATGTATGTGTCCAAGTACATCACACTCGAATGAAGGTGTTGTACAATTACAATCATCACATTGTGGGCATGCATTGGGAGAAAGGGTTCAGAAGAACTAAAAATGAAAAATAACTTCTGAATGAACTACTGACTACCTAACTCCTTGTGCCTACATGTGTATTTATAGGCCCGCACAGGAGTCATGATATCATGTATCTGATATAGCGTACCCGATATCGTGGATCCAATATTGCGCATTCAATATCGGAGCCTAATGAATCATGATTCATCATACCCCCATGATTGAATTAAAAATTGTCCTCGAGTCTTACAAAATGAGAACAAGCTCCATTGATTACACAGTGGATAAGTATGGGATTATTGATTGATTAGGAATTATTCATGCCACAGTGTGGAATTGAATAGAGAAAAATGGGGACATGGACACAAAATTACAAAATTGCAACATTTTATTGGAACTCATGTGGTTCAAGGTGGCGATGGCTCCTCCATGGGTCACTTCCCCTTGTCTTGTGCTCTAGGTTTTGGGATTTTTTGGCTCTAAAGGAGTAACTGGAGTTTTTCCTCTTTGGTTCAGGGATCTTGTGTCATCCATGTTGATGCTCCAATGTTTGATGGAGTCAGCACTTCTCATGAACATGGTAATTACGAAAATATCTGATTTGCTTTGATGTACCAAGCTGCAAATAGCTACCATTCCTCCTCGTAGACTCTAGATTTATCCTTGTAGTCTTGGTAATCTATAAGCCATCGAGCCAAGTCTACTGTGACATCTTTTTGCCCTTGGTAGCTAGCCTTAACCACCTCCAATTCAGAATTTATGACTTCTAGCCTTTGCAATATTTTCTTATGTTCTGCAAATTTTGTTTTATATTTGGCATAGGTGGTAGCTACCTGCTTCTCTAGCTCTATTCTCAGGTATCGTGCTATTAACATGGCTAGGTTGGCATATCGCAAGTTTGCCAATTCCATGTACTCTATAAGATCTTGGATCTACAAGTCCTAGCTTTTAAGCTCTGCTTGGTGGATGAATGCATATATGTCCAATATGGCCTACCAATCAATGTGCCGAGCATTGAAGGTGTTAATGTGGGCCTTGGCCATATGGATCTCTTTCTCGATGACTTGCCTGTACATCCCCACCTGGTCTTTGAAATGCTCTTTTAATTTTTCATGTCGCTTGGCCTCGTTTTGCCACACGCTTATTTCAATGGTCTTCTTTTGATAGATTGTGCATACCTTCTCCATTGAGACGGTTCAATTCTCTTTGGCTAAGCAATTCATGTCTTGGTTGACCCTGACCAACTATTCTCATAACTGTTGGAAATTTCCTTTAAGAACATTTTTCTATTTCTCCACAGTGGTCAACCAAAGATTGTCCGTGGTGAGCTGTTTATTTTCTTCTTGCAAGGGCTTGAGTGCTTTGGCATGTGCATATGTTTGTGCTTATGCCTTGGAAGCATCCCAATCCACCTTCTCCTTTTCCTCTACCACTCTTTTATTATCCACCAATAGTTTATTGAGATGCTTTGTCCTAAAAGTATCTAGTTGGTCTGTGGGAATGAATTGATATGGGGCTCACTGTGTAGTTTGCAGGGTAACGAGCCTTTCTTGGAGTCTTGCTAACTTTGCCTCTGCATGCTCGACCCTAATCTCTGCCATGACTAGCTTTCCTTTGGTGGAGATGAGGTCTGATTGCATTGCTATGAAATCTTGCAGAATGTCAAACAAGGACGTCATCACTTGTCCTATTTGTAGCAACCAATCAAGAACATCCTCATGCTCCGTAGGAGTCATCGAGGGACTGGCCAGAGTTTGAGCATCGCATGCTCCTGTGAAATTCGTCGGTGGCACAACAGGGACATTGAAGGATTCTTTAATGTGTTCTGTGACCACTTTTGTGGCTCCTTCTGCATCTTGGTGTTGCATGACCACTACTATGGCCCCTTCACCGATCTCTAGTTACACCTGGAAGGATGCAACGTTCCCTGAAATCTGTTGTGACCAATGTGTCTTCCCTCCTCCTGTTTGTATGGACACTTCACCCCATGCCAACTAATAACTCATCATACCCCCAAAACTAAATAAAATATCATCCTCAAGTTAACAGTATAGGATTGAGCTTTCTTTACAAAATTGGGAAGGTATAGAATTATTGGCTGATGCTAATTACTAATTGACTCTAAGTGCTGCATTACAAAATTTTATTTGAGTTTTGAGTGGATGCATACAACATGACAGAGTGACAAAAAGACTAGATAGGCTTTGAAGATTACAAAATTTGTAGAGGTCTTCAAGAATTTGCTGAAGATGATTCTTCTTATTGTCACTAGTGGTGGTAGAATTTCAACCTAGATTGTTGTGTCGATGCTTCTCTAGTTATGTCAAACATTCTTGAAGGATGGACTAAAATTTCTTCTCATCATCCCATGGATCTAGTAAACATGTGATGCTTGAGTTGCTATCTTATATGTGCTACCATTTTTCCATGGCATAACCTCCATTGTCCCTCTCTTCGCTTCATTTCCACGCCTAGAAAAAAACCTTCTTCCTTAGGTATTTCTTTTAGCATCACCTATAGTCACCAATGGATTAACATTAGTGTTAGTAAATTTTCCTTAATAATTAATCCTTTTTGGATCCCTTGGTTTTCATTTAAGCATAAGGTGATGACAACATACTATGCTCGAGGCTATGAGGTAACTAAATCATCAAGCTATTCACATTATTTTGATTAATTACTATTAGTTACCATGATGTTCAAAAATAGGATGTTAGAAAAATTCCAAAATTTCAAAGTGGACATCCCTAGCCACCATGACTAATAAGCATAACTCCAGAAGCACACAAGTTTTCAAACAATTGAAACCAAAGGTCTAATTTAGAAGATGGCCAAGAAATATTGGACTTGAAGGATATTTTAATAGAAAAGTAGGAAAAATTTTTAAAAAAAAGTAATTGAAAGTGATGAGAAGTAGTCCCAAAATTATGCATAAATTTAGAGAAACTATCATTGATGTTTTGAAAGATGTGAAGGTTAGTTCAAAACCATGATCAACAAAAGTTGTGCAAGTGGGTCCTCCCCAAAGCAGGCTCCTATCATAATGCCCTTGCATAACCACTTCTATAGATGTTCATGGGCACCTTAGAAATTAAATGTAGAGCATGTCTTCATTCCAAACAACACACAACTACCATGGTTGGGATGTTGTACTATACTACACAAAACAAAAAGGCTCATAATCGTATGCAGTACTAAGGTAAATAATGGGATGAGAAGGGATTGCAGAGGTCAAGATGTAAGGTACTTAACCATGTCCACAATAGGTTCTTATGATAAATATGATTAAAATGATCAACATACCTATCTGTCCAAGTTTAGACCAAGTCCATACCATGAACAATAACCTTGCATTGATGTGTTACCTCTGGTGACCACCATGAGTTCAAAACTACCTTAAAGAACGATCATCACTCTAAAAAGAGAAGAAAGGAGAAGAATAAAGGAAGGGCCTTAGTTAGAGGGGTATCTTCGGGCGTGGGTAACATGTCTTTCTAGCCCCATAACCAATGCTTGTAGCCCATTATCGTGTCTAAGGGGTGTGCTTTGAATTCCCATGATTATTTTTTTCTCCATTTTTTTCCTTTTTTTTTCTATTTTATTTATTTATTTTCTTTTTTTGTTAATTTTTTTTTTTTTGAAATGGGAACCACACCTTGCAAAGACAATGGAGGAGCGATGATACATTCCAAGAGGAGTCATAAACCATATGAAGGAAGACAAGAAGAAAACCCAACAAGTCCCCTTGAGGTCACAACCTTACCATTCTCACTTGGTCATTCCATTTTTCTTCAAGGTACAATGATCATTGATTAATTTTAGTTTTATGAAAGAAGAACCAAATTGTTTCCATGAAAAAGACTTTTTATTCAAAGAACTGGAGGGATGGATGAGGTGGTCTCATTACTTTACACAATTACTTACTCAGTCATCTTGATAGCATAGAATAAAAACCTAACACATAGCATTGACTTTTGCATCATGACTTGGCAATATTATTAATAGAAATATAAAAGACATTCATAAAAAATAAAGGAAATGACTTGAGAAAAGAGAAAAATATAAAGAAAAGAAAAATATTAAGAAATGGAAAACATATTAAGAATCAAAAAATTTTGGAAGAAATAGGAAAATGAAAAGAAATTGTAAAAATCAAAAGGTGAAAAATACTTTAGTTCTTGAACCAAGATGGAGCATCTCCCCCATGACTAATCTTATGGCTACACATTTGGGAGATGGACTGCACAATCTCCTAGTTATACACCATCAATTTTCCATCTATCACTGTTACTGATTTAATTAATTATGTTGTAGCACATCTAACATTGGTGATAGTCTCGTTTGGATCATTTGGAGATGTATCTTCATCTAGACTTGAAGATATTTTCGTTTTGGGGGATCTAGATGTATTTGCTTCTTCTTCTTGGTTTTCTATTTTAATCCCCAAGTCTTCATGTTTAATATCCTTTTTTGGTGTATAATCAGAGTGTAAAATATATGCATTTAAGTCCTCTATTTGGTTCATTTTCTTATGTCTAAAACTAGTAAGTGGATCAGTTGCCTCCATGCATCTTTGAAATAATTTTATATTCTCATTTTCAAGCCACTAGGTGTCTTCTAGTTTAGTGGCTAGTACGTAGATTGGTTTTTGCTCACATACTTGCTCTTGAACTTTGTTGTGGGTTGCGTTAATATTTTGAATTTTTGGCCCACAACTACACCCTTTACTATTAGTAGTGATGCATGGATTCTTTTGTCTCTCCACAATGCTAAATTCATCGTTTCTGTCAGGTGTTGGAGTAACAATGGATGTTGGCCTTTGCATAGGATTAGAGGACATTGGTTCTGAAAGGAAGCGTGTTGCACTTGATTGGCATTGTGCTAGTTTGGATGAGTTAGTAGGTCCACAAGTTTTTGGCTTACATGTGGGAACTATCTTAAAGAAAGGGCGTTTCCAAGATTGTGATGGAGATCTATTGGCATTATCATTTCTATGTATGTTCTAGCACAAGTGGCATTTTCTCATTGATGTCGTGGTGCTAAACCTTCCTATGTTGCTAGTGGTGACATATGGTGGAGGGAAGTATGAGAATATTGAGGATATGATGAAGGATGAGAGGTGTGAGGTGGTGATTCTTCAAAAGATGTTGTGCCTTGATGATATTCAGGAGTGGTATTAGTGATTTGAAGTAGAGGAAGTAGAACCAATCGACGAAATAGGTTGTTGAACATAATACCCGTATGGGTTTAGCTGGTAATAAGGGTAGTGCTAGTTTGATGATGGCCTCCCCCACAACTGTGGATTTTTCCACTATGTTGGATCATAGTGTTAAGGCTGGTAAGAAGTCCCCCTAAGATGGTACGGTTGGGTGTAAGACTATTTATAAGTACCTTGTGAGAAAGGTAATGTTCTAGGCATTTGCTTTTGTACAAACTTGGGATTCAATGCAAAATCCCAATACTCATGTAGATGTAACATGATTGGGCAATAGCCCTTTGGATAGTCATATAGGTAGATGTCACATTCATCATCTTCTTCTATGGTTGAGTCTATAGCCTCTTCTTCTACAGCCATTTTCCCTATTTGCTGATAAGTTTTCCTAGTTGTTTCTTGGTTCTTCTTCCTCTATTTATTGTGATCACCTAATTCATTTTGTGTTACCTTCCCTCTATAGTTTCTATGAAAGTTGTAACTTTTTCATTTATCCACTTTGACATCCTATCTAGCCTTGCCTAGAATTCATCAAGAGATTGCTGTAGTGGTAAGGTTTGTTGTGAAATCACCTCATTAAGAACTACCTTTTTTTCCTCATCATAGATATGGACCCTTTTCCTTTGAAGAGTTGGATCCTAGTTATGTTCCTCTACATTCTCTCATTTGCATAGTTCTCCTTCTTCTTTGCCACCTATCCGATTAGCCTTTGTATCTTATGGGCTTTTAGTTTGTATAATTGACCTTGAGAATACATGCCAAGGGTCTCCCTCATTTCATTACAAAGCACATCTATGATGTGGAAAAGTTGCTCTTTTTGAGAGAAATCATGACTGGGACATCTATGTAGTAGCAAATAGTATCTATCCAAGGCCACATCCAAAGGTTCATGATTTTCTTGCTTCCACCCTTGGATTTGTTTTCTTAGGTTGGACATTCTTACATAGGTTTGGTATTTTTCATTGAAAAGTTATACCATTGTGGACCACTGGTGGATGGAACTTGGTTCCAATGATCTATACCAACTTTCAACTTCATCTATTAATGTCCTAGGGAAGAGCATAGGCTTTTGCCACTTATTTTCAATATTTTGTAAGGCATAGGCATCATGGAAGGCTTGTAATTGATGTTGTGGATCAAAATCATAGCCTCCCACAAATTTAGGGATATTATTCATATTGAGCCTTTTTATGTGACTTTCACTATGATACTTGTGGGGTATCTTAATTGCCTCTGTGATCTACATCAGGCTCTTAGTGGCCAACAAGGGTTCACTATCATCAAACATGTCATGGTGAAAATTTTAATTTCTATTTGTTTGATTATGCTGATTTTATTTTTGTTCATTTTGATGTCTTTGATTTTGCCCTTAGGTTCTATTCTATTCTTATTTTGACCCCATAGTGAAGCTTGATCTCTATACCTACATTCATCTTTGTTAGAACTAGATGTTGAAGAGGAAGAGGAAAATGAGCAACTGGAAGGATTGTCATGGCTTCGATGGTGTTCCCCATAGTCCCTTGATTTATCTTTTTCAAGTTTTGAGGAGGTCCTAAGCCTTGAGGCCTCTCCTTGTCTAGGACTTACTTCATCTTCTCTAGGATTGTCTACCTTAGATGAATGTTGTCCTTAAGTGTTATCAATGTGGTCATGAACATATGAAACCCCTGCATGAGGTTGGTCACTCCAATTTTCTTCAACATATATCTCGTTGGCACTCCAATGAATGTTCTCTTCGTATGATGCATTATTGCTTCCTTGTGAAAGAGACATTGGTGTTGGTGTATGATGTGTGTGACTTAGTATTTGTCCAAAGATAGTTCGTTAATGTGTTTACATCAATAGTGTATGATATAACTAATCGTAATAACTAGCATTGTCCCTAGCAATGGTGCCAATGATGCGCAGCGAGGTACCCCCTATGCCCAACCATACGAATCACAAGCATTCACACACAATTTGGTCTAATTTTGTGGATGGGACTTGTTGTGGCATCTAGATCGTTATGCCTTGATCGTAGTTCGCTATCTTCCCACTTGGACCAGTGGTAGCTTTGTCAAGTATGGTTTAGTCCAAAGTGAGGCATATGATTCTTGATGTTGTTGTAGCCTTATGCTACTCCTAATGATAATAAGGAAATCGATTATTTAAACTAATTAATAATGGAAAGTAGAGTCTAAACTAGCTTATGGGCAATGAATGTCCATTCCCAACTTGTCGTACATGTACTGACCCCATGTGTCCACTACTGGGATTACCAAGCACTATGCTACTGGGTGAACCAAGCAATAACGCTGTTGGGGTTACCAAAAGAATATGTGTTTACACTTGAAACTGGATGCATTCATTCGGCCAATTCATTAATATGCATGGAAACATAAATATTAATTAAGTACCTAAAATAGGAATTACATTAAAAGTAAATTTAATCTAAGTCAAAGTGCTGCAATGAATAAGAATCTTTCTATATCTTATTGTTGTTCATGGAATGTGTCCATGTACATTGCCACTTGAATAAGATGTCATACAATTGACTCAAATCCACATTGCGGGCACTTACTAACTATTCTCTAAGATTACGAAATAAAACTATAAGAGTTTGGCTACTATATTGACCAAAGAATTGCATAAACATGGCTAAGAGTGCGTATTTATAGATTTTATTGCTAGGTTACGTCGATGGGGCCTCGTCAATGTAATTGACCACATCAATGAGGCTACATCGATGGGGCCTCATCGACGCAGCCTTGTTGTTAGAGCCTTGACATCGGAGCCTTGTTGTTGGAGTCTTGACATTGGAGCCTTGACATCAAAGCCTTGTTGTCATAGCCTTGATATCAGAGCTAACCAAAAAGTTGATTTTTTTTCAAATAACCTAGCTAACTGATGACTCATCAATTATCAACTTCAAAATGTTTTTGTCTTTTTCTCAGTATGTTTTTTCTTGTAGAAAAAGACAAACATTAAAAAAAATGTCCTTCGCTATGACAAAAATTGCAAGAACTAAGAAGATTATAATATGTAATTGATTAAATTTAAGTATTTCTACCTTGCAAAACCAACTCATTTTTATGGCTAAGAAGATTAATTTTAATAAAAAGAAATGTATACAAAAATCAGATGATGTCAAAATAGATTCCATATACTTTGATAAGACTAAGAAGACTACTAATTTTTTGCCCTACTTTTTGAAAAAAAAAATTAATAGAAGGTTAAATAGCTTAACAAAACATAAAACTTGAAAATATTCTTCAAATTGGATATTAAAATCTAGAGTCCACTTATGAATAATCAACATTGTTTGCTTATGTATAAAATACCCTATATCTAGGGCACATTGCACCATTGAAGGATTCCCTAACTTAACAAGTAGAAAAAAATTAGAATAAATAATGTGAATGTCATTGTTTTGTATCACATCATTTAACTACAAAGTGAAACTTCAATTAAAGGAAAGTAACCTAAATTTTGAATACACATATCATGATATATAAATTCAAGTGACTTCAATGACAAGGCAAATTAGCCAAAATCTGAATGCCCGTATTATGATATAAGATCAGCTACCACCAACTTGTATACATGTTTAGGAAAACTTGTTGAATCAACATTATAGAAATAAGGTCTCAAATTTTTGCTGGCCACCTTTAAAAATCAACAAAAATTTTCACATCGATTGAAAATATAGAAATCAAATCCGCCGAAATAAAAAGTCAAACAAAAAGAAATTCTAATGTTTGAAACAAGTTCCTCGTAGCAATCCCCTCATAGGGCTTCATGTAATATTTTGGTCTGTAATGTTTTGTGGGATGTAACCACTTTCCATGTAAAATGGAAATCTAAAAATACCACATCATGGACGGGTGGAACTTCTTTATCCATTAAGGAAAATTAAAAATGAAAGGAAGAGTGCTAAGCGTCACAATGTCAATTCAATGTTGTAATTTCTAAATTTTATTTAAAATGAAAAGCTAGGCCCCACTGGCCACTACAGTCACGTGCCGGCTTATTATTTTTACTACCTAAAAAGTATATATTTTATGTTCCAATTTAGTTATTCAATCCAGTCATCCGAAACTTGAAATCAGTTTACCAGCAATACAGGCCCTTCATCTGAAGTCCTGTTATAGTATTCATCACCTCATCAATTTAAATAATCATTTTACTAGATTGTTTCTTTTATTGTCATTTTAGTAGATTGAATCTGTTAGTGTCAATTTTAGTCACCGAACTTGAATCTGTGGCATCCAAAACGATATAAGATGATCCTTTAAAACTTCACGCTTTGTAATTTTTTTAAAGTAAAACTTGACCTTTTTTATTTTTTTAAAAAAATGTCCGGTTCTATTCTGAGTGGATGGCATTTCCGAGTTTGCCAACTCCACAATTCAGATTACATCTCAGAAAACAAGATATCAAAACTAACACCCAAATAGATTTTTATAATCACAAAAGTAAATCAACTTTAACGTGACTAAAAACTCTTGCCCTGAAACTTCCCATTTTACAATTTTTCTTGCAAAACCCTCCCATTCTAGATTCTCCATTTTTCAGACGTACTGGATACATTATATTGCTAGTTTCTTTTCTCTATTTGATATCCTCCATGTAGACGTACACATACCTTCCAGAGATTGTAACAGGAGAAGCCTGTAAATGCATAAACAACAAAATCACCCAAAAAGTTTTTTGTAAGTTCAGCAGCATAAGAAGATTATCAACCAAACGCACCCAATGTTACGGGGGAAAAAAACTACAGTAAATTGAAAAGGAAATGAAATTGATAATTAATAAAAGCAGAACCCCCCTGCAGTGCCCTGGCCGTCGAACTTGAGTCTTCAAACTCAACGAATGCTGAGCAGTCGAAGCGCTGCATCAGCAAGGACGTCGTGACAATTCCATTCAAAACTTCTTCTTTTTTTAAATCAACCTTAAAAAGTATAATGCACATACCAATTTGAAAAATTTATGGATTCATACCTCCTTTATAACTGTGACAGATCCTGGCCGCAGTTTGCCAAATCTTCCGAACACCTTCTCAATCCCTGAAACAGAGATTTCGTGTGGTAAATTATGCACATGAATGTTCCCCCTCGAATTGTCACTGTGAAGCAGCTCATATCTTATGCTGTTGGTGGTGGTGGCATCCGTGGATTGAGAGCAACCCATTATAGCAAGACACAAGAATCAGAAACAGGAACAAGAACTTGCAGATCCTTTGTGTCTCTTATCTCAGATTATTTCACTAACAGTGATCTTGCTTTCATAAGGGGCTATAGCTTGGACCCTAAATGCTAAAGAAGAAATGCGAATGGTGGAGGAATGAAAATGTTATTTGATGGGAGTTATTTCTAGCATGCACTAGTTCACTACTACAAGAAGCAATATCAGGTGGCAGACACTCCAGTAAGAAAATCGATGCCCATAAATGGCGTTGGGATAATAATCCTGAAATTGCCATTATTTCTTTTGCAACCTCTCTGAAATGAAATCAACTGTGGCACTCAGGGCAGCCCATAATGATCGTGTGGACGATGATAAACAACCGTCTCTCTGAGTAAAACGCATAATATGAAACGGTCTAGGTTTATGCAGTTACAGCAGCGCCATGCATCTTCGTTATTAATGCTGGTCATACTGTTTGCAACTGTCATTCTGCCCGTCCTTTTGCAATTTAATATCACAATACCCAAGGGATGTATTCAGCCCTTCCCAAGGTTATAAAACATATATACGATGCTTTACTAAAACTCATACGACATGTAACCAATACAAATATTATACTTGCATGTTTTAACCGAGCAAGTAATTCTTCACAATTACAGAGTGAAGTTTTACCAAATTATACTGCATTGCAAATTATGTAGACTTTTCTTATGTTAATTTTATTTTATTCATTAACATCATAAAGGATTTTAAGGGATTAAAGTATCATTTATGATGTGCATTGTGGCACTTTTGTATCATTTTGTAAGCCTTAAATTTATATAGCTTGGGTAAACACATTTCAATTATAATTAAGGTTAAATATTGGTATTTGGTGCAAGTTAGTTTGCATCAATGTAGGTTCAAATCCTCTCTCCTTTTACTTTTTCCTTGTTAGTGAGAGGTGACTCATGTGGTTAGCTCATGGCACATGCACATGAGGGCGTTGTGCATTAATTATATGCTTGTGTGCAATGAATAGTGATCACACATATTGAAAGTTAAAAAATCAAAGTAGTGTAGTTGCTTAACTATGCATTTTATGCTATTTGTGTGTGATGAGCCGTGATATCGCATACACGATATCGCATCCGCCACGCGATATTGTGTCTTGCCTCATCTTCTATAAATAAGAGGCAACACCCTTTGCTCAAGGGTAGTAAGACTTAGACCCTTAGCCAAATTCTTGCAGTTTCATCATTCCAGAGTTACAATAATTACTGTGTGCCCGCAATAGGAGTCATAGAGTGAACGGATCTTTATTTGAGCAATTTGTACCAGAGCACACATTTGTGTACGGAAATAAAGATGAACTTTATGATAAACCTTACAACATCCAGATTAAGCTAATTAGTAATTAATTATAGTTGAATATTTAATGCTTTCCTAGTTAATTAATATCTCTCTCAACCTTCAACTCTCTTAGTTAAGTACACTTAGTACGACCGCTTCCAGCATACGTGTAACGCTTGGTAACCCAGTAACGATTAGTATTTGGTAATCCTAGCAATGTTGCACTGGTTCAAGATGCGTACAGCAAGTGGGAACAGATACTGGTGTTAGGAACATTTAGAAACTAGCTAGCAAATAGTTAAGATAATTTAGCCACTTAGTTCTTTCTCCCTTTCCTTTATTAGCATAAGACATAAAAAATATAAAAGCTATAAAAAATCATATACCTCAAGCTTACTTAACCATACAACCATGACAATACAAGTAAGTTTGGGAAGACAATGATTGATTAACCCCGAGTGTTCCATTAAGGCGAGTAAGCACTTAGTCCTTGGAGTTTGATTGGATCGCCCGTGAAACGCTCGTATTTGTATGGTTGAGTGTAGGGGTACCTCGCCACTCATCATTGGCACCGTTGCTGGGAACTTAGTTGTTTGTGTGCTACGTAGAACATAGGAAATCATTCATATCATTGGAATGTTAGAACGAATCCTTAGGGTTAATCAAAGAAAGATAAGACAATGGTACATCGCACACTGAATAAGACAAAAATGTCTTCTTCTTCACATAAGAGCACTTCACCACCTAGGACTAACACAAGAGGCAGTTAGCAGCATAAGACACATAACCAAGATCCGCTACTTCCTCAATAGTTTTGTGTGGTATATACTCATCCCAATGAGTATGTACCCGATTTCACCTTTATTCTCCACCAAGATGAACAACTATGTTGGAGAGACTTGGAGGGTAACATAGTGTTGCCTCCAAACTGATCAGTCCCCAACATACTCCTTCGTGCTCTCACATGAATAGGCATGCCACTTTTATATGTGGAATATGTTGCATGCGATCATGACACAAGGGACTATCATCCCACAAAAGCGCAATGTCAAAGGGACTTGTGACAGAAGAGATACCGCACATCCTTGAAAGGTAAATGGCCCCATAACGCTCTGCACATCTTGAGTGAACTTGAGGGTGGTAAACTTGCTTCAACAAGTTCCCCACAAAACGATGTTCCTCCTCCTAACGATGGTCAGGAGGTGGTGTATCAGAACCTCCACTCCACTATTCATAACCCTGGTTCTGATACCCATGAACATGAAGTGTTCAACAAGGGAACACGAACACACGATAAGGGCATACGTTCTGATTGTGAACACGATCAAGGCCGAGCCCACTGAAGAGAAGGTAGAAAATAGCATCATGGCGATGGTTCTCCTTCTTCTTCACCTTCATCATCACCTTCATCCTCTCCTTCAGTGTCAGGACGCAGTCATAGGAAAACCAATAGTGAGGATAAAGGAAAAAAAAGTGAAAAACATCGACGAGATAGCCAAGAACGAGGACGAGGGCACTCTAAGGAATCAAGGCATAGAAGAAGGGAGAGTAGGGAACCACATAGACACCATAGATGCTATGAACGAGATGATCACGAAGAACCCCTACTTGCAACTAGAAGCATGCTAGATATAATGGAGGCCGTAAGAGTTCCAACAAGGCACCAAAAGGATAGTAGGATCAAGAGGTTAGACATGAACAACATCCCACGATTTGAAGGGGGATACAACACTGATCCTCAAAATCATTTACAAGCATTCCACGATGCATGTGCCTTACAAAAAATAGAAAAAAATGGCAAAAACTAAAGTTGTTCCCAAGGACACTAGTGAAAGAAGTTGAAAGCTGGTACCGGTCCTTAGAACCAGAATCCATCCAAAGGTGAAGTACAATGTTAGAACTGTTTAATGATAAGTACCAAGCATACTCTTGAGCATCTAACTTGCAAAAGAAAATCCAAGGATGGAAGCAAGAAAATCATGAACCCTTGGATGCTACCATGGGCCGCTATTACGCACTATTACATCATTGCCCTGGCCATGGTTATTTGCAGCGGGATCAACTACACCATCTCGTGGATGGACTTAG
>MNCI01022583.1:476058-514286 GCA_015680685.1 Gnetum montanum | reverse complement strand
AATATTCACTTAGAGCTGGCTGACCAGTCCATTACTATTCCCTTGGGATTGGTGGAGGACATCGTTACCACTATGTGTGGGTGGTCATACCCAGCTGATTTCCTAGTGATACAAGTGAACAACGATAAAGGGGACTTCCCAATAATAATGGGAAGGGCATGGCTAAGTACTATAGATGCACACCTAGGAATCCGTGATCTTTCCTTGGAAATATCCAAAAAGAACACTTTTGGAAAGATCAAGAAGAAGAAGGTTCCATGCATCGCATACAGTGATACAGGGTGCAATTGCATGCAGAGATTATGGGTTGTGCAAAGTTGAGCATTTCCTGCATGCAACTGGTGTACACAAGACATTAATATACAAAAGTGCTTGTATGCAACAATCACATGACAAGAAGACACCCAGTGGCTAATGGTTGATCAAGAGAGCAACTCACTAATGTGCATGGAACTAACTGAGGGAATAACTAGTGCTTATATTGAAAGCATAGATGCACTAGAGCAAGTCCTCTATCAACTTCCAAGCCTTAACCTTGAAAACATCAACTAGGGGAAGTTGGAAATTCTTGAAAATTTTAAACAAGAGCCCCTAGATTTAAAACCATTGCCCAGCGGTCTAGAATATATGACCCTCAAAAATGGAAAACTGGTAATCCTCAACGCAAGACTTGCTTTCAAATAAAAAGAAAGACTACTGAAAGTAATAAACAAGTGGTCAAAAACCTTTGCCTGGTCATATCCCAAATTAACTGGAATAAATCCTAGGATATGCCAGCATAGGATTTACACTGACCCCTCCCTGAAACCTTGAAAAAAACCGCAGAGGTGATTGAACCCAAAATTGAAGCAAGTAGTAAAAGAAGAAATAGAACAGCTTCTTAAGGCTAGGTTCATATATCCCATTGCTGATAGCGAATGGGTTAGCCCTTTGGTGATCATGCCTAAAAAGGGAGGCAAATGGAGGGTGTTCATAGATTTTAGGCTGCTAAACATGGCAACATTTAAGGATCACTTTCTAGTATCATTCGTTGACCAAGTCTTAGACACCATAGTAGGGCATCGCTATTACAGTTTTCTGGATGGCTATAGCGGATACAACCAAATACAGATAGCCCTAGAAGACCAAGCCAAGACAATGTTCACCAGTCCTTGGGGAACGTTTGCATATAAACAAATGTCGTTTGTCTTGTGTAATGCTCTTGCCACGTTTCAATGCCTAGTTCTAAGCATATTCCAATAGCAAACAAGGAACAGAGTAGAAGTCTTTATGAACGACTTCTCTACCTATGGAACAAGTTTTGATCAAGCCTTGGACCAATTAGAGCAAGTGCTGAAAAGATGCGTAGAAACTAATTTAAGGCTCAACTGGTAGAAAAGCCATTTAATGGTCCAAGAAGGTGTAGTACTTGGGCATAAATTTTTACATGCAAGAATAGAGGTAGATCCAAAAAAGATTAGGGTCATCCATGGAATCACCCGGCAACCAGAAACTGTCAAAGACATTCGGTCATTCCTTGGACACACTAGCTACTATAGGAGATTCATTGAAAATTTCTCCAAGATTGCCAAATCGTTGGTAGAGCTAATGAAGAAGGATGTACCATTCAAGTGGACTAGGGAATGTGAACGAGCATTCCAAACTTTGAAACAAAAGCTTGTAGAAACTCCCATTCTACAAGCTCTTGACTGGTCCAGACTATTCCATATAATGACTGATGCATCCAATTATGTTTTAGGAGCCATACTTACACAATTAGATGACCAAAAATGTCCTTACTACATCCACTGTGCAAGTAGGAGTATTTCCGATGCACAACTTAACTATACAACTACAGAGAAAGAGTTAATGGTTGTAGTGTTTGCACTAGATAAGTTTAGGCACTATGTGTTAGGTTACAAAGTTTTCATCCACATGGATCATAGTGCAATCTAGTTCCTCATGAAGAAGCCAATAGTTAGCCCTCGTATTATACAATGGCTGGTAATCCTATAGGTGTTCGATCTAACAATGGTCAATTGAAAAGGCACTGAGAACGTAGTTGCAAATCATTTATCTCAGTTGCACTAGAACAACAAAGAGGATGAATATGTAATGTCTGATCATTTTCTTGATGAAGACCTCTTTGCCAGTGTAGTGAATAACCAACCCACGGAGACAAACTGGTATAGTAGCAATCTCACCTATCTCTGTACCCAATAAATACCATAGGAGCTAGACTTTAGGAAGAAACAACAGTTTCTTCACAGAGCTAAGTACTTCATGGAGATCAACAGACAACTTTACAAAGTATGTCCTGATGGCTTGGTTTGATTGTGCGTGCCCAAGGTAGACCAATTGAGAGTTCTCCAAGATGCTCATGAGGGCCCTTGTGGGGGTCACTATGCATGGAGATGAACGACTATTAAGATCCTGCTTGCAGGATATTACTAGCTAACATTATTTTGGGATGTCCATTAATTTGTCTGATCTTGTGAGCATTGTTAATGTGATGGGGGAATGACTGCTAGAATGAAGGGTCCACAACAATGGATTCAACTGTTAGAACCCTTCGACATTTGGGGAATAGACTTTATGGGGCCCATTACACCAATGTCCAATGAAAAAGCTTACATTGTAGTTACCATAGACTATTTAACAAAATGAGCTGAAGTAGCTACTGTTACAGACTGCACATCATCTACAGCTGCACGATTTGTGTAATAATAAATCATAAATAGGTTTGGTGTGCCATGTGCACTTATTTTGGATAACGGAACACATTTCACAGGTGCAACTTTTTGGAAGTTAATGCAACGCTTAGAGGTTGAATATAAATTGACTACACCTTATTACCCCCAAGCTAACGGACAAGCTGAGGTCACCAACAGGGAGATCACTAAAATATTAACAAGGAAAATTAGCAAGTATAAGTGAGATTGGAGCACTAAACTAAATGATGCTCTTTGGGCATACCGCTCCACTTGGAAACTCCCTATAGGCTACTCTCCGTATGAGTTAGTGTACGAAAAGCTTCCAACGCTTCCACTTCAAACCGAGATTCATACACTATCAATGGCTTATGACCTCCACCTCGATCTTGATTTAGCACAAAAAAAAAGGTTGGCAACTTTAAATGTGCTAGAAGAAAACTGATTAGCTGCCCTATCATCAAATGAGTTGCATAAGGCATATAACAAGCAACGTCATGACTTGAAGATTCGAAAGGTTAAGTATCAACCAGGAGATAAGGATCTTTATTGAAACCCCACACATGTGCCACAACGCACAAAATTTCAAACATTGTGGGAAGGACCTTACATTATTCATACAACCTTTCCTTCAAGGACCATGACCATATACAAACTTGAGAGTCCTAATAAGATATTGTTAGTCAATGCGCAACAGACCAAACCTTTCCATGAATTTAGAATGGTCAGTGCACATAATACCTCTGAGAAGGGACAACCTTGCTCACTATTTCAGATCTCCCCCTTCCAACTCAGTCATGGGGGAGATGGCCACCTCTACTAACCAATTGAGACCCTCAGTTCCTTTTTTAAGTTTTTGTTTTACATATTTTTGTTTTACAAATTTCTTTAACTTTTCTTGTTTTTGTTTTGCAACATCGTTATCCTTTTTCATTTCTTTGTGTGATTGTTTATTTTGCTTGTTTTTATTTTTGTTTAGTTTTTTTTTTATTTTTTTTGTTTGTTCTTATTTTTGTTTTTGTTCTTGTTTTTGTCTTTGTTTGTTTTGTTAGGTTCGTGACCTAATAAGTGCTCTTGATGATGGTATGAACTATATTCTATTGATTGCTAATGTTTGGTTTTTACCTTTGAGTTATAATGTTGATACTAATGCATGGTTCTTTTGATATAACAAGAAATGAGTCTATGTCATCCATGCATTCATAAATTTCTATGGTCTCTCTTGGCTGGGAACTATATGGTCCCTTTCTTAATAATAAAACTATTAATGAATTGGTGACTAGGCATTTCTCAAACTGAGGAAGGACTCAAGGACTGAAAAGGATGTGACTTCAAGGGGATTTGATGCATTTGTGCTAGCCATTCTCTTGGGTGCTTGGATGTTTTCTTCTTGAGTTTTCCTTACCATTTTGACATTGCTCCATTATCAAGAAGCTGAGCTAATAAAAATAAGTCTTTGCATGATGTGGTTGTCATGCTAAAAAAGAAAAAAAACACAGTGAGAATTCAAGCACACCCCTTAGAAAAAATAATCATATGGGCTACAAGCACTAGTTATGGAACTAAACAAACATGTTCCCTCCAACTAAAGCCCTTTCTCACTTCCTACTTTTCCCTTTCTTGTTTCCTTGAAATGGTGGTGACTCTTTGGCAGAAGCATTCTTGTTACTTCAAGTGGATGGATTGGCCAAGTGTATTAATGTGAAGTCACTGGATGTGGATTGTTTGAGGCTAGATTTGGAATGAGATCTACTCAGTCACATTAACCATAAATACACAAGGGTCTATACACCACCTTGTTCTTAGGACTCCATTCCATTCTCTTCTTCCCATCATTCTTTCTCCATTTTCCACCTCATTGCCAGTTGTATCAATAGTCTATATTTTGGTTGATGCATTATTTTATTTTTGGTAAATTCTTGTGGTTAAGACTTTAACTCTTGCTTTTGAATGACATTTCCAAAGCCTACAGACTCTTTGAATGTGGGATTGTCAGGGCATAAAAGGCATGCGTCTGCTTTGGGGAGGATGCACTGGCATTCCTATTTGGTGCATCAGTTAACTTCTTTCCCTTAAACATTCCTACAATCAACATTTTTTTTGTTCTTTCCCACTTCTAACATCCATTTTATCGGCGTTGCCATTGTTTCTTTTTCTCCATCTTTCTTATTCCTTATCTTTTTCCATTCTATCGCTACCAGAGGATCGCTCTTAGTCATGGGAACCCTAGTCCAATTTTTTCAATTTTCTCCTAACCCTTACACCTTGGGTAGTCACCAGTGTTATATCTCTAGAATCTGTATCGGCCATATCACAACTCAGCCAATGGACCTTACACTAAAGCAAGGTATCAACTGTATTATGATTTACTTATCCTTGCTCATATGTGACTGTGTTGTGTGTGCAGATGGAAATCATACAGCAATGGACTGGACTTGGAGGAAACACTCAAGATGGACTGGTGCTAGAACAGTTGTGCAAGGAACAAGATTGATGGTGTGCTCATGGATGGATAATAGAAGGTGCAATCTTGGCATCAGTAGCAACACGTCTTCCCCTTTCTTTGCTCTCTCTTCTCTCTCAGCTACCAAATAAGGTTGTATGGCAATTGTGTATAGTGTTCACTCTTGTGGTCATGAACACTAATGTTGCCATGTATTGTAATGTTGATCCATTCACATGTCACCCCATTCACCATTAGTTGTCATTCAAGTCAATAATCCCATACCTTCCCAATATTTTGTAAGGAACTCGAGGAAAAGTTTTCATTCAGTCATGGGGGTATGATGAGCCCCGATATCGTGTGCCTCATCTTCTATAAATAAGAGGTGATGCCCTTTGTTCAAGGGTAGTAAGACTCAGATCCTTAGCAAGATTCTTGCAGTTTAGTCATTCCAGAGTTAGAATAATTTCTGTGTGCTCGTAGTAGGAGTCATAGAGTGAACGGATCTTTATTCAAGCAATTTGTACCTAAGCACACATTTGTGTACAACAATAAAGATGAAATTTATGATAAACCTTGCAGCATACAGATTAAGCTAATTAGTAATTAATTATTGTTAAATGTTTAATGCTTTCCTAGTTAATTAATATCTCTCTCAACCTTCAACTCTCTTAGTTAAGTACACTCAATACAACCGCTTCGACCATGCATGTAGTGCTTGGTAACCCAATAACGATTAGTGTTTGGTAATCCTCGCAGTGTCGCACTGGTTCAAGATGCATATGGCAAGTGGGAACAAATACTAGTGTTAGGAACATTTAGAAACTAGCTAGCGAATAGTTAAGATAAATTAGCCACTTAGTTCACTCTCCCTTTCCTTTATTAGAATAATACATAAAAAATATAAAAGCTATAAAAAATCATATACCTCAAGCTTACTTAACCATACAACTGTGGCAATACAAGTAAGTTTGGGAAGACAACGATTGATTAACCCCGAGTGTTCCATTAAGGCGCATAAGCACTTAGTCCTTGGAGTTCGACCAGATCACGCGTGAAATGCTTGTATTCGTATGGTTGAGTGTAGGGGTACCTCGCCACTCATCAGTGTGTTTGTATATTTTATGGGGGCCAGTGCTATAAAAATTTTCCATGTACCATGATGCACATATTTTAACAATTTTTTATCCTATTCACAGTCACATAGATTATAGGATGTGCATAACCCATTACATTGTGCGATTTGCACAAAAAATTTTCTCAAAGCAATGCATCACACAATAAAGTCACATGCATAAGGCATCATTGTCTTATTAGGTAAGAAATTACCCCTTCAAGTCATACTTTGAGGCATCGTTATATTTCTCCATTATTCTTATAAAGTTTCATGTTGGCTATTTATAAGTAGGTGCACTAGCTTATAGGGGAGGAAGCACCAATACTAGCATACCCCCTTGACAAAAATTGCATTTTTAGCTAGAAAAGTGGCCTAAAAGAAACCCCCTTGGGTTAATGTAGGTCTAATAACATCTACCTTCCTTTGCCTTAATAGAAAACCATAAATATCAAGGTGGTGATTTATTTCACATGCATTTTTTATAATTTTGTTATCTTTTCTTTGTTTTTATTTATTTATTTACCATGTTAGCTCCTCCTTTTTTTAGTAGGTGTGTTCCTTTTCCTTTGTTTTGTGTTTTAAGTTCACTTTACTCTGCAAAGTGACTTTATTAGATTACTATCATACTTGCATAACGCATCAGTGTTTAGTTAACACAAAGTTAAGTGTTTACATAATAAATAAAGTTCATTTGATTTTTTTTAATTTTCAAGTGTATTATTACTTATCAAAAATACCAAAAATATGAGCTTATTGATATACTTTTTAGTTCAAATTACCACAATTACAGCCAACTTAGTTAATGTTGACCCCATTTTGTTGGGACAAGGCTAGGATGATGATGATGATTATCTAACTTAATTAATTAATTAATTAATTAATTTTAGAAATTCTAAGTAAATTTATTCTCTTAATTAATTACTTTAGTATAGTTGTGTGAAGCTTACAATAATTTTGTCTTGCTATAGGAGGTCATATCTTACATTTACCAAAAATGGTGTTGGTCTATTGAGCAAGTGACTAATAAGATTTAATTCATCATCATTATCATCCTCCTCTTCCTCCTAGCCTTGTCCTAATAAAGATTAACAAGATTTATTTACTTTTGTATACTAGTGATCACCCATCTTATAAAGGATTACAACACTAATGCGTGTATGTGTTTGATTTCCATGTTGAATCTATCCTGTAAGAGATTAGATGCAAATGTACATATAATTGTTTTTTTCTTATGAATGTTGCAACTATTCCACAAGGAAGTGTAGTACAATTTCTATGTATATTTGATTTTTCATTGCATTTGTCCCAAGGGATTGCAATACAATAGAGTGATTTCATTTGGTTTTTGTGTGTGAGTATTCCACATATCTTGTAAAGGGTTGCAATGCAATTTATTTATTATTTTATTATTATTTCAAAAATTCATAAAATTATAAAATTATAAGAATTTCAGAAATATTATACCCTCGGTAACCTAGTTGTACTTTATGTATTATAGTATTTTTTATTCTTTGAATCCAATGATATACATAAATAAACTTTGCAATTGGTGTTCTTATTGTCTTTAATGTTAGTGATAGGATTACGACGTGTTCTTGTTGTTAGGGGAAGCCCCTATCATTACCATTATTACCAAGAAAGTTATAGGTGAATTGCTTATTTTATTTATATGTTTAAACTTTTTATTCTTTATTCATTATTGTATTTTTCTTTTTTTTAAAGTTGTATGTAAGACTAAGACAAGACAATGGGTAATTGTACCAAGAATCCAAAAGCTACTAAGATCTCAAAAAATGATGGACCTAAGAAAAAGATGGTCCAAAATTGCATTAAAAGTGTTGTAGACAAGTCTATATTCTCATCATCTTTGTCTTCTACTAAGATAAGAAAGGAAGATGACATGATTTCCAATAGTTCCACAAGAAACCAAATGCAATTCCATAGATTGTGGATGAGAGCAAGAAGTATATAAGAAATCCATTAGCCTAAAGGGTTTCAATGACAAAGATGAGTATGACTATGGTCAATTAATGAAGAAGATGGTTTAGTTTGGCCTCAAAAATTTTGCAAACAAGTATGCATCCTAACTATCCTAAAGGACATGATGTCCAAGGATAGTTTTGCATGAAACCAAATGAAGTTACATGGATTAGAGTAAGAAGAGATGCATAGGAAATCCATTTACCTAAGGGTTTTGATGATAAATATGACTATGACCAATCAATTCTATGTAAGTTAGTCTAATAATCCAACTTTTATCATGTATATACACCATTTTTGTAAGAACTCAATAAAGAGTTTAAAGCCAAGCATGGAAAAATGATAAAGTCAAATTTTATCTTGTCAATAGCCATTGTCCACATTATTCAAACTATGTTGATAATATAACATTGATGTTATATGACCTATTACTCTATAAATATACATTTCTCTATGTAGCAAAACTCATCTTTTAGTTTGTGAAATGAAGATTTCTGAATTTCTAGTTCTAATGCTTTAGAATTTTTAGGTCTTCAATTAACAAATGACACAATGTATAGAGTTGAATAATAAGTTAGATTCTTACTACCATTGGCCATACAATTTGAATGTAGTTGACTAGTTTAAGTAATAAAGTTCAATGTTATTTCTTCCATATAGTATATACTTCAACTTATTTTTTATTTATTTATAAAAATTTCATAGGATGATTACTTGGAGGTTTAATGCTTATTTGGTCAAGAAAAATCCCAAAAGGGTTGATGAATAAGTAAAAGCCTAATCAAGTTATTACATCCAAGCTTGAACCTAGATTTAACCACTTGATTTTTTTAGTGGGTTTGATATTTCTCTAATGAATCTATTTGCAATTACATGTAATGCTGCTAGATTCATTAGGTGATCCTTCAAGAGAATCCACTACTTCTTTGCCATTCTATGTGTTACTTGATAATTTATATGAAGCTATTACTCATGCAATTTCTAAAAAGTATGTTTTCATGAAAATAGTAGGTTATTTACCTCATTCTTGAAGTTTTTAGAATCATTGAAATATAGTTTATAAAGATCGAGGATTTGATATTGTCCATGCACGTTATTTGTCAAACTCATTTTTGTTGGTAGAATTTTTTGATTTGGTGATGGTTCTAAGGTCCTTGATATTGGTGTTTTCAATCATAGTCATGCTTTATTAATTATTTAAAGGTGGACTCTTCTTATAATCTAGTATCTCTTGAATTTTGAAGGATTCCTTATTTTGTTTAATTGTCAAATATTCCATTGATTTTTGAAGAATTTGAAAAAGATATTATCTTTTAAATTGGTCTAATCTAATATTTTAAAACCCTATCTACAGTTAGTGGTTTTCGTAGAATTTGAAATATGATTGAGGTATATATTGATTCACTTAAGGGAAAATTTCTTTTACATGCTAGAAAAATTAATTATGTTGAAGATTCTTTATTATAATCATTCAAAGTCATGTCACTATTACCATTGAGAGGGCCATATGTTTATTTCATATCCTTTTATGTTGTGAAGAAAGGCTATGCAACCATTGCAACACAAAGTTACTACAAACACTACTAAGTTTTCTTCTACAAATGTTGTAGATCATACTAAGGTTTTTTCTATAAATGTTGTAGATCATTGATGAGTGGCGAGGTACCCCTACGCCCAACCATATGAATCACAAGTGTTCACATGTGATCTAGTCAAATTCCACAAACCTTAAGTTCTTAAGTACACTAGTTTCTAAGACATGAAATCTAATTGGAACGATCGTTGTCTTCTCAGTTCCACTCGTGAGGTACAAGTACATGGTTAAGTGCAACTAAGGTATATGATTTTTATCATTTTTCATGTTATAATTTTAATTGCCTAGAAAAATAATGAAAGGTAGAGTAATTTAGGATCTAATTCATCTATTGCCTAGCTAGCCTAATGCAAGTACTCATTCCCACTCTCCTAGACACATCTTGAATGCATATAGCACTGCTGGGTTACCAAATGTTAAGTGTTTCTAGGTTACCAAGTGCTATATTTATGCTCGAAGTGGTCATGCTTGTGTTCATTAACAACTAGAAATTAATTACTTAATTTAAGTGAATTAAAGTAAAGTGCATGAGTATTAAATGCATCAAGGAAACATTAGTCTATTCTCAATGCTGTAAGGATGATCAAAAGGGTTTATTTTTATTCTTTTCACATTGCTATACTCAGGTACATCAGTGCTCGAAAAAAGATCCATACACACTCAAACTCCTACTATAGGCACTTCAAAAATATTCTAACTTTGGAGAAAACAAACTACAAGAGCTTCACTATGCTATGACAAAACTATGAAAAACTATATTTGAAAACTGTGAGTCCAAGTGCTATATTTATAGGTAGGCATACACCTTTCAATATTAGATATTTGACATCCCATCTTGGGCTTCGATATTAGGTATATGATATTGAGGCTTCACTATTGGATATCTAATATTGGAGCTAGTCAAAACATGATTCATCATACCCCCATGACTGAATGAAAACTTGTCCTCAAGTGAAGAAGAGGAGGAACAAGTTCCTTACAAAATATTGAGAAGGTATGGGATTACTAACTAACATATAAACTGACTTAAATGGAACAAATAGACTCCTAAGTGCCCAAGTGTACAAATTAAAATCTTTTATAAAGTTGGGTGTTCATGACAAGAGAAGAGAACACCTTGGACAAAATTGACATCCAACTCCTCCTGGCAGCTAAAGAGTTAGAGAGAAGATCCAATGATCATGAATAGTCCTCATTGTGTGGTACTATTGCATCATCATTGGTGAAGATACTCCCACTGTAATCACAACAAAATCATAGATTAGTGTGCAATGTGTAACATATAGCTTTGAAGTACCTCATCTCATCGATGATTACACTTGGCTAGGTTGTGATTATGGTTGATTGATTCCATTAGTAGTGTTAGCAGGAAGACTGACAAATAGGGCAAAAATGGATAAGTAGTCCATTATTAAATTCAAAAAATTTCAAACAAAATGAAATTCTTGAAGAGGGTATGAGTTCACAACAATAAAAAGGAAAGTTCACTGAAAAATGTTGTGAAGATGTCCACAATTGGATGTCATTGATGGGTAATGTAGAAGGGTTTGATTGTGAGAATGTCTAAGCATAAAGAAATTAACTAATCCAACCGATAGATATTCAAGTGGATCCTCCTTAAAGCAAGCACAGGCCTTTTATGCCCTTGCATAACTTCAAACTAAGGAGTCCATGGGCCTCATGGATGATTAATGGTTACGGAGGGTTAAAGACAAAAAATCGAAAGAAACTACTTAAGAATTTTGACGCATCAAACTAGGGCATTGAACAAGAATATGAAACTGATAGTGAGGTGAAACATGGAAAGCATAGATGGATGAGAGAGAGTGGAATGGAGTTTGTGATTAAGATCACATGAAGTCCCTTATGAAGTTTGTGGTTAAATGACTTGATAAAGTCTATCCTTA
Source organism: Gnetum montanum (assembly GCA_015680685.1). Taxonomy (NCBI): domain Eukaryota; kingdom Viridiplantae; phylum Streptophyta; class Gnetopsida; order Gnetales; family Gnetaceae; genus Gnetum; species Gnetum montanum. Next base: position 502,555 of record MNCI01022583.1, on the reverse strand, counting down.
GTTTAGACCAAAACCAACCACATTCAGTGACATCACATCACCATTCTAAGACTAGTATATCCCCTAAGACACAACAATGCTCCCATAGAACAATCACCATTCCTTATTAGAGAAGAAAAGAGCAGTAGGAAGTGAGAAAGGGCCTTAGTTAGAGGGGATCTTTAGGCATGAGTAACATGTCTTTTCAGTTCCATAACTAGTGCTTGTAGGCTATTTATTTTGTCCAAGGGGTGTGCTTTGAATTTCCATCATTTCATTTCATGATGAGAACCACACCATGCAAAGACTTACTTCATTTTATTGGTTAACATAAAATGGTAAGTGATGAGCAGCAAGGTACTGCTATGCCCAACCATACAAATCACAAAGCATCCACACGCAATCTGGTCAAATTTCATAGACTTTATCATTTTTAGTGCACTAGTCTTTTAGGAAGTGAATCTAGCCTTAAGGTCAATCGTTGTCTTCCCAATTACACTCGTGACATTCTTTGGTATGGTTAAGTGTAACTGAGACATCTGATTTTTATCATTTTGTGTTTTATAGCTTGGTGCTCAAAATGTAGATAAAAGGAATTTTATTAAGTAATCTAAATTAACTAATTAACTTAGCATTTAACTAATCCTAACATAAGCATCTAATCCCACTTTCCGTACATGTCCTGAACCCATGTATCCACTATTGGGTGAACAAGTGCTATGCTACTGGGCATACCAAGCAATAATGCTACTAGGATTACCAAGTGAATACATGTTATGCTTGAAGTGGTCATACTTATGTGTGTAATTTATCTATCTTAATTTCTTCATTAATGTAATAACTAGAAAACATTTAATAACTAATAAAAAAATTTAATAAATAATTAAGAATATTAAATGCATAAATAAAATAGCTAATCTATCCAAAGTGCTACAAGGTTTATCAGAAAGCTCATCGTTATTGCCGCACACACTATTGTGCTTAGGTACAACAATGCTTAAATAAAGATCCATACACTCAATAACTCCTAATGCGAGAACGAGAGGGGGGGGGGATTCTAACTTTCAAATGGAAAAAATGCAAGATCTCTACTGCAACTACAATCTCTACTTGCCATAAATGCAGCTATAAGTGTGTATTTATAACCAAAAATCAAGAAAACCAACACTACGTCGATGGGGCCTTGTCAATGCATGATATGATGCATCAACAAGGCCTTATCGATGAGGCCCAGTCAACACAACCAACTAGATGCAACTCATCATACCCCCACGAGTGAATGAAAACTCATCCTTGAGTTCTTTTACAAAATTGGGAAGGTATGGGATTATTGACTGACTTTTCTTCAAACAAAAAAAATTAATTGACTTGATAAAAAATGGAGTGCTGAAGTGTATGCATCCATACATTACAAAGAATGGAGGTGTTTAGGACACAAAATTGAACATCATGATTCAACTCTTTAAAACTTGAACAACACATTCCTTGATGGTGTGAAGGTGTCAAGGCTTCATTCTCCTGTCACATCTGTTCCAAGTCCTTCTAAATTGAGTATGTTTTTACTTTAGCTATGGACTAGTTGAAGATGGTTGTAACTGCCTCCTCCTTAGCTTTTTGGAATCTTTCTTGAAGCTATTTGAAAGCTTCATCTCTTGTTATTGTTGGGCTGAGGATCGTAGGATTTGCATGTTAGGCATGAAGTTTGGCAGCCTCCATGGCTAGGCACTAGTTTCTTTCTTTGAGTTCCTCCTCTAGGATAATGCATTTGCCCCTTGCATTTAGCAATTCCAACTAGGTTATAGTGATGTTCTCTGGAAGATCAAATATGTCCAGAGTCAGTTGTTTGGTTCCTACTAGTCATTCTAGAAACTTTTCATGCTAAGTTGTGTCTAACTTTCTACTACCTACAAACGTTTGCACATCTTGAAGTGCAGATACGTCTAGTACAGGTTCCATGGGTGCATTCAATGCTTTAGCTACATGGTTAGCCACCACTTTAGCTACTATCTCCTACCCATGGTGTTGCATCATCAAAACAGTTGCCTCTTCACCTTCCTTCAACCACACTGAGAAAGTGGTGGCATTCCAAAATATTTATGGGAATAAATGCTATTGTGATAATGACACCATCACCTCCCAAGCATTGGGATACGACCTCGCAAGTAGCTATGTTCATTGGACAAAGAAGATTGGACCACCCCTCTCCATCTAGCTAACTGTTTGAGCCACCTCATTAAGCTAACTCATTGCAAGTTACTATATAGATGGATCTACCCCACTTTTTCCTACTTGTTGCTCTTGTTAACTCAAGAGCTGTTCTTGGATTTTGCATAAATGCTTAATGGTTGCATGGGCCTTTGGTGTTATTTCCTAAGTGGGTGGTGGTAGCAGTTGCTCCTCTTCTTGAGTTTTTATTTGCATTTTGTCTCTCATGATCTTTGATCATGAGGCCAAAGAAGCATGCCTGAGGGTATCATTAGAATAGTGAACAATGCTTGCCCTTTTGCAAAGTTTCCTAATGAGGCACGGAAAGGGTAGGGTCTTCCTTCCACATTCATTATCCTTGAAGCACTTCTCAATCTCTAAGTAGATTAGTTGTGGAAGGTTAATGGAAAATTTCCCAGTTAGAGTGGTGAATGCTCAAGCAGAGAAGGTAGTTACCTTGCTTGGCCTCATCATTGGATTGAGGTGATAGGCCACAATCTTGAAGTAAATTTTCTTTGTCAGTGTGAGCACACCATACTCCTTACGGTCAACCTTGTAGCATCGCTGGGTCCACTCCCTCTTAGCCTCAAGATTACCTCTTTGCAGATAATTTAGCCAACTATGTTCTAGTATCAGGCAACCCAAGTCCCTGTGCAATTGCTTCTACCAAGTAGGATACTTGAATGTCCTTGATTTTGACAACAGGCCTTGGCCTTTGGCTACTCCAGAAGAGATATGTTTCTCCCATGTACCATTCCTCATTGGACATAATTACTAGCCACATGGAAGAGGTTTGCACTTATGTCTTAACATCCTTTAGAGCTTTCTTCAAAAATGGCCCAAAGTTGATCTCTTGAATAACTAAACTTTGGATCTCTTGAGACCTGATAATGTCTAGGCAGGCTTGAGTCAAAGTGACCTCAAGCTTGGGTGCAAGTCTAGATACTTCTCCTCTTTGGGATTGTTTTGTCAGCACTTCTTCCAAAATCTGTTAGACAGATTCCACTTCGAGCTCCTCATAAAGAGGTCCTATTGCATAGGTTGTCTTTGGTAGTCCCTGGCCTTGTTCTTGTTGGCCCCTTCCAGATCTAGGCCACTTCCCTTGTGGTTGGAAAGTTTCTCCTTCCTACTAGCATTTGGGTTTTTGTGCCATTTGTAATCACAATGAGACCATGGATTAGTAATCATTGTGTAACCTTAAAGCAATTGGGATACCTTATCTCTTAAGGATAGTTACACTTGGCTAAGTTGTGATTATGACTGATTTAATTAATCTAATTATCATTTATTTATGTGTTATCATTAATAAATCAACCTGAAGGTTGTTGGAAGGGTTAACTATAAAAAAACGTTGATGTTTATATGTTGTTAAGGTTATCAATCCTTTGGGGAAGTTATAAAAAATTTCCAAAAAATTTCATCAATTTTCATTGGAAACCTTATGGTTTGTGGCCCCCATGATAAAGATCTTACCTCTAATAAGCGTAGGATAGAAAAACAGAGTGATTTGGACAAACAGTTGGGAAGTTATGAGCTCTAGAAAGTTTTGGGCTTTGAAAAATTACGAAAACTCTCCATGTGTTATAAGCAATTTTTAAAAAAATCCCAAGTGCTAGGTGATATATATAGGCTATATGCACTACATTGACGAGGCCTCATCGACATAGCTATTAATCACCATTGACTTTGATGAAACTTTCAAAATACAAGGAATTTTTGGATGAAATTAGGATCAAATGAAAGCTTAAAGGACCAAGAAAAATATGAAAACATGAGAAGAGGGTATTGAAGCTCATAAATTTTGAAAAATGGAGGAAAAAATGATTTAGTGGATGAATTAAATGAAAGATTAAGGAGCACTAAGAAATATACTCAATGAAATATGCAAAAGATAGGGTTGTAGCGATGTCAAAGGTAAGGAACCTTAATGAACCAAGCCAAAAGCTATGCAAGTGGGTCCTCCCCATAGCAGGCTCATGCCCTTTTTGCCCTTGCATAACCTTAATTGAAGAGTTTGTGAGCCTCATAGTCGATTAATGGGTATGAAAAGCTAAGGACAAACTTGAAAGAATCTACTCAAGAATCCCAACACATCAGACTAGGACATAGAGCATAACATAGAACTTGGTAGTGAGGTGAGTTATGGTAGCATGGATGGATGATAGAGAAGGTGGAATGGAGTTCCAAATTGAGGTCACAAGAAGTCCCTTTTGAAATTTGTGTTTAAAATGACCCAAGAAGATCCATCCTTAGTCCAGACCAAAACCAGCCACTTTCAGTGATTTTGCACCATCACTCTAAGATTGATTCACTCACTCGAAACACAAGAGTGCTTCCACAAAACAAACACTATTCCACAAAGAGAGAAAATGAGAAGTAGAAAGTGAGAGAGAGGGCCTTAGTTAGAGGAACCTTCAGGCATAGGTGCATGTTGTTTGAGTTCCATAACCAAAGCTTCTAGCTCATTTCATTTGTCCAAGGGGTGTGCTTTGAATTCCCATTATGTTTTTGTTTTTGTTTTGAAATGGGAACCACACCATGCAAGGACTTATTAATGTCAAAGGGGTGTGCTTTGAATTCTCATCATTTTTTTTTGAATGGGAACCATACCATGTAACAATGTTATTTGACTTCCTATTAGTGGTTGGTATGGAATGGTAAGAAGTCTGTGAAAAATACTCAAGCACTCAAGCAAGTAGAAGAGTACAAAGAATAACGAGTCCCCTTGAAGTCACACCCTTTACAAACCTTTGAATCCTTCCTAATTCCAAAACTACCAAGCTCACTGATTAATTAAAAGTTTCTTTAATGGAAGGGACCTCAAGTTCCTAGAATAAGGAAAACCATAGAGTTCATTGGATGTGCAAATGACGTGGACTCACTGCCTATTCCATGAAAAATAGACCATGTCAAAGCCATCAAACATCAGAATTCAAAAATAGAAACCAGACATTGACAATCACACATTAAGCATAAACTATCATTAGTAGACAACAAGAATAGCACTACGTCTTGTGGCAATAAAGCAAATTTATTAGCAAAAATGAGGAAATACCATACTTAAATCAAACCAAAAAAAGCAAAATATATTAGAAAATGTAAAATAATCAAGACGGTGTAAAATTAGAAAAATCAAGAATTTGTAAAATAAATAATTTGGAAAAATAAAAACATGAAAGAAAAAAAGTAGAAAAACCGAGAAGACAATTTGATGGTTAGCACATATGGCCATCTTTGCCATGACTAAGTTGGAAGGAGGAGATTAGGAAGATAGAATGTGGTTGTTCATCCATTGAGGTGGTAGTTACATTGCTTGTCTTGGTTCCAGGAAAGGTTTAACTTGTTGGATGTTGACCAACTACTTTTTATTCGAGCATTCAAGCTTATAAATCAACATGGCCATAGGGGAAAAGGTTTAATCAATTATATAAGGTCCCTCCCACAATGTTTGAAATTTTTTCTTTTTAGGTACATGTGTGGGGTTCTAGTAGAGAACCTTATCTCCTAGTTGAAGTTTTACTTTTCTAATTCTAAGGTCATGACGTTGCTTGTTGAATGCCTTTTTCACCTCATTCAAGGATAGGGCCAGTAATCAATTTTCATCTAGCATGTTTAGATTGATCAATCTTTCCTTATGTGCTAGACTTAGGTTAAGGTTTAGATCATAGGCTATTGAGAGTGTACAGAGCTTGGATTGGATTAGAAGCATTGGAAGTTTTCTATACACTAACTCGTAGGAAGAATAGCCAATAGGAAGTTTCCAAGTTGAACAATAAGCCCATAGAGCATCGTTAAGTTTTGTACTTCAGTCCTTCCTATATTTGCTAGTGGTTCATGTTAGTATTTTTGTAAGCTCCCGATTGGTTACCTCTACTCAACCATTGGCTTAGGGGCAATAAGGTGTTGTTAATTTATGTTCCACCCCAAGCGTTGCATTAATTTTCTAAATGTGACATTTGTGAAATGAGTTCCATTATTAGAAATTAGTGAACGTGGCATCCCAAACCTATTCACGATATTTTATTGTATAAATTTGGTAGCAGTGGATGATGTACAATTAGTAATGGTTGCTTCTTTTTTCCATTTTATGTAGTAGTCAACTGCTACAATAATATAAGCCTTTACATTGGACATGGGTGTGATGGGACCCATGAAGTCAATGCCCCATATGTCAAAAGGTTCCAGTGGTTGAATCCACTATTGAGGACCTTCCATGTGAGCAGTCATCTACCTGTCACATTGACAACATTCACAAGACTTGACGAATTGGTGGGCATCCCTAAAGATTGTAGGTCAATAGTATCCTACCATCAGGATTTTTATAGCCATATGTCTCCTTGCATAGTGGCCTCTACAAGGTCCTTCATGAGCATCTTAGAAAATGCATAGTTAATTTTCATCAGGGACACACCAATAAATTAGGCCATCGGCACACACCTTGTAAAGGTATTCATTGATTTCCATGAAGTATTTGGCTCAATGAAGAAATTGTTGCTTCTTTCTAAAATCCAAGTCTTGTGGCATCTCTTGAGTGAGAAGATATGTGAGGATGCCATTATACCATATTACTTTTTCAGGCATTTGTTCACTTATTGCTCCTATAAAGAGGAGTTTATTTGAAAATTGATTAGAGAGCGGGCTCTCTTCCTCTTTATTGTCCCATCTTAAGTAAGAAAAGTGGTTAGTGACCACATTCTCAATTCCTTTTTGATCTACCATAGTGAGATTGAATTTCTGCAAGATCACCAACCATCATATAACATGAGGACTCACCATCGACCTGTTCATGAGGAAGTAGATTGCACTGTGGTCCATATGCACAAATACTTTATATCCAAGCACATAGTGCCTAAACATTTCTAGCACATACACCACTGCCATTAATTATTTCTTCATGATGGTGTAATTTAACTGTGCTCCCACAATGCTTTGACTCACGCAATGGATATAGTATGGATGTTTCTTATCATCCATTTGTGTGAGTACTACTCCCAAAGCATAGTTAGATGTAGTTGTCATGATATGGAAGGGTCTAGACTAGTTTGATTCTCGTAGGATTGGTATTTCTACGAGTTTCTCCTTTAATTGTTGGAATGCATGTTCACATTTCTTGGTCCAAAGGAAAGGTACATCTTTCTTTGTAAGCTCTACCAACAACTTTGCAATATTAGAGAAATTCTCTATGAATCACTAGTAGTAGCCAGTGTGTCTAAGAAATGATCAAACATCTTTAATAGTCTCTAGTTGATGTGTTATTCCTTGGATGATCCTTATCTTTTCTAGGCCCACCTCAATCCCTTTTTGTGAAGTTTGGTGCCCTAGCACAATGCCCTCTTGGACCATGAGATGGCTCTTTTGCCAATTGAGTTGTAGGTTTGTCTCTATACATATTTTTAATACTTACTCAAGCTGGTCCAAGGCTTGTTCAAAGGTAGCTCCATAGGTGGAAAAATCATCCATGAAGACTTCAACACCACTACCAATATGTTGTTGAAAGATACTAATGACCAAGCATTAAAAGGTTGTAGGGGCATTTCACAAACCAATTGACATCTTACAATATGCAAAAGTTCCCCAGGGACTCATGAATGTTGTCTTGGCCTAGTCTTTTGGCACAATTTGGATTAGGTTATAGCCATTATAACCATCCAAGAAACTATAATAATAATGCCTAGATATAGTGTTTAACACTTGATTTACAAATCACAAAGGAAAGTGATCTTTAAATGTTGTCATATTCAACAACCTAAAGTCAATGCAAACCTGCCATTTGCCATCCTTCTTTGGTACAATTACGAGTGGGCTAACCTACTCACTATCCACAATTGGATAGATGAACCCTACCTTGAGGAGTTTCTCTATTTCCTCCTTGATGATTTGCTTTAATTTGGGGTTTAGCCGCCTCTATGGCTGCCTTCTAGGCTTCATGGCTAGGTTGGTGTAGATGCGATGCTGGCATAGCCTTGGATCGATTCTTGTTAGCTCTGGATATGACCAAGCAAAGGTTGTTGACCAATAATTCATCACCTTCAATAACTTTTATTTTTGTTCAAAAGCAAGTTTGGCATTAATTATGATCGATTTACCATTCTTTAGAAATGCATACTGCATACTAGCCGGTAAATTTTTTAGCTCTAAGGGCTCTTACTTGAAGGGATTAGGGATTTTCAACTCTCTCCAATAGGTATCATCATCTTCATCAGAGAGTTTGGAATGAACTTGTTCAATTTTTTCCATGTTTTCAACATATGCACATGTTAGATTCTTAGTTGGATCCATGCATATTGTGCTGCTCTCTAAATCAACTATCAGCCATTGGGTGCCCTCCTTCTTTGTGGCTACTACGTACAAACACCTTTGAATGTTAATTTCTTATGCACATTGATTATATGCCTTAATGTAGGTACTCTTGATTGACCAAATGTTTTGCATGAAATTGCACCTATTATCACTGTATGTGATGCATGGAATACCCTTCTTTTCAATTTTTCCTAGCTCATTTTCCTTGGATATTTCTAAAGATAGGTTCTTTATACCCATTCTTGCATCGACCATGCTTAACCAAGCTCTTCCCATGATGATGGGGAAATCAATTTTGCAGTTGTTCACCTTGTCCTCGACTAAGGCCAAGGGGACAATAATTGACTAATCTGCCAATTCTAGACAGATGTTTCTCTTCTTAAGAGATGGTAAGTTCCAAGCCTTGTACCTGTCATGGGAGATGAGATTAACTCTGGAACCAGAGCTAAGAAGAGCTTTGCATGTCTCATGTCCAGCAATTTGTAGATAAATGAGTGGACTTCCTAGATCAGATCTTTTTGTAGGAAGATTTCCAACCTTGATCTAGTTAGAAAGAGCATGAGTTAGCATTATAGTGCAGATCCTAGGTGGCCCTTAGTTTGAAGGATACTTGAAGGTATTTAATGTAGAGGATGAGGGTGCTAGAGATGCAGTGCGATCAACTAAAGTAGGTTATGAGGGTTGGAGAGGGCTACTAGGTTGGAAGAAAGGTCATTTTCTTGATCAATTGTCTAGACCACTTAGTTGAAAAATTGATTATGACTATACAGTGCTCTTCGCATTTTGTTGTTGCAGTTGTGGAGGAATCTCACCCGACATGGATGGAGTAGGAGATGACTAGGTTGAAGGTGGAGGTGTATGTGCAGAGGGATGTAGAGGATGATATGGATATGGATATGGGCTTTCCCCTCAAGTAGATGGTGAATGTGTTCAGTGGTACTTTGGAGGGTAATAGTAATGCTAGAATGATGCATGACTTGCAGAACTTCTAGGGGAGACAGGCTGTTGAACATAGTACCCATATGGATCTAGTTGCCTATAAGGGTACTACTGCCTTGGTGATGGCATTCCCCATGATTTTGGTTGGTACCACTATTGGTTTTATTTATAAGGTTGTGGAGGAGTTCCACTTGGGTAGTAAGCTTGTTTTTGCTAGTGGAATTGTCTTGGATTTCCTTGAAGGTAAGGCAATCATCTTGGAGCTTACCTACGTGCTAGGTGAGGATTAAATGCATACACTCTAGACTCTTATAAGTGTGACACTAGAGGACAACATCCCTTTGGATGTTTTTATTGGCAAATGTCACATTCAGTTTCATCATCAAAGTTAGACTTCGCCACTTCCTCTATTGTAGCAACTAAGCCCTTACCTCTTTGGTAGGCATGTTCAACTTCTTTTTGCCTCCTAATATTATGATCACTATTTTACTCTTTGGATTCTTCAACAATTTTCAAAGCAATTTAAAATTTTTCATTCAAAGAGTCCCATAATTTATCAACCTTGGCCAAAATGTCAAAAATAGATTTTTAGATGGGCAAGGTCTTTTTATTCGCCACTTCATCAAGTGGTGATTCCTCCTCATCATAAAGTTGGACCTCTCATTTTCTAATGGAGGGATCCCAATTATACTCTTCATTACTTTCCCCTTTTTTGTAGCTTACCTTCTTCTTTTGGTACTTACTTAATTAACCTTTGGATTTGATGAGCTCTCATTTCAAAAAACCTTCCTTGGGCATACACCCCAAGGGTTCTTCTAGTTTCTATTCTAAGCCCATCTATGATGTGATGAAGTTGTTCCCTCCAAGAATAATCATGGCTAGGGAATCAATGTAGGAATGAATAGTATTGACCCATGGTGGCATCCAAGGGTTCATGTACTCTTTGTTTACAGCCTTGGATTTGCTTTCTCAGATTAGACACTCTGGAGTACGTTTCATATTTGTCATTGAATGGTTCTAACATGGTACTCCATTTGTGGATAGATTTTGGCTCTAAGGACTGATACCAACTTTTAGCTTTCTTAATGAGTGTCCTTGGAAAAAGCTTGAGTTTCTACCATTCATTCTTTATGTTCTATAAGGCATAGGCATCTTGAAAAGCTTGTGGCTATGTTTGCATATTAGAGTTGTATCCCCCTTCAAATCTTTGGATATTGTTCATGTATAGGTGCTTGATTTAACTATACTTCATATGCTTGGTTGGGATTCTCATTGCCTCTACAACATTGAGCATACTTTAAGTCACTAATAGAGGTTCATTATCATTGCTATGTTTATGATGCCGATGGTGGTTTTGGCCACCCCTTCATTTTTGGTGGCCTTCATGGTCATTGTTGTTTTGTTGATCACCTTCATCATGGTTGTTTCAATGGAAGCTTCCATGCGAACCTTTAGATGAAGAGGAATGTTTGGAATTAGATGAAGAGGATGAAGAGGAAGATGGACCACCACTACCACCATCATGGTGTCCACCATCACTCTTATTTTTATTATGATCACCATCCTTAGATCCCTTGCTATTGTGGTGCTTTCCTGAGTCCCGACCTTGGTTGCCATTTTTTCTTGAACCCAATTTATGAATAGTGAATTGTAGGGTTAGGTTCACACCCTCGCCATCTGTAACAGGGGATGGAGGATCTTCATGCTGAGAACCTTTAGTAGGAGGATCCTCAGTGTCATCTTGATCTAGTAGGAACAAGGGATTGGTGTAATTTTTTTCCTTTATAGCTTCATGGAGTTTCTCCTGATGTTGTTCTCATTTGCATTGTGTTTTAGTGGGATAGTAGTTTCAAGTATCATATCCATCCACAACGTATTCTTCATGAAGATTTGCTATGCCTAATTTCTTAAGGGTTTTGAATAGCATTCTGGGCACAAATCGATCGAGGGACAAGACAACATTGCCCTCGATATCACACCATTGCAATTGTTCATCCTAATGTAGGATGAAGGTGAAATTTAACACAAACTCATATGGATGAGTATATACCTCCTTTTATTCTTGTGGGACTGGTAGTTTGGTATCTTTGTGCTTGCGAGAAGAAGAAGACATTTTGCAAAACAAAACAAAATAAAATTATCAATGTGCTTTTATAATTCTATGTACAGTGGGGATGATATTGACCTTGAGGCTTGTACAATGATATTAATGGTATTCACTTAGATCTAAATAGTACATGTTCCATAAACAAAGTCCTCAGCAACAGTGCTAATGATGAGTGATGAGGTACCCCTATGCACAACCATACAAATCACAAAGCATTCATGCATGATCCTATCAAATTCTATGAACTTTATTGTTTCCAATGGACTAGTCTTTTAGGAAGTGAATCTAGCCTTAAGGTCAATCATTGTCTTTCCAATTATGCTTGTGATGTTTGTTGGTATGGTTAAGTGTAACTGAGGCATATGATTTTTATTATTTTGTGTTTTATAGTTTGGTGCTCAAAATGTAGATAAAAGGAATTTGATTAACTAATCTAAATTAACTAATTAACTTAGCATTTAACTAATCCTATCATAAGCATCTAATCCCACTTTCTGTACACGTCTTGAACCTAGGTATCCACTACTGGGAGACCAAGCACTATGCTATTGGGCGTACCAAGCAATAACATGGTTAGGATTACCAAGCAAATACATGTTACACCTGAAGTAGTCGTACACATGTGTGTAATCTATTTGGCTTAATTACTTCATTAATGTAATAGCTAGAAAATATTTAATAACTAATAGAAAACATTCAATAAATAATTGAGAACATTAAATGCGTAAATAAAATAGCTAGTTTATCTAAAGTGCTACAAGGTTTATTAGACAGCTCATCTTTATTGTTGCACACACTATCATGCTCAGGTATAACAATGCTCGCATAAAGATCAGTACACTCATTGACTCCTACTATGGGCACTCAGGGGAAAAATTCTAACTTTCAAATAGAAAAAATGCAAGAGCTTTGCTACAACAACAATCTCTACTTGCCATAAATGCAGCTACAAGTGTGTATTTATAGCTAAAAATCAGGAAAATTAGCACTGTGTCAACAACGCCTCATTGATGCATGATATGATGTGTAAATGAGGCCCAGTCAATGAGGCCATGTTAATGAGGCCTCATCAACGTGACCAATTGGACGTGACTCATCAATAAGAAATCCAGGAAAACATACATGCACCCAAGCAAGCAAAAAAGCACAAAGAATACCGAATCCCCTTGAAGTCACACCCTATTCAAACCTTTGAATCCTTTCTAGGTTTTGAAACTACCAAAGTGATAAGTTCATTAAAATCTTATTAATGAAAAAGAGACTACACATTTATAGAACAAGAAAAACCATAGAGTTTGTGGATGAGTGGATGTTGTGGACTCACTACCTATTGCATAAAAAGAAACCATGTCCTCATTAACAGTAACAAAATTCAAATCTAGAACCTAGACACCAACAATCAAATAACTAAATAATACGTACCCACATCAGTTAAATCACATGGTACCTAGTTGGTAATAAGATGCTTATTATTAAAATAGGATAAGAAAAATCACATCCTAATAAAGAAAAATATATAAGAAATTGTGAAATATTAAAGAAAAAGAAAACATAATAGCGATGTTGTAAAACAAAAGCTTTGAAAAATTAATAATGTAGAAAACAAAAAGTGTAAAAATAAAGAATGTGTAAAACAAGAAGTTCTAAAAGAAAAATGTGTAAAACAAAAATATGAAAAACTAAGGAGCTACTTATATGGTTATCATGGGTGGCCATCTCCACCACGACTAAGTTGAAAGGGGGAGATCCAAAATATTGAGTGTGGTTGTCCATCTAATGAGACATTTGTTGTATTAGTTGGCTTATGCTCATGAAAAGGTTTGACTTGTTGTATGTTGACTAGTTGCTTCTTGTCTGGGCTTTCAGGTTTATAGATCATCATGGCCCCAGAAGGAAAAGTTTCATAAATTATATAAGGTACTTTCCATAATGCTTGAAATTTAGTTTGTTGAGGTACATGTGTGGGATTCCAGTAGAGAACCTTATCTCCTGGTGGAAATTTGACTTTCCTAATTTTAAGGTCATGGAGCTTTTTATTGAATGCCTTGTGTAGTTTGTTAGATGACAAGGCTACTAATTGATTTTTGTCTAGAAAGTTGAGATTCATTAATCTTTCCTTTTGTGCTAGACTCAAGTCAAGGTTGAGGTCACAAGCTATTGAAAGTGTACAGAGCTTGGATTGAATAGAAAGTGTTGGTAATTTTCTGTACACAAGCTCATAGGGAGAACAACCTATAGGAAGTTTCCATGTTGAGTAGTAGGCCTAAAGGGCATCGTTGAGTTTCATGCTCTAGTATTTCCTATATTTTCTAATAGGTCTTGTTAGAATCTTTATGATTTCCCTATTGGTAACCTCAGCTTGACCATTGGCTTGGGGGTGGCAGGGTGTTGTGAGTTTATGTTCAACCCCCAAGAATTGCATGAGCTTTTGAGGAGTAGTACCTGTAAAGTGAGTTCCATTATTAGAAATTAATGCATGTGGCATACCAAACCTATTTACAACAATTTTTTTGTACAAACTAAATAGCAGTGGAAATGTATAGTCAATGACGGCTGCTGCTTCTACCCATTTTGTATAATAGTCAATAACAACTATGATGTGTGCCTTTTCATTTGACACGAGCATGTGGGACCCTTGAAATTAATGTCCTAGATGTCAAAGAGTTTTAGTGATTGAATCCATTGTTGAGGTTCCTCCATTCAAGTAGTCATTTCATCATCTCATTGTCACTGTTCACAAGAGCAGACATATTGGTGAGCATCCCTGAAAATTGTTGGCCAATAGTACCTTTCCATCAGGATTTTAATGGTTGTGCATCTCCTAGCATAGTGACCTCCACAAGGACCTTCATGAACATCCTGGAGAATGCATAGTTGATCAATATTAGGGACACACCATCGAACCAAGCCATCAGTGCACACCTTGTAGAGATGTCCATTGATCTCCATGAATCATTTCACCTGGTGAAGAAACTGTTATTTCTTCCGATGGTCCAACCCTTGTGGCATCTCCTAAGTGATAAGATGGGTGAGAATGCCATCATACCATTTAGGCTCATTGGAAAATTGCTCAATTATAGCCTTAGCAAAGAGGAGTTCATTATGAAACATATCAAATAATGGGCTTTCTTCCTCTTTGTTGTTCCATTGTAATCGAGACAAGTGGTTAATAACCACATTCTTAGTGCCCTTTCGATCTACCATCATGAGATCAAATTCCTATAAGATCACTAGCCACCATATGACATGAGGGCTCATTGTTGGCTCGTTCATCAGGAAGAGGATGACACTATGATCTGTGTGCACAAACACTTTGTATCCAAGCACATAGTACCTAAACTTCTCTAGAGTAAACACCGCAACCATCAATTATTTTTCTGTAGTGGTGTAGTTTAATTGTGCACCCATAATGTTTCAGCTAGTGCAGTGGATGTAATTTGGACATTTCTTATCATCCATCTACATAAGCATAACTTCCAAGGCATAAGTTGATGCATCCATCATGACATGAAATGGTCTAGACTAGTTGGATGCTTGTAGAATTGGAGTTTCTACAAGTTTCTCCTTTAGTTGTTGGAATGATTTTTCACATTCTATGATCCAAAAAAATGGAGTATCTTTCTTTATCAACTCTACCAATGACTTTTTGATCTTAGAGAAATTATCTATGAATCACTGGGAGTAGCCAGTATATCTAAGGAATGACTGAATATCTTTGATGGTTTCTGGCTAGTGGGTTATTGCTTAGATGACCCTTATTTTTTCATAGTCTACCTCAATTCTTACTTGTGATATTTTATGCCCCAATACAATGCCTTCCTAAACCGTTAAATGACTCTTTTGCTAATTGAGCCTGAGGTTTGTCTCAACACATCGTTTTAATACTTACTCAAGGTGGTTCAAGGCTTGCTCAAATGTAGCTCCATAGGTGGAGAAGTCATCCTTGAAGACTTCCATACCACTATCGATTTGCTATTGAAAAATTCTTAAGGCCAAGCATTGGAATATAGTAAGGGCATTGCATAGACCAAAAGGCATCTTGTGATATGCAAAAGTCCCCTAAGGACTTGTGAATGTTATTTTGGCTTGGTCTTTTGATGCAATCTAGATTTGGTTATAACCACTATAACCATCCAAAAAACTATACTAGCAATGCCTAGAGATTGTGTCTAACACCTGATCAACAAATGGAAATGAAAAATGATCCTTGAATGTTGCCATATTTAGCAGCTAAAAATCAATGCAAACCTGCCACTTGCCACCTTTCTTCAGCACAATCACAAATGGGCTAACCCACTCACTATCTGAAATGGGATAAATGAACCCACCTTAAGGAGTTTTTTGATTTCCTCCTTATTGATCTACTTTAGTTTGGGATTCAATTGTCCTTATGGCTACCTCTTTGGCTTCATGGTTGGATTAGTGTAGATGTGATGCTAACATATCCTAGGATCAATCCTTGTGAGTTTTAGATATAACTAGGCAAATGTTGCTGATCACTTTTCAACCACATTCAACAACATCTTTTTCTATTCTGGAGCAATATTTGCTTAGGAACACATATTCCATGTTGGCTGGTAGCATTTTTAGCTCAAGGGATTCTTGCTTGAAGTTTTTAGGAATTTCCAACTCTCCCCAATAGGTAGCATCATTTGCATCATCAAAGAGTTGGTGATGAACTTACTCTAGTTCATCCATGCCTATGAAATATGTGCATGTTAGGCTCTCAGTTGGTTCCATGCAAAGTGTGTTACTCTCAGAATCAGCGGTCAGCCACTAGGTGCCCTCCTATTTTGTGGTTGCTGTGTACAAACACCTTTGAATTTTTTCTTCTAGTGCACACTACTTACATGTAGAGATGAATGTTTGTTTCATTGCCTAGAGTTTCTGCACACAATTGCACCTTGTATCATTGTATGCGATACATGGAACTGACTTCTTTCTTGATCTTTCTAAATGCATTTTCTTTGGATATTTCTAGGGAAAGATCTTTGATGCCCATTCTTGCATCAATGGTGCTTAGCCATGCCCTTCCCATGATGATTAGGAAGTTCCCTTTGCAATTCTCCACCTTGATCACTAGGAAATTAGCAAGATAAGACCACCCACAGATAGTGGTCACAATGTTTTCTACCAATCCCAATGGAATAGTGATGGATTGGTCTGCCAATTCTAATCTAATATTGCTTTTTTTGAGAGGAGGTAGGTTCCATGCAATATACATCTCATGAGAGATTAGGTTGACATTGAAATAGAAATCAAGAAGAGCCTTACATGGTTCATTCCTAGTAATCTACAAATAAATCAGAGGACTTCCAAAATTAGCTAATTTCCTATAAAGGTTACTAGCATGGATCCAATCAGATATGACATGAGTAAGCATAACACTATGGATCTTGGGTGGTGTTTGGTTTGAAGGGGATTTGAAGGAATTTGATACAGAGGAAGACGGAGGAACAAGGTTGTCAACTGTAGGTGTATTTAAGGGCTTAGGTGGACTGTGTGATCAGAAGAAAGGTCTTTTCTTTGATCAAGTATTCAAACCACTTGGTTGAGAACTGATTGTAGATTAATGGCCCTAGTAGCATTACATTGTTGTGATTGAGCTAGGAGTTCACCCTACATAGGTGGGGCAGTTGGTAGTTGTGTTGAGGAAGGAAGAAGATGTGCAAGAACAAGATGAGGATAAGGGTAAGAGGTGGTATCCCTTCTTACATGTGGAGAATGAGTTCGATAATAATTAGAAGGGTGGTAGTGAGATTAGAAAGTAAAAATGTGACCAGAGGAGTCACGTGGAGACACGAGTTGCTAAACGTAGTACCCATATGGATTAGGTTATCTATAAGGTTATTACTGTCGCAATAGTGCCAGCCCCCATGACTATGGTTGCTATCATTGTTGATACTGCTCATATGATTGTAGTGGAGTTCCACTTGGATAATACTATTCTAGTTGATAGAACTGCCTAGAATTGCCTTAAGGATAAGGCAATTTTCTATGTGTTTACCTTTGTGTGAGTCATGGATTCAAAGTGTACACCCTAGACTCCTGTAAGTGTGACACTATGGGGTAACATCCCTTAGGGTGTTCATACTGGTATATGTCACATCCACCATCATCATTTGATTCACTTCCCACAACTTCTTTTATTGTAGCAATCTTACACTTACCTTTTTGATAGGCATGTTCAACCTTTTTTGCACCTCCTATGCTTATGATCACTACCTTGTTCTTTGGACTCTTCAACAATTTTTAGGATAGCTATGGGACTACCTATGGGACTATCCATGAAGTCCCATAACTGATCAACATTGGCCATAATTTCAGATTGAAATTTTTAAAGAAATAAGGCTTTTCTATTCGTCACCATATCAAGTGCTAATTCTTCCTCACTATCACAAGATCAAACCTTCCTCTTGCAAATGGAAGGATCATGATTATAATCTTATGCACTTTCTTTTTTTCTCAATTTAGCTACTTGCTCAATTAATCTTTGGATATGATGGGCACTTAATTCAGACAATCACCCTTAGACATAGACACCAAGGGTTCTCCTCATTTTAGATCGAAGCTTATCTACAATGTGGCAAAGTTGGTCTAGTTGAGAATAACCATGGCCAAGACATATGTGCATTAAAGAATAATATCGACCAATGGTGGCATCCAAGGGTTTGTGTGTTCCTTTTTTCCATCCTTGGATCTACCTTCTCAAGTTGGACACTTTGGAATATGTTTGATATTTGTCATTAAACAATTCAAGCATTGTACTCTGTCATCTGATAGATTCTAGTTCTAAGGATTGGTACTAGTTTTTTACTTCTTTAATGAGTGTCGTTGGGAACAACTTAAGTTTTTGCCACTCATTCTCTATATTTTGCAAGGCACATGCATCTTGAAAAGCTTGGAGATGGTTTTGCAAATCTGAGTTATATCCCCCTTCGAATTGAGGGATATTATTCATGTTTAGCCTTTTGATTCGACTATCCTTCACATGCCTTGTTGGATTCATACTGCCTCTACAATGTTTAGCATACTCTTGGTAGTAAGCAAAGGCTCATCGAGGCCTTGATTTTGATACCTACAATGCCCCCTACTACCCCTTTGTTCATGGTGTTGCATCTCTCTTGAAGGTCTGCACCCTTAGTCTTACCTTGCCTGATGGTCCCTTCAATTATTTTAGTCTCATTGGTCACCTCCATCACGGTCGCACTGTCTACGGTTACGATCAAAGCTAGAAGAAAAAGAAGATGATGACAAAGGTGAAGAGGAGGGAGGACTAGCACCATCACGGTGCCTACTACCACCTCTTTGATGATCATGACCATGATAATGATCTTGTTTCTTATTTGCATCCCTACCTTGACTTGCCTTTTTGGATCCTTCTTTGTCATTGGATCCATTCTTGCTAGAACCAGGATTGTGAATTGTGGACTGCAGGTCCTGGTTTTAACCTCTTTCATCGAAGTCAAAAAGAGGAATTTCACTAAATGGAAAACCCCCAGAGAAGGGTTCTCCACCATCTTTTTGGTATAACAGGAATGGGAAATCATTAAATCCTTTTCCCTTCATAGATTCATGATGTTGTTCTAGCTGTCGATCCCTTAGATGTTGTTCCTCAATGGGATGATAATCCCTGGCATCACTATCCTACACCACATACTCAACATGAAGTCCTTGGAGACCCCATCGTATAAGCATTTGTTAGAGCATTGTAGGAACAGATTGATCGGGCGACAACACAATGTTTCCCTCCATGTCACACCAGCACAACTATTCACCCTAGTGTAGGATGAAGGTGAAATTTGGTACATACTCATCAGGATTAGCATATACCACTCGGTATTGCTGGGGCATTGGATAATGTACTCTGTCAGAATTAGATGGAGAAGGACTCTTGAGAAGAAAACATTTTATGTTAGAGAATAAAAAACACAATGTGCTTTTAGAAATTGCTATAGTTATTTTTAAAGTATGATATGACTTTAAGGTTCATTTCAATGATTTGAGAAATTCTTCACTAGTCTTAGATAGCACACGTAACAATTAAAAGATCCCTAGCAATGATGTCAATGATGAGTGGTGAGGTACCCCTATGTCCAACCATACGAATCATAAGCGTTCACACATGATTTGGTCGAATTCTACAAACCTTAAGTTTTAAGTACATTGGTTTCTAAGATGTGAAATCTAATTGGAACAATTGTTGTCTTCTTAGTTCCACTTGTGAGGTACAAGTATATGGTTAAGTGCAACTGAGGTATATGATTTTTATCATTTTGTATTTTATAAGTTTAATCACCAAGAACAATAATGAAATGTAGAGTAATTTAGGATCTAATTCATCTATTGCCTAGCTAGCCTAACGCAAGTACCCATTCCCACTCTCCTAGACACATCCTGAACACATATAGCACTGCTGGATTACCAAACGTTAAGCATTTCTAGGTTACCAAGTGCTATATGTATGCTCGAAGTGGTTGTGCTTGTGTTCATTAACAACTAGAAATTAATTACTTAATTTAAGTGCATTAAAGTAAAGTGCATGAGTATTAAATGCATCAAGGAAACATTAATCTATTCTCAATGTTGCAAGGATGATCAAAAGGGTTCATTTTTATTCCCATCACATTGCTATGCTCAGGTACATTAGTGCTTTAACAAAGATCTGTACACACTTAGACTCTTGCTGCAGGCACTCAAAGAATATCCTAACTCTGAAGAAAACAAACTACAAGAGCTTCACTATGCTATGACAAAACTATGAAAATCTAAATATGAAAACTGTGAGCCAAGCACTATATTTATAGGCTGGCATATACCTCACAATATTGGATATTCGACATCACACCTTAGGCTCAAATATCAAAGTTAGCCAAAACATGATTCATCAATCATGTAATAATTTTATCTACTAATGTTTCAACAATTAGCCCACCCTTTTCTTTTATCGTTATTCAAGAAAATGTATCTTTAAGAAAGGTTCTTATCAAATCAATTTCAAAGAATTCTTTAAGAACAAAGGAGAAATAAATATTTGTTCTTAATGTTTCACAAAAACCTATTGTTGATTCAGATGGTTTCCAAATGGTTCTTCATAATAAAAAACATCAAGGAAGTTTATCTATTGGTGGTTACATGTCAAATCTTTAGAATAGACAACATGTTTAAAATATTTTAGCTACTAACAATTTGTTTGTAGCTATTAGTCAATATATGGAGATAAAATCTTTTAATAATGCTGATTCTATTGACAAGGTGAGGGCCTCCTCCCCCTCCACCCAATGTTAATGTTTTCATGGAATGTTTGATTTTCCACCCTAGAGGGAAGTTCTTTAGGATTGGTTGTAAGGACAAAAACTTAAAAAGACATCCCCAAAACTATTAGACCTTCCTTTTTGTTGATTTGGAGTTTCTTCTCTCTATAGTATTCATTTGCTTTTGTATTTTGTATTTTTATTTCTAATATATATATAGGGGTTTGACACCCAAGTTTAACCACTTGAGAAATAAACACCTTACCATCCTTCCAAATTAGAATACCACTTCATTTTTTCTAATATAAAATGTTTATTTTTATTATTGTACATAACTTAATAGTTTGAACATATTTTAATCTGTATCATTGAGCATACATGCTTAGTACCAGTATAGTTTAATTAGAACTTTATAACTTAGCATTGCCCACTAGAATTGAACTCATGACTTAAAGCTTTCAAATCAAGAGTTTTACCACTAAGCCATGCTTTACAATTATAGAATATTCATTTCACCTTGCAATACCTATGAGCTATGTTTTACCTACCTTACAACCAAGTACATCAAACAAAGCTACAATCTTCAAATTTTAATGTCTAATGATATCATATCATTTTGTTTTTTAAGGAAAAGATCAAGTTTGCCTAAGACATGCCCCTATGCTAACAACATAAAAACTACATAGTAAGTGCAAAAGGAAGCTATCATATCTTTACATTTTTTGAGGGAAAGTTTGGTCATTTATATAATGAGAGGGATGCACCCCCAAATCAACAAGTACTGTAGTAGTATCATCATGAAGGGTAGAAGATCCTCTAGCAAAACAGATGAATAGCTAGACCAATAAAAAAACCCCAAGCATTTCTATAGGTATTGAAACTAAAAACCAAAAAAATAGTCGTGTGCAACCTCATAAAGCTCATTTAAAACAGAAGGTATGTATATTCAAAAAAATAGAAGAACACACACTATACGGGCACCACATTGGTTCATCCCATAAGGAATCATGAGTGTTAAACGTTGTCATCATGCAGTTGTTAAACGGAATATCATATCATTACATCAATATAATCCGTAAAAGAACAATTTTTAGCAATACCCATTCTTATTCCTTTTCATTTTTAAGATTATTCCAAGCTGTGTGAAATATGGCTTACATTTTACAAGTATTGTATCCATCAAAATATGCAAGAGCATCTATGTTATTTTATTTTATGGAAAAGTGTTGGCTTCGAAAAGTCAATTGACATAGGAGTTCCTCAAGGATTGACGTTAACTCATTTACCATGTATGCATTTTTGCCGTGGTGGCTAGTGGTTCGCATTCCGCCTAGGAATTCGGTTCCTTTCAAGCATTGCGTTGTAAATGATAATAATTTATCCGAGCTGTTCACAAGTAATAAGTGAGGCCGTGTTGTTGGCCTTTTGCGATTATGCATATACGCCAACAACAGATGCAAATCCTTAAAATTTCACTTGTCCTCGTTTTTTTGGGCTGTCAGCATAAGCAAATTAGATTTCTGCTTCGCTTGTCCGAAACTGAGATATTGTTTTCTTTTTATAACTTCGTTTTGGATTTAGAACGTGTCAACAAGCCACAAAGATGGAAGCAGGTGGAATTTCAATGAAAGTAACCGCAGATATAGAAATGGGAACAGATCTGTGCAACCCTATTTCACCAATTGCAGCAGCATTATCGGATTCCCTGCTATCCTCCAGATGCTCTGCCTGTTTTTCATCTCTGAAATCCAATAATTCAATCTCTTGCGCTGCTTACTGCAGTGGGTCTGTCTCCTACTGCAGCAAACTCTGCAGGGATCTGGATTTGCAGACCCACATTCAAAGCAGAGAATGTCACCTTTTGGGTTTCCTAGGAACCCAGAAAATTCATGTCAATCTTCCAGCATTTGCTGGGACATGTGACATTAGAGCTGCTTTGAGACTACTGCTTCATCACCATCGATCTGGAGCAATTTGTCAATTTTGCCCACAAAATTCTCGTTTTGGTCACCTGCTCACAAACCGAAGTATGCTTCTATGCTCAGATAGTGGTGGAGAAGAAGCAGAATTTGCAGAGAACATAAGGGAGGGTGCAAGAGTTATGGCATTAGCAAGGAACTCTCAAGGGTCCGATTGTTCAACATTGTTGGAGGAATCGGCCTTGTGTCAAGTTGTTACTAATGGAGTTCAGGTATGTCAATTGTGAAAATGCTAGAAATGTTGAACAGTTCAGTTTATGCGGAGCAAGTGTTTGGGAATTTGAGTAAGGTGCTGATCTATTTTGGAATGGAATCAGCACTATGTTGTTTATAATCCTGCGCTGCGGTCCAGTTTGGATAAAATGTCAAAGTCTTTCGATGAAGGCGACTTAATTTGATCACGTAATGCATTAACTATAATAATTCACAGTATGATATTTTCTTGCCTAGGTTTTGATGGATGAAACCAAGGAGGACGAGGAAAAATTAGAGTTGCAGTGCATTATGCTTGGCACAGCTGTTTATGGGCCTCTGTTTTCATGGTGCAATCATAGTTGCAGGCCAAATGCTGCCTATAGGTTTGTTCTGAAATTGCATAATGAGCATGTTAGTTCTCAACTGCTGCAGAGGGAAGAAAATTCATATTGTTTAATTGAACCAGAAATCAAGGAGCATGGTGCCCCATTTCTGTCAACCCTACCTATGGTTAGAAGAACTTGTTACTAGATCCAGTTTTTTTAAATTGGCTTTATTTAGTTGTTTTTTTAGTTGTCATGTGTAATCTAGAAAACCATCTTTTAACAGGTGTGTTGGAACCCAAAACAATTTAACTATAGGTACACCCCAAAATATATAGCTAACATAATACATTAAAAACATTATAAAGGAATATAACAATGCTTCAGGTATGGGGGTGTTAGAACCTGAAATAAGTGAAATATAGATACAACTCAAGATTTATAGAAGTTTTTTTTATAACTCAGTGCTACCTAGTAAAATTGAACCTATGACCAAGTGTTACCAGGCCAAGACCCGTACCACTAGCATCCTTAAGTATGACTCATACTAGCATCCTCTTACCTACAAATCCTTGTTAGACAATGAGCTAGCCATATGAGCCACCTCTCATTGGCAACATTTTCAAGAGACTTTTCTCTGTATCAATTTTATTATGTTATTTTATGCTGAGGTTGGTGTATTTAGAGAGAGTCTTTGCCAGAAATGTCTTACTTACAAGGAAGATTCTTTTTTCAGATGGAGTGATGGATAATAGTGAATGCACAGATACATTTGAAAATCATGATCTTCATTATTTTAGCTTGTCTTAACAGTATAAGATTGGCTAAATCAGATATCGTTCACCATTTTCCTTAATCAAGAGCTAAAGCTTGATCTATTTTCAGTTTTTTGGTATTTGCCCTAACCACTTCTTCTGAAATCTTTTTGATCTTCCTTTTGGTGGGTTTTCTTTCCTCATCTACATCTGAAAATAATTTGCAAAATAAAAAAAATATATATTTTACATTTTATTAGTACAATTGGTGAAGGAGCATTACACCATTTTCAGTCTTTTGAATGTTGTAGTTGTGGTTATGGAAGGCAAATAGGATATAATTCATTAAAGTATAATGTTGCTACTGATTGTCATAAATTTGCTTGACAATCTATTTGCATTTCTACTTGATGATGACTTATTCATTAGGAAACAATGCAAGAACTAGGTTCAGTTTTTGAATTGATGTTGAGAAATAGAGCATGCATGCTATAAATGGAAGACAAATGATTTACATGAAAAACTTCGTAGATGTGCAAATGTGGGAAATGGGATTTAAGTCAGACACATACCCATAAATAAGGTAACAGGAATCAAATAAGGTTAAATCTTGATTTCTTAGCAAATCCAACATTGTAATATCATTTGAAAGGTTTTATTATTCAAACATTAAATCTACATCTTGTGCTGTCTAAGATTTTGCTGTTAACATAATTATATATGATATTGTGTTCATAAATCTACTGTAGAGCTTAGTAAGTCTGCAGATTCTTGGATCCTTAAAGACAGATCTAAACTAAGAATGCAACTTATAACATATTCATGGTTCTAGGAAAACTCATAAAATACAAAATAGCATCTACTTCCCTTAAACAGTGCATGTAGGCACTATAGATATTTTGTTACTTTCTTTTGTTGCTGTGTATGATATTGCCTGTTTTGAAAAAGAGCCATTTAAGGGAAATTTCAAGGGACATTAAATACCTTAGACTGTTGCTTCTAATGATCATCACCTAGAGGCTCAATGCTTATCCTACCAAGGTGAGGTCTTGGGATGGTGGTAGATAAACAAAAGCATAACTTCTTTTGAATGGCTTTGCCTAGGCTTGTGATGAGTGGCGAGATACCCCTACACTCAACCATACAAATACGAGCGTAGCACGCGCGATCCGGTCAAACTCCGTAGACTAAGTGCCTACACGCCCCATGGAACACTTAGGGTTAATCATTCGTTGTCTTCCCAGACTTACTTGTAGTTGTCACAGTGTATGGTTAAGTAAGTCTGAGGTATATGATTTTTATAGCTTTTTATGTTTTATGTCTCCTATGCTAACAAGGTGAAGGGTTGAGAAACTAATTACTAATTTTAACTAATGAACTAAGTCTAAATTAACCTAGCGTCAGCATCTGTTCCCACTTACCGTACACACCTTGAACCGATGCAACCGTGGCTACCAAACACTAATCGTTGCTGGGATCACTATGCGTAATGCACGTGCTCGAAGTGGTCGTACTGAGGCACTTAACTAGGAGGAAAGGGTAAGAGAATCTAATCTAGCTTAAGTGCGATGAGCATCCGTTCCTTGATTATCCGTACACATCCTTAAATGCTTGTAATCAAGCCGTACTCATTCCGCATTACTAGGAGATAAGGGTGAGAGAGAAAGCAATAAATAACATTAAATAAAATCCTATTCCATGCACTGCAAGATTTATCTAGGAAGTTCGTCTTTATTGTTGCACACAATTTGTGTTCAGGTACAATGTTGCTTGAATAAAGATTCGTTCACTTTAGGACTTCTACTGCGGGCACATGGAAAATATTCTATCTTTGGAGTGATCAAGCTGCCAGAGTTTCCCTACTGTTTAGCCTAGGATGAGGAAACAAGGGAGAGCCGCCTCTTATTTATAGATATGATGGCGCACCGCGATATCGTGTACGCGATATCGCAGGGAACGACACGATGTCGCGTATGCGATATCACATGGGATGCAATATCACGGTGGCTACGATATCGTGTACGTGATATCGCGTCTCATCATACCCCCATGATTGAATGAAAACTCGTCCTCGAGTTCCTTACAAAATATTGGAAAGGGATGGGATTATTGACTGAATGGAACTAATGGGATGACTTGTGAACGGATCAGCATTACAATATTTGACAAAACTGGTGTTCATGACAACAAGAGTGAACACATTATTACATTGACATCAGGCCTTAGTTGGCAGTTGAGAGAGAAGAGAGAAAGAAGTGTTGTTGCTGCCAACGCCAAGATTGCGCCTTTCGTTGTCCATCCGTAAGCGCGCCATTGATCTTCCTCCTTGCATAGCTGCTTCCAGCACTGCTCCATTCCAAGTGTTTGCTCCAGATCCAATCCATTGTTGTATGATCGCCATCTGCACACACAACACAATCATATATTAGCAAGGGTAAATGAATCATCATGTAATTAATAC
>MNCI01022583.1:417160-472215 GCA_015680685.1 Gnetum montanum | reverse complement strand
CATGCCCTTGTCCTCTCTCTCGACTCTCTTGTCGAGGTCTCTCATTTTTCTTACCTTTATCCTCTCCGTTATGCTCTTCATGATTGCGTCCAGAGGTGGAAGGAGAGGGTGAGTGATGAGATGAAGGAGAAGGAGAAGGAGAACCATCGCCATGACGATGTTTCTTGCCTTCTCTTCGGCTGCTACGGCCCCGATTGTGGTGACGATCTAAGTGCCCGTCCTTATTATGAGTTGTTGTTCCTTTTGTGAACAGTTGGTGTTCACAGGGATCAGAACCAGGGTTGTGTATCGTGGATTGTAGGTTCTGATACCCCACCTCCTCACCATCATTAGGAGGGGGAACATCATTTGTTAGAGGATCTGTTATAATGGGTTCATCATCTTCTATTTCACTAAGGATGTGTGGGCCTTTGCCCTTCAACAGTGTATGTTGGCTCTCCTGCCTTGAGTCCCTCATACGTTGTAAAGCTGTGGGATGGTAATCCCTCATGTCAAAATCACCCATAACGTATTCAACGTAGAGCTGAGTCATGCCTATTTGTGCCAAAGCACAGAGGAGCATGTTGGGGACTGATTGATTGGGAGGTAACACTATGTTACCTTGCGAATCCCTCTAGCGCATTTGTTCATCTTGATGGAGGATAAAAGTAAAATTAGGAATATACTCATTGGGATGAGTATATACTATCCGATATTGTTGAGAACTTGGCGGATTTAGGTTATGTGTTTTTGATTGCCGACTGTTCTTTGTATTGTCCCTAGGTGGTGAGTTGCTCTTGTTAGAAGAAGACATTGTTATCGGTGTGCTAATTACCGTTATATAATTTTTTCTTTTAATTAACCTGAAGGTTTGTTTTAGGCTCCCAACGATGTGAGTGTTATCTTATATTCTATTTAGCGCACAAACACTTAGTCCCTGGCAACAACGCCAATGATGAGTGGCGAGATACCCCTACACTCAACCATATGAATACGAGCGTAGCATGCGCGATCCGGTCGAACTCCGCAGACTAAGTGCCTACATGCTCCATGGAACACTTAGGGTTAATCATTCGTTGTCTTCCTAGACTTATTTGTAGTTCTCACGGTGTATGGTTAAGTAAGTCTAAGGTATATGATTTTTATAGCTTTTTATGTTTTATGTCTCCTATGCTAACAAGGTGAAGGGTTGAGAAACTAATTACTAATTCTAACTAATGAACTAAGTCTAAATTAACCTAGCGTCAGCATTCGTTTCCACTTACCGTACACACCTTGAACCGATGCAACTGTGGCTAACAAACGCTAATCGTTGCTAGGATCATCATGCGTAATGCACGTGCTCGAAGTGGTCATACTGAGGCACTTAACTAGGAGGAAAGGGTAAGAGAATCTAATCTAGCCTAAGTGCGATGAGCATCCATTCCTTGATTATCCGTACACATCCTTAAATGCTCGTAATCAAGTCGTACTCATTCCGCATTACTAGGAGATAAGGGTGAGAGAGAAAGCAATAAATAACATTAAATAAAATCCTATTTCATGCACTACGAGGTTTATCCAGGAAGTTTGTCTTTATTGCCGTACACAACTTGTGTTCAGGTACAATGTTGTTCAAATAAAGATCCGTTCACTTTAGGACTCCTACTGTGGGCACATGGAAAATATTCTATCTCTGGAGTGATCAATCTGCCAGAGTTTCCCTACTGTTTAGCCTAGGATGAGGAAACAAGGGAGAGCTGTCTCTTATTTATAAATATGACGACGCACCGCGATATCGCGTATGCGATATCACATGGGATGCAATATCACGGCGGCCACGATATTTCGTATGCGATATCGCGGCCCATGCAATATCACGGCCCATGCAATATCGCATCTCATCAGCTTGAACCCAAGTCTTATGACTTGAGAAATAAGCACCTTACCATCCCTCTAGGTGGTAGTCCCTCTTAGACTGCTACTTTTCTTGTAGAATATTTTTTAAAAAACTATGATAACTGTAAAAATTAGAGAGTAGTTGCCATATAATAAGTTTGCCGATTAATTATTTAATCTGCCAGAAGTATGCACTTAGGAACAGAGTTATGGAATATATTATTTTAAGAAAACACTTGACAAAATTTGAAAAGAAATGGAAATCTTTTTCTTGATTGTTTCTTTTTTACAAGTGGAGGTATATATAGAGATTACATGGAGAAAATCAAGGAGAAAATCTCTCCAAACTAATTCCTAAAAATCAACAAAATATCAATCAATCACTAACTATAAATCAGCTGAGAGGGTAGCGCTGTTTTCTGCTCAAATTTGTCAACTATAAATTAGTTGAGAGGGCAGTGCTGTTTTCTGCTCAATTTTGTCACTCCCTCTCAAGTTGGTGAATAGACATTGTCCGTTCCTAGCTTGGACACGAATGTCTGGAAAAGAGGATTGCAAGGTCCTTTAGTGAGGACATTCGCGAGTTGTGAGTTGGAAGAAACATAAGGTGTACAAATGAGACCACTCTTGAGTTTCTCTTTGACAAAGTGCCTATCAATTTCAATATGCTTAGTCTGGTCATGTTGCACGGGATTGTGGGCGATGCTAATGGCTAACTTGTTATCACAGTATAATTTCATAGGTCCTTCCCAATGGGCTCTTAGATCTTCTAGGATAATCTTCAGTCATAACAGTTTGCATATTCCTTGTGCCATTGCTCTGAATTCAGATTCAACACTAGATCTTGCAACTACATTTTGCATCTTGCTCCTCCAGGTGACTAGATTTCCTTTGACAAAGGTACAATACCTAGGGGTGGATCTCCTATCTGTGACTAAGCTTGCATAGTCTGCATCTGTATAAGCCTCTAGTGTGAGTCTATCACTTTTCTTGAATAAGATGCCTTTACTTGGAGACCCTTTTAGATAGTGCAGGATGTGATAGACTGCCTATAAGTGAACCTCCTTAGGATTGTGCATGAATTGGCTTACCACACTCATTGCATAGGCTATATCAGGTCGTGTATGGGATAGATAAATAAGCTTACCAACCAATCTTTGATACATTTCTTTTTTGATGGCCACATCTTCCTCTACTTCTCCAAGCTTTTGATTGGGATCCATAGGTGTGCTAGATGGGTTGCAAGCTAATTTCCCCGTGTCTCTTAGAAGATCTAGGGTATATTTTTGTTGGCTCATGAAAATTCCCTGCTTTGACCATGCCACTTCTATACCTAGGAAATACTTCAAATTTCTCAAGTCCTTTATCTTGAACTCCTTTGCCAAGTGCTTGCCCAATTTCTCTATCTCCCTATAATCATTTCCTGTTACTACAATATCATCAACATACACGATAAGGGCAGTGACTCCCTCTGAGTTAGTTTGTTGAATAAACAAGGTATGGTCTCCTTGACTCTGTTTGTAGCCCATTCCAATCATTACCTTACTGAACCTTCCAAACCGGGCCCTAGGTGATTGCTTTAAGCCGTATAACACTTTCTTTAATTTGCATACCTTGTTTGAGGTCATATTCTGATTATAGCTGGTGGAATCTCCATGTAAATTTCCTCTTCTACGTCCTCGTGTAGGAAAGCATTTTTCACATCAAATTGCTTTAAAGGCTAGTCATAATTAACTGCCAGAGACGAAAGGATTCTTATCATATTCATCTTTGCCACTGGTGCGAATGTCTCCTGATAGTTTATCCCATATGTCTGTGTGTATCCCTTGGCTACCAATCTCGCTTTGTACCTCTCCAGAGAACCATTAGCTTTGTATTTCATAGTGTATACCCATTTGCATCCTACTGGGTTCTTCCCCTTTGGCAAGTCCACTATCTCCCATGTGTTGTTCTTCTCCAAGGCCTACATTTCTACATTCATAGCATTTTTCCAATTTTCATAGTTTAACGCCTCATATAGTGTTTAAGGAACAGACACATTGTTAAGGTTTGTGAAAAATGCTCTATGAGTTGAGGAACATTTGTGAAAAGACAAAATGAGATATAGGATATAGTGGGTGATTGGTGCATTTGGTTTTTCCTTTTCTAATTGCAATAGGTAAGTCAATATTAGACAAGGATTTAGTAGGAGAATCAAATGGGTTATGATGTATTACCTCATTACTAGCACTCGAGCCCGATGTTTGGACTTGCCTTGGTTTTGGGTTTGGATGTTTCCTTCTTGGGTACACACTTGAGGAGGACATGTGTTAGTAGTGGTTTCGTTACCTTCATCATTTTGTTTTGTAATTTGAGGAAGAGGCTTGGGCTTGGTTTGTGGTAACAAAGAATAGGAAGACTCGGAAGACTTAGTTATGGGTAGGTCAAGAAGAAAGAAGTCCTTATCTTCTACTACTGTTTGCTCCCTTTGAAGATAAGGTTGTGTGAAGTATGAGTCAGTTTCAACAAAGGTGACATCCACAGAAACAAGGAGGTTTTTGGTTAGTGGATGATAGCATTTGTAGCCTTTTTGGGTTGAAGAATACCCAACAAAGACCATTTTCAGGCCCTCGGACCAAATTTTCCCATGTTTTGATTGTGAATATGGACAAACAAAACACATCCAAATATCATAGGGATAAGATGGTTTGTAGTATGGAGTGTTGGAAAGAACTGAGATAACACTTCTATCGGACTTTTTGAATGGAGCACTCAAGTTGGTAATCTGTTTATGATATGTGTAGTTGTAAGGACAGCTTCTCCCTAGTAATTTTTTGGGACATTTTTTTGGAACAATAAAGCCTAAGCTGTAGAAAGAAGGTGATTATTTTTTCTCTTTGCCACTCCATTTTGTTGTGGGGTATAGACACAAGAGGACTCTTGGATGATTCCCTCCTTTTGAAAGAATGTAGTCAATGTTTGGTTAAAATAATCTTTGGCATTATTTGAATGAAACCTTTTGATACTAACTCCAAATTGATTTTTAATCATGGAATGAAAATTTGGGAGGACATCACTCACATCAGTTTTGGACTTGATTAAGAAAATCCAAGTGACCTTTGTGCAATCATCGATAAATGAAACAAACCATCGTGCCCCAGAAATATTTGAAATTGGAGATGGTCCCCAAATATCACTATGAATTAAATCAAATGGAAACGAGCTTCTTTTATTATTGATGGGAAATGCTACATGTTTGTGGTTTGCAAGTTCACAAGGTTTGCAATTAAACATTTCCTTTTCTAAGCCCTTAAACAAATGAGGGAACATGGTTTCAAGTATTTTGAATGAAGGATGTCCTAGTCTAAAGTGGTGAAGCCAAATCATGCCTTTATTTGTTGAATGACTTGTGGATAAGAGGGGTAGAGGCTGATTCCACTTACTGGCACTTGTCTTTTCAGTCTTTTCAAGATAGTACAATCCTCCCTTCTATTTAGCAAGTCCAATCATCTTGCTTGAGTCTTGGTCCTGAAATAGACAATAAGTTGGGAAGAAGGTTACTTTGCAATTTAGATCCTGATAAAGTTTGGTTATGGAGATGAGATTTGTTGATGATTTTGGAACATGAAGAACATCTTTAAGAATCATATCATGATCAATTTTAACATTCCCTATATTGGCAACTGTGGTTGGTGATCCATCTGCTGTGGTAATTTTTTGATTACTAGGGCAGTGGAAATAAGAACTAAAATTATGAGATGCATGTGTCATGTGATTTGTGGCTCCTGAATCGATGATCCAGGAGCCTTTAAAACACTAATCGGAGGCACTTAAACAATGAGAAATTGGAAGCTCACTTGAATGTACCAATGAATAGGTACCTAAAGATTTTTCAAGAGTGGCTAGAAGATTCTTCAATTTCTCTATCTATTCTTTGTCAAACTCCCTTGCTTCTAGATCTTGCTCTTCTTCTTGTGAAGACGAGGCTTGATTTGCTTGACCTTGAATTTTTTGCCTTCCACCCTTATTTCCCCATTCCTTGCTTAGTGGCTTTCCATGAAGCTTGAAGCACATCTCCTTTGTATGCCTTGGTTTCTTGCAGAAGGTACACCACATGCTGTCCTTGTTTGGTAAAGAAAAACAAGCAGAAGAAGAGGATTGCAGCAATAAGGGTTGAATTACCCAATTAGAAATGGCAATGAAGGCCATAGTAGGAGAAGAAATATGGTAATGAAGGCCGAATGAAAAAAAAAAAATCCTTAGGGTTCAAAACCTAAAGCTCCGATACCATGACAAAAATTTGAAAAGAAAGGGAAATCTTTTTCTTGATTGCTTCTTGTTTACAAGTGCAGGTATATATAGAGATTACATGGAGAAAATCAAGGAGAAATCTCTCCAAACTAATTCTTTAAAATCAGCAAAATATCAATCAATCACTAACTATAAATCAGCTGAGAGGGCAGTGCTGTTTTTTGCTCAATTTTGTCAACACCTAACAGTAAATGATAGCAGGTTGTTAACTAAATATGTTTGAGTCAATAATACTAATAATATAATGGTTTATCTTACAAATTTTATAAGGAAAATTTCAGCTATATCAAAAGAACCTGAATTGGATTGTTAAGTAACAATTACTTAAAAATAATAACATTTTATGAAAATTCCTAAGAGATTCTTAAGTGAAATCACAAAGTGCCACAGAAATTTCTACAAGTTAATATCATTTTTTAAGTTCTATCCTCGTTAGAGTAAAAAATTATATTGGCCATATCTGCAGTTTGAATATGACTCTCCTTTGTACAGACAAAGAGAGAAAGGGAAAACCTAAAAATTCATCTTCGAAAACATGTTGCAAAACTCATTAACTCCTTATAACAAAATCATCCAAGAAAATCTTTTAGCCTATGCCATCTATGGTCTAAAATGTGATTTAAAATAGTAAATATTTTCTACCATGAGTCTCATTTGTTTCACATTTGTTTATGGATGCAGAATATTTACGGTCCAATGCTTGTCATAAGGACATTATGGAATGTGAAAAAGGGTGACCATGTTTTTATAACATACACAAGTCTATTACGACCTAAGGTATCTTTTACTTCACTATTGCATTGAACATATTGTGTTGTCAGGTTAGGTTGTTTTAAATTAGGATACAAATTTCATGTTCCTGAATTGCCTTGAAATTTTCTTCATACGGAATAAAGCTTTGGCAGTCAATTATCAGCATTTTCTGATGTCAAAGCCTCTAGAAGACCAAGCAGCAAGTGGACATGGATTGTTTAAATGCAATGTACTGACAAAACTTGAAGTTCATTGCTAACACTTGTCATCTTTTAACCTCTGTAGCAATGAAATCATCAAAGTGTTGAGGGACTACATGCTAAACTAGCTTCAGTGTGGTAATTGGCGGTATGAAGATTTAAAAGAAAATGAAACATATAGAAGGAGATTTGATTGTCAAAGCCTTTGAAATTATCAAAATTAGAAGATGTAGGTGAAGATTAGGGATGATTTGGAACTATCAGGTGATTATTCTGTTTTGGAAACATTTTTAAGTTTTTTTTTTTTTTTAAAAAATTTTGGTTTCATGTGTAGCAGATCCTTGATAATGCTTTCTATATGCCAAAGATCCCAAGGGATTTTTGGATGTCCTTCAAATTCAACTTTGATTCTCATTGTGACCATAATTGTTTTACCTAAGGTCTTGGTCCTCTCCTTGTTGATACAAATGTGTTTTTTAATTTGTAAGTTAAGCTAAATGAGTATGCATTTTTATATTGAACTTTTTTCACATTTTCAGATACCTAAATAGCATTTAAATAAACTAATTTTTAATGTACTTTCAACCAGTATCTTCCAAGC
Organism: Gnetum montanum; assembly: GCA_015680685.1. Taxonomy (NCBI): domain Eukaryota; kingdom Viridiplantae; phylum Streptophyta; class Gnetopsida; order Gnetales; family Gnetaceae; genus Gnetum; species Gnetum montanum. The sequence goes on along the minus strand of MNCI01022583.1, from coordinate 464,514 downwards.
AAGTTGTGATATCTGAACATGAGGTGCCCAAGGTTATTATGATGGGAAAACATAATAATTTTCCTATTACCCTTTGGATTATTTTTAGTTCATAATTACATTGCATGTTAATAGGGATCTGAATGACTGGATATTTAGTTTGTTATAGAGTTGACATCCGTAGCTTCCTACCAATTTTTCATATGCTTTTAGGGTCTAGTTTATTAATAATTTATGATTTGTGACATACTTAATAAGATGTACAATTTTACTATAGGATATAAACATGCAGACATAATTTCCTCTTACAAATATCGTGGCCTAGAATGCTCTTGCAATTATGAATAGGATCAGTGCATTGAAAACTGATGAAAATCCATGGTAAAGGATGGCTTCATGAGGGAGTTCTATGGCTTAATAAATGGAATATACAAGAGTGCATTTACCTATTCTTCCTAACTAAGTTCACAATTTGGTATAAAAAAAAACAGTATTTCAAACACTTAAGAAATGTGGAAAGAGAAAAACATTTATATTTGAATAGTATTAAAAACATTTATATTTGAATAGTATTAGGGGAGGCCTTAACTCAAAGGAAAACTATTTATTTGTTGTTAGTCCTCATCAGTTATGATGCACAATTAGTAGAGCACAAATGAGATATCATTATCTAAAACAAGTAGATGGCTGAAAATTCTTTGTGAAAAATGAATATACAGACTTTGCAATACAAATGGCACTGAAGATGAATACCACATTTTTTTGCAATGTCCTGCATTGGAGCACATTAGACATAGATGAGATATTACAATTGCAAATTTGGTGGATTAGTTCCAAATGTTACCAAGAATACTTGGTAATTTTCTTAATGAGGTTTTCAAAACTCATAGCATGTATATTTTTACTGTCCAATAGTTCTAGAGGGTCTACAGGGTCTATAGACATAATAAATTTCAATTTGAGTTTTAATTGCATTAATAAATATGTGAATTGAGGTATTTAATTGAAAATGAATGCCATTAGTGTTGTAGGTGACATACATGAGAGTAGCTCGCATGTCCGCTGCTTTGTTAACCCCCAATGCATATATTAATGTTTTAGGATTGAAGAATGACATGAATTAGTATACATATTAATATCTTCTCATGAACTTGCTTTGGAAAAACTTTCAGAAAGAAAGGCAGGAGGAATTGTGGATTAAGTATCGATTTCTTTGTTTGTGTGAACGCTGTGATGTTTCCAGAGAGTCCTACATTGATGAGCTTCTTGAGGTGAGAAATGTTTTATCACTATCATTATAAACTCGATTTTTTTCACAGTTTATTTACTTTATTGAATCCTGATGAAATGTTTTGCACTTGGCTTTGGCACCCTCTCGCATGTATTTCAAATCAAATTGCATATTCTATACAGATTATTTTTGCAACATAGATTGCATCGATCATTTTTATTTGATAATTTTTATTTTCTCTCATGGCAAGAATATTGTCAATAAAGATGAACCAGCAAAAAGCAAAAAATGGGTCATTTGCAGCCTTCAAAGTCTTTTAAAAAAGTTAGCCTATCAATGTTGTCAACGCCTTCAAGCTTGACACGAAGCCTAATAAATGCTGTAGTAATGTCTCCTACAGTAATCTCTGCGGAGTTCTTGAACAATCAAGGCTCATGTGCATACAGTTCCCCTACTTTTGCCAATCATGAAAGGTGCATCTTGTAAATTCTGAATAAAAAGTCTGCCATTTTCATTGGAAACCTTCCTAACATGGTAGCTTGATATTGAGGTTATTTAACCTTGACTTTAGTCAATCGTTTGGATAGATTTCACACAGGTTTTCTACACAACTTTCCTGTTTAAGTTTAAGACTTCATTAAAAAATTGGACACTAAACCACAGCTGCAAGCAGAAATGACTAAACATTCTACTCACAAAATGCTTTCTGCAACATGACATTCAGAAACTCTAGGTAGTCTGAATATATTGTTAATGTTACTTTGGAGAATAATAGCATGGAAAACACTATTCTTAAGAAAAACTTTTCTAGACAAATGGAATGTAATCAAACGTCGTTGTAGTTTGCAACTTACTGATATTGTTGATATGCAGAAAACATTCTCTGACTGTAGCAATCTTTCAAGGTCAATATCTAAAAGCATCAAGGATGAACCAGACACACTTGGCACGCTGATGGATGAACTTCAGTCTGTAATTGCAGAGTTCCTTTCAGAGTGTAATGCTGATTCGTTCTGCAGAAGATTGGAACAGCTTATGGACTATATTAAAATCGCTGAAGACAGGAACTTCCCACCAGAGGGGAACTCCTCAGAGAGAGTTTTCGGAATTCACCCATTGCATTATGTCTGTCTTGATGCATACACCTCTTTAAGTTCTGCCTACAGGATTCTTGCTCATGAATATTCAAGTTTGGGCTTTCAGTTGCAAGATAGTAATTTAGAAAATAGATCAAGTTGTCTATCCTATGAACACAGTCAGAGAGATAACAGCCCACCTTTCTTTAAGGTAGCTGCAGCATATGCTTTATTACTTGCTGGTGCAGTTCATCATTATTTTGTTTCCGGGGAAAATGGGTTAGCCATTACTGTTGCTCGTTTCTGGATGGATGCTGGAGAGCTTCTAATCCTGTGGGTTATGGAATGTGGGACTAAACTGCCTAATGTGAACAGCAATTTCTCCTTCAATAAAAACTGGGTTAGAAGGATGCTTAAGCATGGTTCCGCACATATAAAATGTGGCTGCTCTTTCCTGAATGAATTAGATACAGACAGACCGCATTTCTTGCATCACATGAACAACAATATTAGAGATGACACAAATATAGTTGATAGTAGGGAGAATGCAGTAATGCTACGATGTTCAAAAGATTTTCTTCGATGCATGAATAAATTTGTTTGCATAATATGGCCTTGTCTTCAATCTGGCAAACCTTTTTTGGAGTCTATTCCAAATCCTGTGGATTATGGTTGGCTTGGTGAATCTAAGAATTACCAGCTCATGAAAGATTACGCAGTTAGTTCTGACATGGAAAACAATGATGACAAGTTAATTGACAGTTTCGATATTCATGAATCTGTTTTATCCGGCTTATCCCAAAACACTTTTTTGGGATGTGATTTAGCGGCAACAAATCTGGTTGCTATTCAATGTGCAGTTCATTGCTTGTTTTACAGCAAATACCTTACAGAACTTTGTTTAGGTTCAGATCATTCTTTGGTGCACTACATCAAAAGCTTTCTTTAAGCCTACAAAATTTTCCAAGAAAAGCATCCTGATCAGTACCCATTTTTAACCAATATCAGGTTTGGTTTGATGTAAACGTTTTGAACCAAACTATTTAGGTGTACAGTAATTTTGATTGGATTTGAATGCTTCAGGATTGAAATTGCAGGGCTCCTAGCTTTAAACGACTATAATTCTCTTTAGGATATTACTTTTCTACAACTCTTCTTTATACCAAAGCTCATAGGCTTACCCAGATAAGATGGGAAAGACGTGGTGCATTGAACCACCATAAAGAAGAAAACAAATCGATTGCAATTAGCATTTAAAGTGTTCTTTTTTCAAGTGTGATACAATTTGATTGTTTAAACAAGTACGTGCATTTTGATATACTAGTTTAGGATTTGGGAGCCTGCGTGATTTTCATGGTCGAGTAAATGGAATTTTACATTTAGGGTTTACTTTCTTTGATGCTTATGCGTAATTAGAAATAAAACACATAATCAATTGTTGCGTTTTTTAACCCTTATTATTTATTACGGGAATTAGAGGGATGTGAAACTATTACGTTTGTAGATCTAGATTAGATATGGTTATTGTCTTTCTTATGTGAATTCCAGAATAAACTATTTGCTTCTCATCCAAGAGCATAATAAATATTCCAAACTTTAGCTTTGTAATTCAGGAAATTGGAATTCATGATGAAATTAGGGTAGATTTTGCCTTTTCTTTGACTATGATGATGCATTTGTGAAGGTTGTTGGAGGGTATACATGCAAAAGCTTTAGATCTGTCAAATTGTTTACGGGGCTTTCAATATTATACTCAGATTATATTGCATACCTTTATAGATTCATGCCACAAGTTTACCAATTTGGTTTCATTCATTGTATAGGAATGAAAGAATTAGGTTTACATCGTTTAGGTGCAAGGAGTTCAATTTGTCTTCTTCACCAAACGATCTTTGTATCATCAAAGGTTTTTTAGTGTTATATCTTCTTTACCGTTATATGTCATTTTCTCTTGACATTCACTTTTAGTTCTCCATAATGTTTAGAATAAGCAACTAGGGGTTAACTTGGCCTTGTTCTTAGGAAACATGATATGGTTGTTAACAATACTGTCCAATGTCTTTACTTCAAGATAGAAGTCTAGAAAGTCAATATTTTTAATTATTCTTTTGAGTTGATGGGTGAATGTAAACTTTTTTTGCCTCAACTCCTTTATTTTGCATAAATTTCCTTATTTTCATTATGGTGAATAAGTTCTCAAATTTCGTAAGGATGGCTCTAATCATTTCTTATAAATTGTAAAGCCATGCATAGATGTAATGACCTGTTTTCAAGCAATAAAGCTCTTATTACGAATTTCCTCTAAAAATTATCTTGTTATCCCAAACTCTGCCAATGTTGGTCCTAAGCTTGGATATGAAAGGAGGGTTAGCATCATGTTAGTAGTTGATTATAAAACCTTGTCAAATCTCATGGATTTTTTGATTTTTGATTTTTGATTTTGTAGATGTTGAAGCATTTCCCAGATGTGATGCACAACAACAATCTAAGATGATTTGAAGAAACTACAAAATAAAGAAAGATTTAGCTTTTCATAGAGGTGAATGGCAAAAAAGAACTCATGTAGCTAACCCTATTTTTTTGGGACAAGCCAAAGATGATGATGATGATGATGAATTATCTTGTATCCCAACTATTCACATTCTATAAAAGACTTGTTCACACACCATTAACAATCTACATTATTACCAAACTTGTTTTCGGTATTATTTCTTCTATTAACCTTAACCACTTCCTTTATCCATCATTTAGAATCAGGCTTTGCACTTCTTCCAATGTTCACTCTACCACGCTTCAAGCTCAATTGTTCCAGGTCTCTAGCATCAATGTCATCTAGTCCAGAAACTCAAAGGTCACTTGATAGGTTCCACTAGCCATGACCAATGGGATTATATCATACAAAATGCAATGCATTCAAGTCATTAACTCTGAAGACAATGTTGTGTGAATTACTAACAGTACTTGTGCATGTCGTGTTTAATAAACATAAAAGATGTTATGATACATATAATACATAAGAAACCCATGTTGCCATAGTTGAAGAAGGAAGAAAATCTTCATAATTTTACATTTTATAATTTTTATGTATTTTATAAAGATAATAATAAAGCAATAAACAACACACACACATTGCAATCCCTTCCAGAATAAGTGGCAATGCTCACACATGCACACACTCATAGGTTGAAATCCCTTAAGGGATAGGTGTAACACCTCACACATAAAGCATAAAATGACTCCTAGTCATAACCTTGAAGGCCTAATACCATACTGTACAGTTATGACCTTCTTAGATAACAATCAATCTCAACTTATCAAATACGTAAATGAATGAATGAACTAATTAATAAAAGTATATGATAATCATGAGGTTTGTATTTTTGATGTTTTACAATTTAAAGCACCCATGGCATATATTATGGGAAAATCATAAGCTTTATTTACAATGCATAACATTAGACTTTGCATCAACCAAACAGTTCCAAGTTATGTAAACAAGGTAGTACTTTGACAAAGTCTAATTGCACTTGTGAAAGTGATGACTCAAAACACACACACACAAAATAGATAGAAAATCAACTTACCTAAGGGAGGAGGAGCTCTTCACTCAGAATTAGGTACCAAAAGCTCAAAGAAATATAAAATGATCAAAGATACCAAATAAGGGCTTAACCCAAGGATTTATAGTTTTTGACATGCAATGATATAAATTCATCATTGTCCAAAAGTTCAACAAAGGTCTATCAATGTAGCTTGGAAGTTCTAGATCACACTTTGTGCCTTAGGAGGTAATTAGAGCCAAGTAGAAGGTGCATTAGCATCCCTACACTAATGTAGGGGTGCGTTGATGCAATGGTGTTAATGCATCCTTCTTGCCATTAGCAACATGTTTCTAAGTCTAGGTAAAAGTCAAGCCTAAAGGAACATGTTGTAAGGCCCTTAGGACATTTGAATGAGGTTAGAGACATTCTATGAAACATAGAAAATGCACACAACTCAAAGGTGTGATACTAGAAGTAAGGGTTCATCTTTGGGAGACATGAACCTTAACTGTACATGCTAGGATTATAAACATGGGGTGTACTTGACACTTGAGTTCATGACTTACAATTAACCTATAAAATATCAATGGACAACTCACAATTTTTTCATGATTAAGTAAAGCTAGTCCTATAGCTTTAACACCCGAAAATATCAAATAGGGACTAGACACATAACATGGTTCATATGAAGGATTTATAAATGTACAACATAGATTATGACTATATTACAATGCAAGCAACCTCATCAAGAAGTGCTAGGGAGTGATGGATAGGACTAAATCCTTTTGACATGCCTTCATAATATGGAAAGAAAATAGAAGTACTAGGTGTAGATATATGAAATCTTTGTAGTTGTGTCTCAAGGTTAGTCATGCTAGGTTGAGGCTATTAGTTTTGCTCATGCATCAATTCTTGCTCCCACAGTAACACCTACTTACATTCCTCTACATATGCTTAGAATTGTTCATGAATTCTCCATGCCTGCAAGAGCTTGTGTTGGGCAACCTCCAACTTGACCAATGCTTAATGAAGTTTCTCTTCTAGCTTAATTTGCAGTGTACCTGCAAAAGTTTAGATAACATGAACATATCTCCTCTACTCCACCTGCACATCTTTCTTTGCTTCCTTGAGTCTTCTTTTAAGGACCTTGAGTGCTACTTCATGGCAGAGAATGTACATGTTTTCTATAAGGTCCATCTTCTTCTACAATGTTGGCTCACTTACGACCATCTGACAAAGTTTGGCATGCAAGGTATTGAATTTCTTCTTCATCTCATGCCTTTCTCTAGTCATGCTTTCATTCATAAGAGCTACTACTTTATGCAATCTATGTACCTCAACATCCGAAGTTGCTTACTCAATCAAGTGTATCTTTATGAGTTTATCTATCTTTCTGATTATCTTTTCTACTAGCTCTTGCCACAAGTTCCAGTGCTTTTTCTCCATATAGAGATATTTGTTCTAAAATTGAACCATGGTTTGCCTTTCATCATCAAGTCTTTGTACTTGGTGATATAGAAAAGTACCTGCTTCTCTTTCTCTTGTCTTATTTTCTCCTACTCTTAGGATTGATGCTTCAGCATTCTAATTTGTCTATCTAAGCTATCTTTTATAAATACAACTTCTTCCTCCACTTGCTATGCCTTGAATAGTTCATATTATAGGAACTCAATAAGTCCCTTAGGTGTGACTATTGAAGGTGAAGGTACCCATGGTGTAATGGTTTTCAATTACTTCTACAATAATTTTACCTCTACTTGACTCCATCAAAGCTCCCTTAGGTAGAAGGTTCTATCAATATCAACCATCTTGAGCTTGATACATACCTTTACATGTGTAGTTTCTACTATACTATCAATGTTCCTTGACATGAGCTCCTTCCTTGGATCTATCCTTTGCTTCATTAGCTGGTTCTAGGTTGATCAGTGGGTGCTTGGAGAATTTTTGTTGCATGCCAGACATTATGCATATTATATCTTGATCTATGTGATAAGAATGCACTCCTTGATAGAACATGGATGTAAGACTAAACTAGGGCCTTATGATGGACCATGGGTGGATCATCCATTAAAAATGCTAAGAGATCCTCCTTGATAACATTCCCACCCAAGATGACTTTCATCATATCTAAGAAATTAGTGCCAAGATCCTACAATCCCTTAATATGGATTTTAGTAGCTTGCTCTTCATCTTTAATGTGCATTAGACGCCAAAATCCACTACTATGAAGCACTTAAGGCATTGTGGATACCCTCATTGGTTGTGTGTGTGTTGTGGTAGTAATTGTCGTAATTTGAGATCTAATACAACCTAACACGAAATTGAGCTAGACAATCTCATGACCACCAAACGGTTCAAGAAAACTAATCTTTCAACTAATTTTCCTAAAATTGAAAGAAGACTTGCAGATCATGGGAAAAAATCTAATAATTTGAGTCAAACATTTTTATCAAATGTTAGTAGATTAAAAGCAAAAAACAAACATTCATGTGTGGAGTAACTAGTAGAAAAGGAGTAGAAATTGTGTGTATAATGTAGATCTAAAGAAAATAAAACATAGTATGTGGCTAGTAATAAAGCAAAAAAATGAAATAGATCTAATTTGTTGAAGCATTAAATCAAGGAAGAAAATGCAAGAAATAGAAAATGGATCTATGGTAGATTTGGATAATATTAGAGACAAAAAATTGAAAAGGCAAGATCCAGATTACAAAAGAAATGGAATAATAGGAACTTGCTAGAGGTATTCCAGGATGTGTACCAAGGATCAAAGATGTCTAACAAGAAGTTGTGTTACCTTGTTCTTTCTCTAATGTAGATCTGATATGAACAATTGTAGATTTAGTAGCTAATGAAGCAGAGGGATGGATTGGATTGATGCATTGACATGATTGTAAGCAATTCTTTGTGTGTTAGAAGGACAACATAAAGGGAATATAATGCATTAGTAGGGAAAGAGGAGATATATATGAGGATTTGATATCTCTAGTAAGGAAGAGAGAGAGAGAGAGAGAGAGAGAGAGAGAGCAGTTATTTTGTGAAGAGATAGAGTCTTTAGAAAGGATTTTCCAAATTACTAATCACACAAGAATGCTAACTGCACTACGTAGTAGAGATAGCTGAAAAATGATGAGCAGATTTAACAAATGCCAATACTTAAAAAGACAACCCCTTTCTATTTAGAGGTACCATCCTATTTATAGGCCAAAAATGCCTTGTAGATCATGTAGAAATAACACATTGGGGCTCATAGAATCTTTTGGAAGGTACTAAAAGCTTCTAGATTGGGGCTCGTAGAATCTTTTGGAAGGTTCTAGAGGCTTCTAGATAGGAGAGTTACTATGTAGATAGTTAATGTGAGAATCAACGTTGGACATCAAATGCAGGATTAATGCTGGATGTCAAAGAGCTGGTATGCTACAAAAGAAAAATTCGACATTATATGTCAAAAGTAAGATTGATGATGGACATCAAAAGATGAAGACAAAATTGATGTTGGAGCTAACATTAGATGTCAAAACTAGAAGCTACAACATGAAGAGTCAACATGATGCTTCTAATAACATGAAACATTTCTTTTAGCAAGCTAAAGATAGAAATTTAGAAACTACATTGTAGTTAATGTATGATGTTGAATATGGACTATTGAAGATGGCTTTCAAGTTAAAAAGTCATAGAATGTACCTAGGACTCTGACTTATGCAGAAAAAGCTAATGTAATACAACATTGCTCTCTCTTAATGGATCCTCCTAAAGAGCTAAATGAGAATCCATTATGAAAAGACACAAGTTGTTAGGTGCATGCAAGAGGATTAAATGAAGTAGGATGATAGTAGACATAGTTTGGGATATCACCGATACATTTATGGTGGAGTGTTATGTCACAAAAGTGGAATGTGGCTAAATCCCACAAAGTACACATGGAATGTAGATAAAGCTCTCCCTAATCCATTCAATTCTCTCAATCATATCCTCACTAGAGTAACATAGAGACACTAATTTTTCCTTATTAATGTAGAACATGAAAATAGGAGGGGATAGAGAAAAGAAATGGAGATAGTGAAAAATGAAAAGAGAGAGCAATAAAACATAGGGAAAATCATATTAGGGATGTTGCCAATACACCAATGATGGGATGTTGTGTAGTAGAAGTGGGACATGACTAGATTCCTAAAGTCAACCTTTCCTTTACCTTACTGATATGCATATTTCATAATCCTTACGTTACTCTACACTTAATACTTCCTCATTGCATTGAGAAAGAGATACTCATTCAACCTCATTAATGCTAAATATAGAGAGGAATGGAAATAGATGAGGAGAGGGAATGAGAGGAAGAAGAGAGAAGCATAGTACATAAGAGTAGAAGTTAGCATGCGAAAGAAAAAAGAAAAAAAAACAAGAGTAGAAAAGAGGATATTGCCCATACACCTATCATGAGGATGGTGCTATGCCATAGAAGTGGGACATGGCTAAATCCTACACATTGTACAGTTGAAAAAGATACCATATATACTATCAAAGCAACCCCTCCCTATCCCATATAATATAATGTACTCAATCACACCCTCACATGAAGCAATGAGATATTTAGTCACTCAAAAATCTCATTGGTTGTGCTAAGCACATAGAGTAGAATGGAATAAATAGCATAGGGAAATACAAAGAAAACAACTACAAAAATAGTGGAATATGAGACAGAGAGGGGATGTAGATGCAAAATGATGCAAGAAAAATAGATGCAAAAGCAAGGTAGTTGATTTCTATTCCATGTACCATATCACCCAATTCATTTCATCACTCTATTATCACTCTATTGTAGCTGATACATAGTAAATTATCATTGAAAGAATACTCATTCAATCTAAAATAGTCACTAGGCTTGATGCTATGGTTTGGTTACATGTAGTAGTGCTTGAAAAGCTTTTGTTAAAGGATCTAGAAACTAATGTCCTTTCAGAATCAAGGTCCATTCTCAGCTACAATTTGGAGAATCAAGGTCCATTCTCAGCTACAATTTGGAGAGGTTGGCGTAGGGAAATCTCTTCTGATCCCATTGTTCTACCCTACATGTTATGTATCTTTTTTATGTTGATTTTGTTGATGATAATTCTTGGATGTTTTGGCATGTTTCAGGGTGTTCTTGGCTTATTTTGATGAGTTTATGTGGTTCCAGGGTCTATGGGGACTTATTGGGAGGCATATGGAGGCTCTCATCATCAAAATAAGTACTTTTATTTTTGCACATGTAGAAGAGACGTCTCCTTTGAAAGATAGACATCTTCCCTGAAGTGGAGATGTCCCAAGTCCAAAGGAGACGTTTACCAAAAATAGTAGATGTCTCTTCTGAGAACAGGGCTTTCACAAGAGACATCTATATGAAGCCAGAGATGACCCAAATGCATGAAGAAACTTCTGAAAACACAATTCCAATTTGGAAAATAGCCAATGTAAGATGGAAACAACCAAAGCAAGATGGAAATAGCTAGAGAGAAGGTGAGAAGACTTGGGAAACATCTAAAGAACTTCAAGTTGAGTTGCGGAAAGGTTTCTAGGATTTTTACCCTATGGTTGCTTATAGGTATTGATGTAATTCACCATTATTGAGAGAAGAAAGAGGATAACCCTAATCATGAGCAGGAGAGAAAGCTTGTGAGAGTTAAGGAAGGATAGCTTGTGCAAGAAGAGAGCTTTTTTGAGGAAGTTGAGTGAGAGGCAAGGGATAACACTTGAGAGAGGTTAGGAGAATCTCTTATAAGTGTGTTGTCTTGAGCTTGGGCTCCATTGTGAGCAATTGAGGATTGAGAGAGGACAAAGTATGGCCTCTAAGATTCTTGGGAGAGTTTTTAGTTGAGCTTGGCTCCTCATCTTTGATGTATTTTCTATGTATTTTGAGAATTATCTTAATATAAGGGAGATTTTCTACATTCTATTATGTTGTTCTTATTTTCTAAGCTATATTTGCTTGGAAGTTATGGATTGGATCCTATTTGGATATACTGAGGTGCACATGCCTTGCACTAGAGGTACATTGAAGCAAGTTATTATGTGATCAAGGATGAAGTGGTAGATAAAGTGGAACTTGGTGGATTGTAAAGAAATGACATCTATCCACTTAGTGAAGTATTTTGCAACAATTAGAAGGAACTGATACCTAGTAGATGAAGGAGGACTAATAGCACCAATAAGATTTAAGCCTCATTTATTGAAAGGGCCATGTGATTTGAGACATATTAAGCTCTTGTAAAGGAACATAGATAAGAAATCCATGATTTCGGCAAGTATCAGATGTCTTGACTAAGTGATAAGCATCTTTGGCTAAGGTTATCCACTAATCACCAAGAGAAATGATGTAAGCATTTAAGAGACATAAACCAAAGTGTTTATCGTAAAATTTTTGATGAATCTAATCAAGGACTATCTTAGACTCTACAAGACTAAGACAATTTATAATAAAAGATGTAGAAGAAACTCAACAAAGGATATCAGGATTCACTAATAAAAAATGTTGACTCTATTTATGCAAAACATTCTTTTGAGTAGGCATAAGGTAACTAAGAGTTTTTCTAGTAATGAGCTAATGAAAAAGATCAATGTATTTTTGGTTATCATCATCTATAGTGATAGTGCATATCATGACATTAGGAGATTGCATGACATGCATTAAGAAAATTGATTGCATGAGTTAATCTTGCATAGTAGAAGGATCATCATGAATGAAAAAGGTTGCTAATGCATCAAGTATAATGTTTTTGAAACATGGGATGTGGCTTAAAGTATGAACATAGAAGAAAAAGATAAGTGGGAAGATTTGTAATCATAGTTACCATTAACTTGATTTATAATGAGCTAAGAGTCACCATAAAAAATAATAATTTTAACTTGATTTTGCAAAGGTAATAAGAGACCTCATATTAGATTCTCATATTTAGCTACATTGTTGGTGCAAGGGAAGTTAAGCTTGTAAGCTCGATAAAAAACTTGCTTAGTAGAAAGGATAAGGATATAGGCTACACTAGATTCAAAGGAAGTGTGTGCCCCATCAATATAAAGAATAACATCTGAATCCTTAGCAGCACTATGGAAGCTGTGCATAACATTAGTTTTTTCAAAAGAAGAGATGAGATCAACTATAGCTTGATCTTTAATTAAGTATTGAGACAAAAAATAAAGGTCAAACTTAGTAAGAATGAGCTAAGGGATGGTTGTTGAAAAGGTTGTTAGCAATGAATTTAAGGATGTTATCTTTATAGATAACAAAGACCTTAGCATTGAGAAGATTGTGTATTCACTTTTTGAGGGTGAAGACAAGACTTAGGCAAGACTTTTTGATGTTTGAGTATCTAGTTTCATAGTTTGAAAAAGGATGAGATATGTAGTTGATGAAGTGTTATTTTTCTGGCTTCGATATCGGATATTTGATGTAGGGGACTAAAAAGTGATGTTAGATATTTGATATTGCAGGATATGTGCTGGCCTATAAATATAACACTTGGGCACATGGTTTGAGAGTGTTTTTGTCATAGTGTAGCAGAGCTCTTGCAGTTTTTGTTCCCCAAAGTTAAAATATTTTCCTAAGTACTCGCAGTAAGAGTCATTGAGTGTACAGATTTTTATTCAAACACTTTTGTACCTAAGCACGACAGTGTGTGCGACAATAAAGATGAGCTTTTTGATAAACCTTGTAGCACTTTGGCTAGATTAAATATTTTCTCATGCATTCAATGTTCTCAACAATTTTATTTAATGCTTTTAAGTAATTAAGCTAGATTAAATAGTGATTAATTAAGCACATAAGTATGATCACTTTGAGCATGCGCATGATGCTTGGTAATCCTAGTAACACTTAATGTTTGGTAACCCAATAGCATTATATGTGTGTTCAGGATGTATACAGAAAGTGGGATCGAATGCTTATGTTAGGATTAGTTAGAAATTGGTTAGTTAGTTAGATTAGATTAGTAATTAAATTACTTCATTGCTTTTATCCTTTATTTTAAGCACCCAAAACATAAAGCATAAAAATAATAAAAATCATATGCCTTGATTACAATTAACCATACCTTTACATATCACAAGTGTAATTGGGAAGACAATGAATAATTGTTAGGGAAAGTTCACTTCCTAGAGGCTAGTGTACTGGAAGATAAAGGGTCCACGGAATTTGACTAGATCACGTGTGAACACTTAGTGATTCATATGGTTGATTGTAGAGGTATTTGCCACTCATCAAATCTTATTCATAGAAAATTTAATAATTCTTGTAATGTAATTATTAGAATAATTTTAGATCAAAAAGAATGAGAGATATTTTGAAAGCTAACACTTATCTAAAAATTTGAATTTTTTTATGATGTCTAATATATCAAGGTCTTCCTATCACTACTTGTCTTTAGCATATGAGAATTATTTTTTCTCGATATCCTCTTTATAGGAAAAAAAAAAACTCAATTTCATATGTTTTTTCTAAGTGCCCAGTTGCACAACATGCTTGGAAATGAATATCTAGAATTTGCCATAACTTTCATCCAAGTATTAGTGATATTATTGTTGGTGGTTAGTTTACTTTGTCTACTATATTTTTTTGTATTTGGAACTATCTTTGGCCATTTCTTCTATATTCTATTTGAAAGCTTTGTTATGTATTGATTTTTTAGCAAGAGGAATGTAATTATGATCTTCCTTCATGAGTTAAACATCATATGCTTAAAGATGTTGCTTTTCAATTATAGCTTCAAGCAAGGAAGCTTTGAGTGAAGGCTAAACAATTAGTCATCTTCTAGAGTATTGATTCTTTTTATATTTATAGACTAAAGTTGGAAAATTTTGTAATTTATTTTTTATTTCTAATTGTTACATTTTTTATTTGAAGAAAGTATAGTTCTCCTCTTTATAAAAAGCCTTTTTATTTCTAATTGTAATAAGTACAAACTTAAGAATACTCCTAAAGAAGAGTAAAACTTTATCCTTTTCTATTCCCCGATGCCCCCCGCCCCTAAAAAAAAAGGATTTTCAAAAAGAGTTTTAAGAATGAAACCTTAAAAAGACATCCCAAAAATAATTGATGATATAATGTACTTTGAATTGTTTAAATTATTATTCATTTATTTGAGTGTGATACCACCTTATTAATTGGGTCTATATTCACCTCTAACTCTTCTAATTTATCATATTAGTTGTATGTCTTGAATGTGCCAATAGTCAAATTGTTTCTCTAATGATGTTTGCTTATTATTTATGATACATGATAACTGCCTTTTGAATATTCTTAATTGATGCTCATCCATTTGATAATTAATTTTCTATTTATCTTTTTAATAATGATCCTTGATGTTGCTTGATAAGAATAGGAAGGGTAAAAAATTCAGCCCTTCTCCACCCTTTCTTGTCATCTTTTCCTATAAGTGAAGTTTAATAGAAAATTATTTTTGACATAAAAAAGACAATATTATAAATTTCCCATCACTAGTGAAGGATGTTGATGTATATGATAGACTAAATACATGTTGATAGGTGTACCAAATACTATATGTATAAATATATGTGGCAATAAATTCTAGCTATAGTGCCAAGCTATATTAATATGTGTATCATGAAATTTGGTTATAGACTCATGGTGTTAGTACAAAAGGTTGCATTAATGCATTTGTCATTTTTCATTAAATTTTATTACTTATTCCTTTGGTATCAAAACCAAAATATTGCTAAGCATATGCAATATGTTCATAAAAGCTTCACATATCTCCATTCTTGACATGCTTTTTGAAAAGCTAATTTCAATCTATTGAGCTAATTTCACTCATCAAGTTTGTATTCAACTACCTCTATAAAACAATAAAGCACAATGCCAACAATAATCATTGATTGTTATTATGCCTCTTTCACTAGGATTGCTACCATTCTCTTAATTTTTTAAACTCTTTTTTTATTTAGTATTTGTATTTGCATTTTATTTTATTTTGGTTTTGATGTCATGTTGTAGATAGATGCTTCTAGTATTTTTATTTTTTCTAAATCGATATTTTATTATTAATAAAAAATAAAGCTAGAAGTAGGATAATCTAGGTCCTCTAAGTAGTATTGCTTGTTTTACATATTTAGATTTCATTTTTCGATCTTCATTATGAAAACTAAGAAAGGTTTTGGAGGTTGTTGTATTCTCATCTATATTTTTTTTAAATTTTGTTTTTGATTTTGATCATGAATATTAAGAGAATTTTTAAAGGTTGTTACATTAAAATTTAATTGCATTCATTTATGTTTCAAATGGTTTTATCCTTTGATGTTGTGTTGTAGATAGATGGCTTTTATGCATTTATGTTTTCTAACTTTATATTTCATTATCCGTGATAAATAAAGTTGAGAGTAGAGCGATCTAGTTCTATTCATTAATATTTACTATTTTATATATTTATATTTTTTTCATCATGAATAGTATTTGAGGTTTTGGAGGCTATTGAGTTCTCATCAACATTTTTTCATTTTTTTTTCAATTTTCTTCATAAATAATAAACGAGGTTTTAGAGGCTATCGCTTTGATTTTTAAGTGAGCTCATTTATGTTTCAAGTGATTTTATTCTATGATGTTGTGTTGTAGACAGATATTTCCCATGTTTTTATTTTTTTTCTAAATCTATATTTCATTATTAATAAAAAATAGAGCTAAGAGTATAGTGATCTAGCCCTTCTTGTTAATATTTATTGTATTATGAACTTGGAATATTTTTTTAAATTTTTATGTTAATAGAGGTTTTGGAGGTTGCTATATTCATCAATGTCTTTTTTTTTTTTTAAATTTTAATCATTAATAGTAAAATAGGTTTTAGAGAATAGTGCGTTGAATTTTAAATGGGCTCATTTATTTTTTAGGTGATTTAATTTTATGGCATTGTGTTGTAGATGGATACTTTGCATGCTTTTATTTCTATACAGATCTACATTTCATTTCTAATGAAAAAAATAGTTAAGGGGATGTTAGACCCTAAAAAATAAATGAAAAATAGAGTTAAGAGTAGAGATATAGTTGTTTTCATAAATATTTGTAATTAGAAAAAAATAGTTAAGGGGATGTTAGACCCTAAAAAATAAATGAAAAATAGAGTTAAGAGTAGAGATATAGTTGTTTTCATAAATATTTGTTGTTTTACAAATTTAGATTGCTTTTGTGTTTGGGTTTAAAGAGAAATCTGCAAAAAAGCTAAACTTTTTAATTTCCTTTTAATTTTTAAATTTAATTAAAATGGAAGCATTGAAAATTTTCCTTACATCATTGAAGAATATCATTAAAATTTATCCTTCAAAGAAAAAAGAGGCCAAACCCTAAAATCTTTCCCCTCCAAATAAGTTGATTAGATAGTACTATGTTAATTAAGAATTAGTGTAATCATTCCATTATTTGTTATAATTTTTGTTATTTAAATTTATGAATATGAGACTTGTTTATTAAGATTGAGATGTAATTGTTTAAAAATTTTCTAGAATTAGTTTGTGATTGGTCTATTAATATTTTGTTTAGAGTGTCACACTAAAACTAATTTATGTCATTTGTTCAAATTAGATTTTAATCATTATTTTCCCCATTTCTCTATAAATATAGAAGTTGGAATTTCCAATTAGACATTTCATTCATTTATTTATTTTCTTCTTTCTCTAATGAAAATCTCATGAAGTCTAATCTAGAAGCCTGTCTACTTACAAAGAATCCTTGAATTGCTAAGTATGGAGCCTTTTCCATTTACTACCAAATCTTGTACACATGCCTATGTATTAATGTGTTGCTACCATAGAGGTAGAGGTGTTGGTATCAACACGCCCATGCTTGGCATGGGGCCTTTGTTTATTTTTTTAAAAAAAAAGAAGAAAGAAGAATAAAAAATAAAAATAAAAAATAAAAAATAAAAAAAAATTAATTTTTTTTTTAAAAAGATGGGTTACCCTAACCTTAAAATTGGCTATAAAAGCCATCAAGGTGATGGAGTTGGGAGAGGAGGAGAAGTCAGGCCAGGAAGCCCTAGGCCAGTGAGGCCAGGAAGCCCTAGGCCAGTGAGGCCAAGGCCGTGAAGCCATGGACTGAACCTCCTCTTCCTTTGGGTGGTTGGAAGTGTGTGTGGCAACAACAGTTGGCGGTTCGCAGGGCATTGGTGATGTTTGATCGCAACTACACATGATTCTTGTGGCAATACAACCATGCATCCTGTTGGTGGATCTTCTCTCTATCTTCTTTTATTTCAGCAAATGGCATGTGGTGGACGGTGGATTTGTGCATGATGTTTATGCAGTTGGCGGTCCGCATGGCATTGGTGATGTTTGATCGCAACTACACATGATTCTTGTGGCAATACAACCATGCATCCTGTCGGTGGATCTTCTCTCTATCTTCTTTTATTTCAACAAGTGGCATGTGGTGGACGGTGGATTTGTGCATGCTGTTTATGCAGTTGGCGGTCCGCAGGGCATTGGTGATGTTTGATCGCAACTACACATGATTCTTGCGGCAACACAACCATGCATCCTGTCGGTGGATCTTCTCTCTATCTTCTTTTATTTCAGCAAATGGCATGTGGTGGACGGTGGATTTGTGCATGATGTTTATGCAGTTGGCGGTCCGCAGGGCATTGGTGATGTTTGATCGCAACTACACATGATTCTTGCGGCAACACAACCATGCATCCTGTCGGTGGATCTTCTCTCTATCTTCTTTTATTTCAGCAAATGGCATGTGGTGGATGGTGGATTTGTGCATGATGTTTATGCAGTTGGCGGTCTGCAGGGCATTGGTGATGTTTGATCGCAACTACACATGATTCTTGTGGCAACACAACCATGCATCCTGTCGGTGGTTCCTGTTTCTCTCTCCTTTATTTTTTTTTCATGTTTTATCTCTCTCTATGTTTCTATCTCTTTATCTCTCTATCACTTGGTTACATGGCTCTTTCCAGCTGAGACTATTCCTGGGTTTCCGTACCCATACAGAAGGTGCCCTAGGCTATAGTCTCCTCAAACGAGTTTTTCCGGTGTTGGCATGACCAAAATTTATGCATCAACAAGAGGAATGATAGGTTTTTATTAATTTCTACTTAGAACCTCAATTTCTTGTTAATTCTTAAAATATCTTTTATGTACCCATGCTTATGTATCAATGTGTTGCTATGATAGAGGAAGAGGAATGATGGGTGTATATTAATTGCTATTTAGAGTATCTATTTCTTGTTAATTCTTAGAATTTTCTTATAATGAGTGTTGTCATTCTAAGGCTTAGAATGTATATTTTTTATTATGTGGCCTTTGGTAGATTGTTATGTATTTTCTAGATTTTACATTTATATTTTCACCATAGTAAGGTTGACCTCCAAATTGTCAAGTTGACCTAACTAATGAATTCAAATTTCTATTTTACAGTAGGCACAACAACTCAATCTAGTAAGTAGAACTAACTAGGTGAGGCCTCTTGACCAAGTAGGACAACTCATAGTATAAATTTGTAATACATTCTTTAAACAAAAATACTTTTAAAAATTTTAAATCCAACTTTAGTACGGTAAGGATTGATTTGCTCTATTTGTTCTCCTTCAACAAGATATTATCTTTATTTAGTGTAGTCTATAATTGTATCCTCTATGAGCAGGTAAAAAGTTACATTTATCTCTTGTTCCTTAATTATTGGTGGAAAGTTTTGTTATTCTAGCTTCATTATTAGTGTCAATTTAAAAGTTAAAACCTCAATTGTTATCTTTTGTGGTCCTTTTCTTAAATCTATTTTTTATTGTTAATTATGAGTGTGAATACCTTGAGGTACTTTGGAAAGTTATATTATTTTCTTTGTATAATGCTCTTAATATAGCCTCTTTCCTACTTCTAAATAAATTGATTTAAAGGTTTTTATAAGATACCTCAACAACCCATGCCACCTACCTCCCCTTCTCCTCTATCGCTCCTCCTCAAAAAAAAGAACTTGTGAAATGTTTTAAATCTTGTCATAATGATGTGTAAGATTTTTCTAAAACGTCATTAATTAATACTAATCCTATTAATTTAGATATTATCAAATAGAAAAGAGAAAAGGTAAAATCAATGATTGTATTTTCTTCATGAGAGGTGTAATGACTATATTTACTTCATGAGACGTACAACTAGTGGCGCTAACCTCATTAATGCTTACATGATTTATTCACAGACAAGAATAAAAGAGCAATATTGAGCACAACAAGGATAATGCCCTAACTTCTATTGTTATTCCTATAGACATTAATCAACTTTTAAAACAATTAAAATCTAGGTCTTTGTAATTTTTTCAAGTAAGTTTTTGCAATTTTCTTATTAATAGGTTATTACATTTTTTATTCTTGGAATAGAAGATTGAATATTTTTAATAAATTTACTAAAATGGTTTCTTTTTCACCAAGAAAATACTTGTTTCTTGTATATTACTTTATATAGTTTGGTAGAAACATAAATGTATTCTGGTTTGATTTGGACAACAAGTATAGTATTGAATAAATAATTCACCAAGGGAAACGAGGTGTATTATAGGGCTAACTGTGTCTTCCACACTTATTAGTTTATTTGTCAACTTAGAATATGTTCATTTGTATTGTAGAAAGTATTGATTTAATGTGTGTTTAGTAAAACTTCAATCATGTGGAGGAACTTTTGATTACATTAATTAAGTTCATAGTAAATGGCATCATTTATTCAAGGAAATAGACATGTTTAGTTAAAAACTTATATCCAATTTGCAAATGGATATTGTACAAAGTCTCAACATAGCAAGTTTGATTGTACATCTAAATAGGTCCACAAACAAAACACAAACACAACTAAGTTTAATTGTACCTATGGATAGGCCCAAGAAACACAACTTTTCATTACTACCAATATTAATAGTAAATGGTATTGTTTATTCAAAGAATAGACATGTTTGGTTGAGAACTTCTATCCAATTTGCAAGTGGATTTAGAAGAAACAAGGCATCGAATTATAAATGGATATAGAAGAAACACATCATGAATGTCGTTGCATAATTTTATTTGTATTGACACCTTTGGAATAGTTTTCTTAGCATTTTTAACTAAGAGGCCAACCCGTCTAGGATGATGCTGGGTGAGAGGGGGTGAATTTTGTGGACACAACCATGCTAAAATTACCATTTCTGTAATGTCAAAACCCTGGATGAAGCAAGGCCACAAAGGAAGAAACAATTTCTGTAATCGCACTTTCAAACAAACTTGCTATTCATGGATGACCTCTTATATTATATTATATAGTAGATGATGGTGTATCGTCGCTACCGCACTAGTGCTACCCCAGTGCATTCTTTTTTCGTAGGAGGGGGCAACTTTGCCCTGTGCTGCATGTTGCCTGCCACCACTGTGCCACTGCATCCCAGGCGGCAGCAGATTTGGGCTCGGCCTATTGGACATGAAGCTGGTGTGGGCGTACTGGCCAATGTTGATGGTGGCATGCAGCACAGAGGTGACCTACATTATTATGGTGAGGGCCCAATGCAGATCCCGCAGGCAGTCCATGGCGTACCACTAGGGTTCTTGGCTTTTCTCGCAATGGCTGCGCTCTTGGATCTCGACCCACCATGCCTGTAGCTTCACGTCGGTGCTCATGGCATCGTCGTCAGCGTAGTAGAGTGCCACGTAGTCAGAAACTCGAGTTTGTTCGACTGAAACTCATTCAATCCGATTTACAAGACAAAAAAGCCATTCATCCGAAATTCAGAATCTGAACATCATCAAACGGTGGATGCAGCTTCAAAATATCAAATCCACCCACGTCAGTATCAGATATTTCTCGCTTTAATTATGGCCTCTCTACCAAAGCAACACATTTTTATTCCAACACTGAAAATAAAGGAAGTTAAAACCTTCATTAATTTTCTTTCCTTGTTTTAATGTGGTAAGACCAATAGTAATAGTAAGACGAGACACTGAAAAGAAAAGATTAAGGCAATGGTAAACAAAAAAACACCCTTGCTTGGGTACCAACTCAAACACCACCAAATTTCATGGTTGCAACCTTCATTCTCTAACTTGGGACAAGAACATGTTGTAAATGTGAGGTATGTAGCCTAGGAGCTAAAATCTTGCATACATAAGCTTTTGGAGCCAAAATGCTCCAAAAGTTGTTATTTCCTTGTTTTCCAACTAGAAATAGGTACCCCATGTTCATATTTAAGGTTGGGAAGGCCAACAATGCCTTTGGAATGGTCAAAAATGGCAATTTCATGGTTTTTTATAAGGGTATAGTCCCAACTACGTTGGAGCCATTTTTAGTAGTTACTAGAACTACACTTTTAGTGGTCACAGTAGCTATAGCTAGCATAGTCACCACCAAAACCTCATAGAAGTGCAATGGTGGGATCATTGGATTTTCCACTTTTCCAATGACACCTATCGCAATTATTCCAAGTCAACAATGGCTAGCATAGACAACATTCACCACCAAGCACAACACTTTCCAATGGGATCCACCACTTCTGTAGTTTCTATCTACCTTTCTAGTTCCTAATCCTTGTCCCATTTTTTAGCACCTCTAGCGTAGTCACAAAGGCCTAGTTGCTGTTTATAGTAAATGGGTGCGCTTTGTGGGTGTAGTCCATTTTTGAAACACCACAAATGATAACTACGCTAATAGTAGCTAGCAGACTATGCTAAGTAGACTACGCTGAGTAGCTATGCTAATAGTAGTAAGTAGACTACACTGACAGAAGTAATCATTGTAAATCCTTAATCAATAATAATCTGTCAGTACTCAATGGTAGTCAATGGCAGACCCAAAAATGGCAACCCTAACCTTATAAAAACCCAATGTTAACACCATTTTTAGGTTCTGAATTTTGGAAATTTTGAACTTTGGCAATTTTGCATCCTATACAAGAATTCCAGGCACTTTGGCATTTGGAAAACCATTTTTGTAGTAATACCATTTCCCATCTCTAGCCATCACTACCCATTACAACCATTACAACCTCATCTGGTAGTACCATTTGGTAGTAGAAATAGGGACTACATTGGACACAGAGACCTCCAGGTGGTGTCCATTACTCCAAACATGCAACACCAATCCCATTTCCATTTTGTAGATCTAGTGGAAACCAACAGAAAGTTGCAGAAAACCAAAGCTAGGTAGAAACTGGATCATGGAGGTAGCCTTCTCCAACGGACTTCTAGCTTTGGCGAGCAACTTCTTGTGCCCCAGGGGTACCTTGTTTAGTGTAGTCCATTTTTTAGCATTCCATTTTTGGAATTCCATCTTCTGGGTTTCGTTTTTTGGCATTTTGTTTTTGGGATATTACTTTCTAGCATTCTATTTTCGAGATTTTATTTTCTGTTTTAACTATTTAGTGATCATCTACTACCGCTTTTCTATTTTTGGTCTACTATGCTAGTAGATTTCCCTACTTGCTATGTTTTTTGCCAAAAATAGTAAAAACTTGAAAAGCTAATTTTCAACATGTCATTTCAATAGTCAACCAAATTACCTTATAACTATAACAACAATGGGTTAGATCAATAGCACATGAGGGTTTATGACCCTAAAGAGCCAGGTGTGATGAAATGTAGGTAATTCCTAAGACTTAGAGGGCAAAGTCCTAGTTTCGTGACAATAAATGAAGAATATTATAACTTCATTCATGCTAAAATCCAGGCTAGCATGCTGATCCCACGAGTGGAGGCATAAGCTAAGAAGGAATTCAAACTCATCCATTTTAATGAAAAAGAGTATATTCCTTCCCCTTATGACCAAATACCTCTTAATAACATTTACACTAGCATTTTACTCCTCTTGATTAAGGTTGACAAGGACAACTAGAAGGCTACCTCCAATGGACAATCGGGGGAAGAAGATGAATTCGGGGTAGAGTTCAAGCCTAAGAACTTTTTGGAAGGGCTTTTTCAATAAGGGATCCCCAAGGCCACAATGCCCACCTCTACGTCCTTTGTATCTTTCTCTATACACATCCCATTACCTTCGTTCCTACCATAGTCATGTTTGGGCCTACACTCATCATAGCCGTGCACCAAACACACTTGGTGCCACAATCCACAACCTTCCACTCATTCATAACATTTGCTACACAGCTGTAGATTGTGCAACCATAATTAATGATTATCACTACAACTAACCCTCCTACCATCTAGATGAGGTTCACCATGGGACTTCAAGAAACCCAGGGGTCACATACCTCTTTCATTCCCTTTATGCCTTAGATACTTGCACAAACCTCATTCTCTTTGTTTAATCCACTAGGCACTATAGTAACTCAGCCTTTGCCTTTGATGCCTTAACCAATAGCCAGATCACAAGCCTCATAGCTTATACCGTAGCCCTTTAGATTGTGAAGATAATGGACTTCTACCAAGATGATCCCATTAGTCCTATAGTCCCACTGCTAACTCTTCCTTCTAGTGTGCCTATGCCATAGTTCACCAAATACAATGATGAATGTGATTAAAATGCTCACTTGATCACTTTCCACTCCGAGTGTTTGCTATTTTAGGCATGACTACATAATATTATGTAAATATTTCTTATGTCTTTGATTTGAAAAGTGCTTGACTAGTAGCCTCCCTTGCCAATAGAATCCATATCCTCTTTGGATGAACTAATTTTGTAGTTTGTTAACCATTTCAAGTATAACTTGAAACTTGATATCACACTTGACCAACTGATGATGGTCAAGCAAGGATTCCTTGAGCTTGTGTAGAAGTTCATCTAATGATGGAATGCTATACTTAACGAGATACCAAAGCTGATAGCTTAAATGCATTTGTTATCTATCTTTAAGGGGGTGGTTAACGACTTCATAAAGTTGAAATTATACTACCTAGATCCATGGTCTCTTAGTCAAGCCTTTACCCAGACTAAGAATATAGAAGATGTCACAAAAGCTAGCCATGATCCTGCCTACATGACATATAAGAACCAACATGTGCATAAAGACAAGGAGAAGGATAGGTAGAACAACATATCCATAGCAACCATAACCAAGGAAAATAAATCAACCAACCAATTGCCAAAGAATAATCAACCCAAGGCCCCTATTTCCAACAACAACAATCAATTGTCAACCTCTAGAGCCACTGCATTGATTGCCTCTAGGCCTAACTTTACATGAAAAGAATAGTTCAACTATACCCAGTTACCCCTCAAGCCATTAGAGCTTTTGGACCAACTATTAAAAGTAAAAGAATTCAATACATGCAGATGTTCAAGATTACCCATAAGAGGCATGATCGGTTATGTGAAATATCAAAGGGTCTTGCTTGGACAACTAAGGATGTTCTTCCAATGCCCAAATACTTTAAGCTTGACTTCTTCTATCATTATCATTAGTTGCGAAGCCATGATACCAATTTTTTCCTTGTGCTTAAAGATGACCTGCAAAAGATGATTGATAGGTGTAAATTGGTATTGGATACGTCCAAACCTGTTAGGCCTTAGAATCAATTGATGCATGTGTACAAGGATCCCTTAAATGCCAACAATAGCCCATACACCATAGTAGCATTCAATGTTGACAACAACCAAAGGTCTGTGAGGAAATCATTTGTGATCAGGGTGCCTCCTTACAATGAAAGGGGTCCTTCAACTTTCGCTAGCTCAAGGACCCCCTTTATTCTAAGGGTACCATCACTAGTGTCCTTCAAAGAGCCGTTTGTGATTAGGGTGCCCCAGCCCGCTATAACCCAAACTACCTAAACAATTGAACAACAACCTCTTGTGGTGGCTCATGCAATGTCTTTTTGCTTACAACCAATTAGGGATAGTAAGAAATCCTTAACCAAACAATGGAAGAAGGTTGCACAAAAAGCCAAAAATAACACTGATAGGGAGACCAAGTTAGGGCAGGAAATGGGCTTGCAAAAGTCCACTTCCATTTTAGCTATTCCTATGACTTCTGCAACCTAAGCTACTTCAACAAGTAAACCATAGGAAGAACCAAAACTTGAGGAAGAAAAGAGAGAAGCTACACCTCAAAAATAGCCCAAGCATGAAGTATGTATTTTGTGGTGCATGGAGGATGTCAAAAAAGAAGAAAAAAACAAATCAACAAATAAAATCAAGGACTTCCTCAATGTAGTGGAATAGGTCAAGTAATTGCTCAAACACAAGAACACTACCTTGAGCTTGTATGACCTAGTCATGACTTCTACTGTTCATCATGAGGCATTGGTTAAGATGTTGACCTCCATTCTTGTTAGCGAGGATGTCTGCACTAATGAAGAGTCTATCCATGCAGTCATGGTACCCTCTTCACCAAAGGAATCAAAGTCAACATCATTGGTATTTCATGAGAGCAAAGTCAAGACAAACCCCTAAAATAGCAAAGTAACTAGGGCACCTCTCTTTATAACCATACAAGTGAGATAGTATAAAGTACATAGGGTGCACGTAGATGATGGGGCAAAAACTGATGTCATATCCTATATCATTGTTGAATGCTTGCGCCTAACCAAACAAATGTAACATAGGATGACCTTAGTCCTCAAATCCTTTAATGGATCATGGGTTGTAGTCAAGGATTCCATTTCTCTAGACTTTAGGGGAGAAATTCCCCACAATGGTAGATTTCTTGGTAGTAGAGGAGACACTAGCATTCAACCTTATCCTAGGAAGATTTTGGCTAGCATAATTGTGGGTTTTCTTCATCCATTCAGTAAGAGATTCACCTATCTTATGAGGGAGGTGAAATAGTTATTCATAGTGGAAGCATAGGTCCATTAGCTATTAACAATGTTGATGTAGAGCAAGGGTCCAAAGTTGAATTTTAGGAAGAAACCCCTATCATTAGCCATAAAATCAAAGATGAGAATGGAGCTAAAGAGGCCAAAATGAACAATGAGAAGCTTGTTGATGCATCATAGGGGAGAGCTCCCCTTCAACATTGTTAATGAAGGAGATGGATAGTATAAACTAGTGCAAAATAGGCCATATGTGTTTCCCAATCTCTTGAAGATGAGGAAGCACTTATACAAGTGAGGTATCCTCCTAATCCTTCCCACATCCTATGTGCTTACAACTTTGTACTTATATGTACACATAACTCAATAGCCTCTTTTATACTTTACTTGCTTTAGTATTTGTGGCCTTGTTTTCTTTTACGTTGAATTGTTTATTTGGCCTTTGCTCAAATTTTACTATTACTTTACATTATATTACTTTTGAAGTTTTTTTCTTTTTTGATTGAAAAAAGCCAAAAAATGCCATGAAAAGTTTAAAATTGAAAAAGCCATAAAAATTTATAAAACATAAAATATACAAAAGAAATCTATTCTCTTTTATGCATTGCAATGGTTTGATAAGATCTTAAACTGGCATCATGGCTTGCCATGGCCTTGAATTGGCAAGATACCGCATGGACCGCCAAAGCCTTAAACTGGTAAACAACTTTACACCTCATTTTCACTTTAGTTTCTGATTTTGTTACATGGCCATTTTAACCTTCTATCACTTGACAATCGAATCTAGCCAAAGTAGCCAAAACATAGTAGAACCATAATATAAACACAATCAATAACGCTATGACATCATAACCAGAATTAAAACTTAAAATTTAAAATTAAGATTAAAGTTAAAGTATCCATAATATCATAAACATAGCCAAGTAAACCATAAAAAAAAACAAATTGTTTTGGCTAACACTAGCCATGCATCATCATCAACATGAAATTAAAACAACTAAAAGGGCAACTAGGGGAACTAAGTGGCATCTGTAGGAGGGGTTGGGGGATCATCTTTATCTTTGTTGTTGGGGCTACTGTATTGTCTAGTGTTTGTGATAAGATAACATAAAAATAATTAGTTACCAATGCACATAAGGAAAAAATAAATAACTTAAGTAAAACAAAAACTACAAGCAAAAACCTAGCAAACCTAAGATGGTGTTAGAACCACATGTTCTTTTGGGAAGTTCTAAAGGCCAACCTCTAAAAGGTGGAGGAGTTGGTCTTTAGACATGTGGATCTAGTCTGGGTCCCTAAGATTAATAGTTGTTAGGATATTAGTCTTGTCAATGTTGATCCATGCAAGGGGCTCATGTGAGAACATGGCAATGGATGTTTCCCCTTATGTAGTAGTGGCCTAATGAGTAGGGGAGTTATCCACAACCATGTTCTTTGTGAACATCTCATAGACCTTTGCATTGATATCCATCATGAACAATTTGATATTTTGTTGGTTCATGGATTCATCCTTTAGCTAGTTGAGGTAGGCATCCCATTCAAACTTGTATATCTATTTGTGGTTCTTTTGTGTATAATCCCACTCAAGGACCAAACTACAATAGTCTTTTCACTCACTAGCCTTGGGGTTGATGAGATTGATTTGAAGCTTTTACTCTACTACTTGTCTAGCAAGGACAACCTTATCTTGAACTACGCTCTGATAATGAGCCTAGGTTATCTCCTTGGTGAGCAAGGAGTCTCTGTTTTTTGCTTGAACTTCTATGAAGTCTTTGTAGTCCTTGAGATCTATTACCTTTACTTTTAGCTTTTGACTTTCCTCCCTTAATGCTACAACTTGTTCCCATAGGAGCTTGTTGTAGTGTCTGCACTTCCACAAAGACTTAGCACATGAGAGTGCACATCCAGTGGCACCCTCATATAGCTTACATGGAACATTCTCCAAATTACTAGGTAAGGAAGGTAATGCATCCACCTTCACTAGCTTGTTAGGGTTCTATCTCATTTTAGTCATTGTAAGCAATAAATAGAATCACTTAGCAACAACAATTGTGCAACCAAAAATACAAAAAAAAAAACATAAAATAAATAATAATAAAGGAAAAATAAGTTAAAAAATCTTACCAATCTTAGGGGCTATCTATTGAAGTTGGATAATCATGTCTTTAGCTACACCCCACATGAATTCAATTTTTTTAGGGATTTTCATCCATGGTTGCATGTGGAGGATGGAGGTTGAAAAGTTTTTCTATGGTTCTTGGTTTACAAAAGCGTAGTAAGCAATCAAAAACCATGGTAAAAGATAGACATGAATAAAAAATAAATAACAAGTACACCAGTTAAAATTAAAAACCATACATACCTAGTAGGTCCTCTAGTATGGCGATAGGAGGTTCACTCATTTGAGGATCCTCTAACATAGCATCAAAGTGGTCCATAGGAGGAAGAGGAGGTAGGCCTTCATCTTGCACCTCATCATCATCATAATGTCTTAATATTTACTCTTCTTGATGCCATAGTTCCTCCTTCTCCTGACACCTTCACTCTACCTTAGCGGTCATTGCTATAGCCCTAGCTACCCTTTCTTGCTACTTATCTGCAAGAACATTAATCATGAGTACATAGAAACACTTAGCACATTTTGTCCAAAAGGAAATGTGTAACTAACTTAAACTTCAAAATAAATTAATGAAATAATAAAACTAAGATACAACATACCTCTAACTTCATGATGTACATATTTAAGTTTCACAATTAGGTTTTGCTTCTTCATAGGCTCTATAGTCATTAGTGCTGGTTCATTAGTTAAAGGCCTCTTAAACTTAGCCCTAGATGTTCCCTAAGCCTCTTTGCATAACTTTTGAGCCTTCTTGGTTGTAGCTAGTGCTATGAGAGGTTCAAACCCTATGCTGTTAGGGGATATACAACGCCTATCAGTCATATCATTGGTAGTGATGGACAATGACTCACCCACAACTTTTGGTGGATCCTAGGCCTATGTGGTTAGAGCAAGGAGATTGACCCAAGGTTTGGTAAGCTAGGATGAATCTTGGATAACCCATCGTCCACCCCGTCTCACCAC
The DNA here is from genome assembly GCA_015680685.1 of Gnetum montanum. Lineage (NCBI taxonomy): Eukaryota > Viridiplantae > Streptophyta > Gnetopsida > Gnetales > Gnetaceae > Gnetum > Gnetum montanum. The sequence goes on along the minus strand of MNCI01022583.1, from coordinate 434,911 downwards.
TAGGAACTTTGCAAACCTCTAAAGGTAAGCCACGAAGAGTGCATAGTGCACATGGAACTTCATGTGGAGGTTGATGCAAAGCTTTTGAATTTCACTCTAAAGCCTAGAAACTAGGTGGGTATCCTAGTTAAATTGAGTCCCTTTAGTAAGTACCTACTTCATGGCCTAAGCTTGCTTCATGCCTAAGACCTCTCCTATGATAATAATTTAGGAAATTCTTGGGATCGAAATAAGGGATACATTTTTGTAATCAACAATGACTTGCTCTCTTTTGGAGGGTATCCCTTGCTACCATGAGGAGTACCTAGCCACTCTTCTACCTCCTCTCAGTGATCTACCTCCTTAATGACTTTGGTAATAATGGGCATGCCATTGTTTATAACACTAAAGAGGTCACTGAAAGTGGATGCACTAACCTCTAGAATAATGTTCACACTATGAACCTAGGTGATGAACTTCTTGACTCTGCTAAAGTAGCCAATAATTTTCAACATCTTTGTAGTGGAAATGATTGGGATTGGGGTCATGAAGATGTCAAATAGGCTTGAATGAATAACCCTTGCATGTATAACATTGGGAACATGGTTTGACAACCAGTCCTATGAGGATTCCACCTCATTGAACTTGAGGATTAGCATCTCCTTAGTATACCTTGAAGTAACAACTGTGACTTCAGCTGAGGGAGTAGCCTCTACAACATAATGAATGATAGACTATTAGCCTTAGTGTAGGTACATCATGTAAAGCATATTAGAAAAAAAATGTAGCTAAGTTAAAACAAAAATTGACAATGACTACTTCAACAACCAAAACCAAAATAACTAGAAAAAATAATAGTATAAGAATAACCTAAAATCAACAAGGTAAATATACTCACTTCACCTATTAGATGCAGGTATCTAAGAAGCCCTAGGGGATGAGTTGATGTCTAAGTTATTAAGAGATGGATTAGTCCACCAACTATCCATTGTCCCATTCTTTTGGCACCTCGTATAAGCCTTAGGGTGATGTCCAATGCTATTTTCAAGGTCACCTACTATCTATTCCAACACTTCAAGCCTTAAATTTGGGCTTTTGGCGAACACCTTCAAAGCTATATGGGCTAATAGTAAGAGGTTGCCACCTCTAATGAAACCTTGCTCATTCATCCTAAACTTGTAAGCAAGTGAAACACCAAAAAAATTGTCATGACCTAAGTATACAACTGTAAAATAATAAAGTAATTATAAAACCAAAGACAACCTTACTTACCCCTCTACATAATAAACAGTGCTAGGAGGATTTTGGAATAATGTGTATGCATGATGGCCAATAATCAAAGTGTTGTCCATACTATATTGGCTGAATTTAGGCATCTCCCAAAATTTTGATAATTTGTGAGAGCCCATAGTAGTAGTGCCATATTTTTTCATTTTCTTTGTATGAGTGTTAGGTTCATCTATTAAGAACTTGATAATGAGACTAGAGGACCTAGGTAGGATGGTCTCTAGAATCATGGTTGCCTCCTTAGTTGTTAAGTGTGACTAAACCATTACAATGAAGTCACATAAGAGGTATGCAAGGAAGTCTTTGGCCCCTAGCTTGAGCCATATCCCACTATGGTTCCACTCCATATTTGGAGCTTGGAAGGTAGGCTCAAGGAGGTGGATGCAAAATGGCAACCCCACCATATCTATAACACTAATGATGGGCTTCAAGAAACCCTTGTAACAATCAACATACAACCATCATGACCATGTAAACTAGAGCTAAAAACTAAAACTACATCAAAAATATCAAACATGATAATGGCCCAACCATATAACATAAAATAATAATAATTATTATAAAATCAAGAAGATGATCTAAGCTTACAACTGAAACCTTACACTTTAGACCAAAATGGCCACAGGAAAACACTTATAAAAATATAAATTTTTTTTCATCTAGATAATTTTTAACACCTTCCCAACATCTTAAAATATCCCCAAGATCATGGAACATTTACCGAATTTTTTTTTCACAACCTTAACATTACCCGTCTTCATAGGAGTAAATGCATCATAGCCTTGTAACTAGGATTTCACATGAGTAAATGGAAACAATCATAACTAATTAACCACTCAACAAAATTTGATGATTCCATAGTTGTTGTAATTTTAAAATAATGAATAAAACCACATGATAAGAAAATGTAAAAATTATTAATTATATTTTCATAAAAAATTACACAATTTACTTGACCATGACCATCATGCCAAAACCCATTTTTTTGCAAGCGGATGGAAATGGCCGTAATAGCCAAACCATTTATCCAAATTTAGTGATTCAAGATTTTTTGGGATCATTGAATTGTAAACTAAAAGTAAAAAATAATATAAAATATAATTTCTTAGTAGTTCACTATACAAAATATAAATAACTTAGGCTAAAAATGGCATTGGAACAGGAAACCCACTTGATGCAATTTGATAGAAACAATTGTAGAAAATTATCCATAAAGAAAAATTGAATGGTTTAAAAATATTGTTTGCTAAAAAATAGTAGAAAATAACCTCATAGCCTTATAAAAATTAAAAAATCAATAATTTTCTTAGAGAAAAATCTAAAAGTGGCATTGCTTTTTTTTTGGGGGGAAAAAAGTTGGAAACCCATGAAATTCATAGAAAAAGCATTCAAACTTCAACATGACCAAAATCCAAAGCTAGAATAATGTCAAAAAATGCATAAACATGAGTGAGATCTACAGTGGATATTGTATAGAATTTGAAAATAACAAATAGACAGGCATAGATCTAAAAAACGGAACAAGAACTAGAAAATGGAAATCAAAATGGAATTGAAAAGTGGTATGAATGTTGTACCTGGGAAAAACTATGGTGGAACCTTGTCCAATTCTTGGGCATGGTAGACATGCTAAGGTTTTAGTATTGGCATCCATCTCCTCCAATGCAAGGTTAGTGTAGTCTTCTTCATCATGATGTTGAGAGAGAGAGTGAGACACTTGAAAAATCTCAATTTCTAGAGTAACTATGCTAACAGTGGTACAATAATGAATGGACTACACTGGTAGTAGTTCACTGGTGGCTACTACTATGTTGGGTAGGCCAGTGGATAATAACAATAGTGGCAGAGCTCTCTCACTTAGGTGCAGTGGTGGTGGAATGGGAAGTAGCAATGTTTTTTATAAGTTCTTTCTAAATTTATACTAACTAAAAAAACAAGTGTCCAAGAGAAAACCCTAGTTTCCTTTTTAGAATCATTTCAAAAATTGGAAATTAGGACTAGGTTGGGGTTCTTATAAGGCTTTTTCAAAAGTTTCTATTTTTTGTTGGGTCCTACGTTAGACTTTCCCAAGAATGGCATAGAAAACTAGGACTATGCTAGGAGTACTGGTATTTTGGATTGACTATGCTAGGGTTGACACTCTAAGAAGCTATGGACAGCTCCCAATTCCATCCCACATCCATCCTATCTCTTCAGAACCTAGATTTGATTCTCTACAACCTAGAATATGACCAAGAATGAGAGGTTTTGTGACTACATTGATTGAGGACCAAGGACTACACTAGGCCAATGTAGTCTAAGACATTGCCAGTGTAGTTAATGATGGGATCATCTTTTAGAAGCCCATCCAACCTTTAGAAGCCTCCAAATTGACCATCCAACCTCATCAAACCCTAGCTAGAATCCCTAATAGCATTAAATCTTGATCAAAAGAACTTCAACTATGAAAAAAATCAAGTTTGTACATTGACTACATTGAGGGAAGTGAAGGACTACATTGGGCTAGTGTAGTCCTAACCATTGCCTAGCATAGTCCAATATCATACATTGCATCCTGTAATCCCATGCACTAATTCCAATGTATTCAACCCATAATTGACCTTCAATAAAGACACTATTTTCCCAAACCCTTGTTTGGGCTTTTGGTAAGCTTGGAACATGGCCAATTGTAGTAGATGACATCACTTTTTCCTTCTTCCTATAATGACTACGCCAGGGAAGACTAGGGACTATGCTAGGCCAGCATAGTCACAAGCTCTAGAGGTACTCGACATCATACTGACCCTTACACACCTCCTAAACTACCTTTTGGAGCCTCCACACCTTGCCAAGACCCCTAGCAACCTCTATATTCCTGTCAATTGACTAAAAATCCAAATAAAACTCACAAATATTTGCTCCCATATAGGACCACATTGGAAATTTGAAGGCTACAGTGGGCCAACATAGTCCTAGTAGGTGCCCAGCATAGTTCACTCAGAAATCAACAAAATGACATATAAAACCTTAACAAAACCTTTGGAACACCATGGAACACCACTCAGACATGTTGAACTTCAAGAAACTTGCATTTTTATATCACTTTTTGGCAACCTTAACCTAGACTATGTTGGCCTAGCATAGTTCTTACCCAAGGCTAGTGTAGTCCATTAAGAATGGATGAAATTGACCAACACTAAAGAAAATCAACATTTGAAAACAATAAAACCCCATTTTAAGACTTTTCTAACCTTGAAGACTAGTTTCTCCATAATTTTAACACCCATCACATGGACTACACTAGGGGGATGTGAAAGATTACATTGACCTAGTGTAGTCCCTCTCTAGGCCTAGTGTAGTCCATCAAAAGTTGATAAAATATGTTGAAAAGCCATGTAAATCAACATCTAGAAATCCTAAAATGCCATTTGAGGCCACATAACCATGAAACCTACAATATTTTGAAGTTTTCTAAGATCTCCAACATTGGACTATGTTGAAGGGAGGAGAGGATTATGTTGGGCCAGTATTGTCACCTCCAGAGCCCAATGTAGTCCACAAAAAATTGATAAAAAACTATTATAAAAGACCTAAAATTGTCTCTAGTCAATCCTAAAGCCTTGTACTAGCTAGTCTAGTGTCAAATCATATCAATTTTCATCCTTTTGGCCACCCCAAATTGGACTACGCTGGATGAAGATTGGGACTATGTTGGGCTAGTGTAGTCCCTTCCCATGGCCAACATAGTCCCTTAAAAACTATGCAAGAACCATCCCAAGTGACCTAGGACACATGTAAATAAGCCCAATAAACTAGCCCAAGCCTCTATGACCTCTAAACTTGCATTTTTTCACAATTTTAACACATCACCTGACTACATTAAAAATAGGAGAGGACTATGCTAGGCTAGCATAGTCCATGCCTGGAACTAGCATAGTCCATCTTAAGTTAATAGAATCCATTAGAAACCATGAAGATTAACCTTGAAGGAATCCTAGAACTTCATTTATATTTTTCTATCATCAGATCTTGTGGTTTCTCACCATTTTGATCATTATAAATTTGGACTACATTGGGGGAGATGAGGACTATGCTAGGCTAAGGTAGTCCCACTTCCAGGCTAGTGTATTCCCCTTCAAGATTTGTAAAAAATATTAAGAACTACCCAAATTGACACCTAAAAACCCTAGAATGTCATTTGGAGTTGTCTAACTACATAACCTAAAATTTTTTCAGTATTTTTTAACCTCCTAGGATGGGACTATGTTGAAGGAGATGAGGACTACATTGGGCTAGCATAGTCTAGTTCCAAGCCCAATGTAGTCCTCCAAAAAATTAATGGAATTGGTCAAAAATCACTCAAAAAACTATTGAGAAAACCTTGTCCAAGCCCATGTAGCTTCAAAACCTCCATTTCTTGCCATTTCTAGTCACTTCCATCATGACTACATTGATGCATGGTGAGGATTATGTTGGGCCAATGTAGTCCCTCTCTAGCCCTAGTTTAGTCCCTCAAAATTGAATAAAAAACTTGTCAAAATTGTCTATTTTCATTGATAGAAGACCCTAGAACCTTGTTAGCACTGTTTTCAACCATGTGAACCTCCATTGATCATCACAAACCTAAACTACGATGGGAATGAATGGGACTACGCTGGGCTAGTGTAGTCCTAGTCTAGGCTCAACATGATTCATATTTTAAACAAGCAAAACATGATCTAGAAAACATCTTTGTTGACTATAGGACCTTTCTAGGACACAATAAGACTTCTAGACCTTCAATTTGAGTTGAATTCCACCATTTCTAGATGCTTGAAATATGACTACACTTGGACAATGTAGTCCCTCCCAATCCCTAGTGTAGTCCATTCTAAATTATCTAAAATGAATAAAAAAGACATCAAATTCCCTCCTAACAAGACCTAGAGCTTCACTAGAGCTTGTTTGGCCATGGAACCCAACTTTTCTCATCATTTTTAACCCTTTCCATCTTACTATGCTGAGGATGAGTGAGGACTACATTAGGCTAACGTAGTCCACTTTTAGGCCTAGTTTAATCCTCATAAACTTACCAAAAAATTATTCAAAATTACTGAAAATTTGCTTCTAAGATTCTTAGAGCTCACTAGAGTCAATTTTGATTATAAAACTTGCTTGTTTCATTATTTTTCTAAACTCACTCCACTAACAAGAGGTTAGGACTATGTTGGGCCAATGTAGTCCTTGCCCAGGCCCAACATAGTCCACCTAAAACACTCCATAAATTGTCAAAAATAACTCAAAACTCATCTTTTGGAAGTTTTGGGACATTGCTAGAGTCGATTTCAAGACTAAAACTCATTTTTTGCAACTTTTGGAATGTAACTACACTAGAGAGGATTGGGACTATGCTAGGCTAGTGTAGTCACTATCCAATCCCAGTGTAGTCCATTCCAAAATCATAAAAATAGCTAAAGAACTATCCAAATCAATTTCCAGAAAGATCCAAAACCCTATTAGAGCATTCTTAAGCCTTGGAACCCTAGAAAACGAGCCAAAATTCATTCTTTTTCAGCCTTTCTCCATCTAGAATCCTTGAATATGCTGGGAACTAGATGCTTGGTGTAGTCCCATGATATCTAGCCATTAAAGGCCCAAACAGGCATGAAAGTTAGTAATTTTGCATCAAAACTCTAGCCGACGATACTAGTGATCCTAGAAGCCAATTAAGATGATTGATTGAGCCTTGAAACTAACCAAAATTCATTTTCCACTTCTAAATATGTTGAGGAAGTGAGGAACTACACTGGGCCAGCATAGTCCTAGTGGGGAGAGAAAATGTGGTAATGAAAACCAATAATAAGCAGCTCAGAATGGCCTAAAATTAACCTAGAGTGACTAGAACCTTGCCCCCATGGGCCCCAGTTAAAAATTTCACTCTACTTCAACCCTAGAAATCATCCAAACTTAGTCATTTATTATGACTACATTAAGGCTTTGTAGCCCAACGTAGTCACCCTTGGAATTAAGATTTTCAACCTTATGGGAGGCCAAAATGATGCCCAAAACTTGCTAATTTTCCATATCTATCACTTGTGCTAGCTGTTTAGATCATCAAAAGTCCAAAAATGACCATACCAAGTCTTGGAAAGTGCCCTTAAAGGTCAACTATGCTAGAGGTAGGCAGGACTATGTTGGCCCAGTGTAGTTACTAGTAGGATCCAGTGTAGTCACTAAAAGAGGTGTCAATTTTTCTTCAAAACCTCTCTATAATGATGTCATCACATTTCCAAGCTCTCCCAATAGCCCTGTAGCCCCATACCATGGCCCTTTAAGTCCTAAAATTGGAAGAATCTAATCTTTTTTGAATAGTATCAACCAATTTTTATTAAATGTATTCCATTCTCATAGATTTGACCTTGTTTTTGGCATTGTTTTGCATTGTTGAATTTCTTTCTTATCAGTTGACTTTATATAGCCTCCATATAACTTCCTATTTTATCATGTTCACCTTATTTTCTCTCCTATGCTACTTGATTAACCTTATATGACCTTTGTTTAATCCCATTGATCATTGTTTATCTACTATAGCCTTGGTTGATCTTTTTTCATTTTTGCTTGTTAGTGGAATAACATATGTTTACATGTTGACCAAAGTATTTGATATCACTTTAGCATGGTTTACTCATTTTTAACCTATATGCCACTTAATGTGCTTATGATTGACATGTAAGATTCAAGTATGAATGCCTGGAAGAAAATTGCCTTACCCTTGAGCTTGAATGGGCCTCATGGTGAAGCTAAATGATGCATCGATCCTGATTGTCTAGATCTTAAGCTTGAGAATCTTGGCAACCACATAGCCTCAAGTGAAAAACCACTAGAGTGGCTTAAAAACCTAGTTAAAACCCTTGATCTAGAGGTGGAAACATTACTAAAGACTCTTTGGTTGAGGTTCCTATTACAACATATAGTGGTGAGGGAAAGATCCTTAAACTAAGTTCCTTATTGGAACCTCAGTAGGCTCAAGACATCACCAAGGTTCCAGAAAAGAACATTAAGGCTTTTTCCTAGTCATATGAAGATATGCTCGGCTTAGATCCATGTCTAGTCCAACACAACATCATACTTGATCCTAACATTAGACAAGTTAAATAGAAAGTGCATAAGATTAGACTAGACTTACCCTTGGTAGTTCGTGATGAAATCACAAAGCTATGCCAAGCTGGTTTCATTAGGATTGTTGACTATGTAGAATGGATGTACAACATAGTGGTAGTTCCTAAGAAAAACGAGAGTACTTGTATTTGCATTAAGTTCTAAGACCTAAATAAGGAAACCATCAAGGATGATTTTCCTTAACTCATTGATAGTATAGTTGGACATGCCTTATTGTCCTTCATGGATGGGTTCTTAGTATATAATCAGATCAGGATCAACCCAAAACACCAACTTAGCATAACCTTCATGATCCCTTGGAGTACCTTTTGCTATAACATGATGTCTTTTGGCCTTAATAATGTAGGAGCAATCTATCAATGAGCCATGAACTATATCTATAGTGGTTACATGCTAGGTTTGCTCAATGATTATGTAGATGATATAGCTATTAAGTCTAAAATGGGCAGTGATCATGCTAATGACCTAGACCTTGTGCTTAAATGATGCCTCAAGTTTGAACTTAGACTTAATCCTAAGAAGTGTGTCTTCGATGTTAAAATAGGTGAGATTCTTTGCTTTGTAGTATCAGAAGCAGGGATACGTGTCAATTTTGATAAGGTCAAGGCCATCTCCAACTTGGCAACACCTACTAGCCTTAAGGAGCTTCAGGGATTACAAGATAGATTATAGTTTATTTGTAGGTTCATCGCTAGGATTATGGATAAGTTACAATCCATACAACACTTTCTTAAGAAAGGAGTTCACTATGAGTGGACAACTCATTGCCAAGAAACCTTTGAAAACCTTAAGCAAGAGTTGGTGCAACTATTAACAATATATCCTCCACAAGAGGGTAAACCATTTTATATCTACCTTACCAGCTCCAACACATCCATTTCCTCTTTACTCTATCCAAAACATGATGATAGAGTAGAAATTCCAATATACTACCTTAGCCATGCATTAGTTGCCAATGAGACCCAATATTCTAAAGTACAGAGGTATTATCTAGCACTAGTCTTCTCACAGAAGAAATGAAGACACTACCTCTTTAGGAGCTAGGTCAATGTTATTTGCAAAGATAACATACTTAGAGCCATAGTGACCAATATTTATGAGAGTAGTTGTATAGCTCAATGGAAAGCCATAATAGCAAAGTTTAACCTTTATTATGTCTCTCAATCCTCAACAAAAGGTTAAGCTATAATTGTATAGCTTACTACCTTGCCTATTGATGACCAAGCAACTATAGACCTCAAGTTTCCTACTGAACATGTTAACACTATTAGCTAAATGCCTAAGATTTAGGAGGTGGTCATGCACTTGGATGAAGGTTCAACTTCCCATGGGGCCAATGTTGCTGCCATCATAATGTTTCCATCAAGTGAAATCCTATTCATTGCCTATTGTTTTGAGTTTCCATGAATCAATAACATAGCAAAATACGAGGATTTGATCAAAGGAATGATGGTAGCTCATGACCTTGGAATTAAGCCTTTGATAATCAAAGGTGATTCACAACATGTGGTCAATTGAATTTTATGCATGCAAAGCCAAGCATTTACAACCTTACTGTGACTTAGGGAAGAAACTACTACAAAAATTTATAGATGCAAACATCCAACACATACCTTGGAACAAGAATGCCATAGCCGACACCATCACAATGCTAGCCTTCAATAGTATGCTAGATGTGTTTAGTAAGTTACCCACCTTAACTGTGGGTTGTGTTGTTCCCATCATGTAGAACATTGAGGATACCTTTGTGGCTGTCATTCTAATTGCTTCTACTAGGGAATGGTATGGTGATATCACATTTTACTTTATGCATGGTGAATCCTCATAAGGCCTGACTACTACTCAAAAGAACACTGTATATAAATAGTTGAAGCAGTATGTCATTGTAGGTGATAACACACTATGTCAACAATCCTACAATGATGTATTGTTAAAGTGCTTAGGTAAAACTAAAGCTAGAATAGTCATAGAGGAGGTTCATGAAGGTGTTTGTGGGGGACATATAGGACCTAGAGCCATGACCACTAACATTAGATAGTTAGGCTACTACTAGGCCCATATGGAAGGTGACTGCATGTAGAAGGTTAAGCGATGTGACACATGCCAATGACATAGTAACCTAATACACATGCCATTGATTGAGTTGCACATAACTCAGATCACTTGGTTGTTTCAATGATGGGAGTTGGATATCATTAGACCTATAACACCTAAGTGTTTGGTGGGACATAACTTCACCATCACCACAACCAAATATTTTACCAAGTTGGTTGAGGCAATTCCCCTAAGGAAGATGACATTCGAACAAGTCTATAAGTTTATCTTGGATAACATTATAGCCCTTTTTGGCATACCCATGACCATAGTTACAAAAAATGGATCATAGTATAGTAGCCATGAAATAAAAGATTTCTATCATAACCTAGGCATTAAGCATCCTTTTTTATCTTCTTATTACCCTCAAGCCAATGGACAAGTAGAAGGAAGCAACAAGGCCATCATCAACTTACTTAAGAAGATGCTCAACAATAGTAAGCACAAATGGCATGAGCAGCTTATCCATGCATAATGGGCCTATAGAGTGACCTATCACCTGATAATTGGTGTAACCCCTTATAGCCTCATTTATGGTTCTGAAGCTTTTTTACCTCTTGAATTGTAGGTGTCATCACTCTAAGTAGCCTTAACTAACTTCATTAATGACAAGTAGAATAAGGAGTTATGGATAGTAGCCTTGGACTCAGTGGAGGAGCAACGTATGTAAGCGCTTGCTCATATCAAACAATATTAAGAGAGGTAAAAATGGCAACACTAACATAACTTGATCATGTGAAAGAATAAGGAAGATGACCTAATTCTTAATGCTGTCCATGAGCATATGGATAAATTCTCAGCCAACTGGTAAAGGCCCCTCCTTGTCACCAAGGCCTATGATAGTGGACCATGTAGGAAATTAGACATGGATGGGAATGAGTTGGCCAATCCAATTAACCACTCCTATCTAAAGCCATATTACATGTAGTTGACAACAACCAACAAGTGAGCCCACTTTCTATTTCCTGTTGTGGCCTTAAACTGACACCACATCCTATCGAGGCTTTAAACTAGCACCTCAACCTACCAAGGCCTTAAACCAACATGTTGGTCTACTAAGACCTTAAACTAGAACCATGGCTGGCTAGGGCCTTAAATTGGCAATGCCAAAGACCTATGATGACTATATCTATTGCACTATCCTACATGGCCATATACATTTCATTGTAACAACATGATTTATTTGCTTGGTTTTTCGGTCTTCTTGGAGTTATGTTTGCAAGATGAAGCCTTGGACCATTACAAGGGTGTATCTCATTATAGTGGCAAGCCACCACATGACCTTGATGTGTAGGATTTGGTGAGTTTGTCCTACTTTTTCAAGTGTGCTTGTATCATTTTCCATCCATTTAACACTACTCCTTGAACCCAACCCCATAACCTAATTATAACCTTCCTCATTGTGGATAGCAAATGTTAACTGATTGTTCGCTTCTCATGCACTATGGCCATATGATATCTCTTTATTATGCTACATTCTCAAGTCCACTTAAATGTAACATAGCTCATTTAGTGGAAAACCATTAAGTCCAATAAGTGTAATGCATCTATCTTGATTGAAAAACTACTAAGACCATTGAGTGTAATATCACTCACTTAACAAAAATTAACTTTGGAAATGAAACCAATGAAGGTTTTACCCCATGAAAAAAAATGGAAGGAAGAAAACTATGAAGAAGCTGAATGACTAGTGAAACTTCAAAGCCTAATGGCTGAAGAAACCTTGGAGAAAAGTGATTTGGCCCTCAAATGCATTTTCCAAGAAACCAATACTTATGGAACATGTTGGTACCATGCAATAGCCCTGATGATAATGCATTGTTAACCCTTATAACCATCTCTCAATGACCTATTTATAATCTCCTTATCATAACCTTCTACCTTCTTCTATCATCATAAGCACTCTTAGGTATTTTTCAACACCACTGCATAGAGAGGGAATGTTGGTGATGGACTTGTGGTGGTGTTTTTTATTCTTTGATGATGTCTCTCAAGTTAATCCTCTAGACATCAATAAAGAGGGGCCAATGAAACACCATCAAATTTCATGTTTCAACCTTCATTTCTTAACTTGGGACAAGGACTCATTATAAATGTGAGCTATGTAGCTTAGGAGCTACAATCTTGCATACTTTAGATTTTGGAGCCAAAAAATGCTCCAAAAGTTATTATTTCCTTATTTTCCAACTAGATATAGGTCCCCCATGTCCATATCTAGGCTTGGAAAGGCCAAAAACCCCTTTGGAATGGCCAAAAATGATACTTTCATGGTTTTTTGTAAGGGTATAGTCCCAACTATGCTAGAGACATTTTTAGTAGTCAATGGAACTACACTTTTAGTGGTCATAGTAGCTACAACCAATGTAGTCACCACCAAGACCCAGGAAAAGTGCAACGATGGGATCGTTGGATTTTCTAGCTTTTCAACGACACCTAGCATAGTCATTCCATGTCAAAAATAGCTAGTGTAGACAACATTCACCACCAAGCACAACACTTTCCAATGGGATCCACTAGTTCTATAGTTTCCATCCACCTTTCTTGTTCCCAATCCTTGCCCCATTTTCCAGCACCTCCAGCATAGTCCCAAAAACCTCTTTTCTATTTATAGTAAATGGATGGGCTTTGTGGATGTAGTCCATTCCAAACTTACCACAAATGGCAGCTATGTTGATAGTAGCCAACAGACTATGTTGAATAGAGTAAGCTAATAGTAGTTAGTGAACTATGTTGACAATAGTCAATGGACTATGTTGATAGAAATAACCATTGTAAATTCTCAATGAATGAAAATTTTTTAGCAACTAATGATAGTGAAAAATAGACCCAAAAATGGCAAACATAACCCTATGAAAACCAAATGTTAACACCATTTTTAGGTTTCAAATTTTGGCAATTCTAAACTTTGGTGTTTTCGCATCCTATATAGCAATTTCAAGCACTTTGGCATTTGTAAAATCATTTTTGCAATAATACCATTTCTCATCTTCAGCCTTCACAATCCATTACAACCATTACAACCTCATATGGTAGTACCATTTGGTAGTAGAAATTGGGACTATGCTAGGCACAGAGACCCCCATGTGGTTTCCATTACTCCAAACATGCAACACCAATCCCATTCCCATTTTGTAGATCTGGTGAAAATCAACAGAAAGTTGTAGAAAATCGAAGTTGGGGAGAGAAAGGATTGTGGAGGTAGCCTTCTCCAACAAACTTCTAGCTTCAACGAACAACTTCCTATGCCCTTGGGCATATACTTGTACACTGTGAATCCACTCCTTTTTATAATTTTATATAAATTTGATTGTTCATGCTATGCAAATTTTTTGTTTCCATTTCATTTTTGCATCTATTTATATAACTATAATTTTGTTTCCATTTCTGTTAGGCTAGATTCATCTACATTTTTGCTTTTATTCTTGATTTCATATATGAACACGTCCATGTTTCCATAGCCATTTCTATTTACATTTTTCTAAGTCCCTGGGTGATCAGCAAGATTGTCCAAGGCACCCTGAATTCCATTTTTCGAAGGCCCTATCTTTTGATTTTTCCATTCTAGCAACGAGATTTCTAGCATCAACACCCACCAAAAAGGAGAGGAGAGTTTGGTGTGTTGTAAGCTTTTGCAAATGCTATTGGATGTTTGGTTGGAACATGAGTTTTGGGTGTTCCATACATCTTCAGTCTCTTTGGATGGATGCTTGCTACATTCTCTCTTATCCTATCTACATTTTTGTCATTTTAGTCTTTTACTACATTATCCTCTTAGTAAGTGTGTTTGTCATTTTTAGCTTTAAAACTCATAAAAAGAACATGTGATTGCTTTGCAATAAATGTGGGTCCAAGATCTTGCCAAAAAATTTTGAAGATTCAGTTGTTGATTTGTTGTGATGATGGGTACTTACAATTTAGTTTTGGAGTAAAAGAATAGTGCATGAATAGGGGAAACTAGATGTTTCAAGATACAAAGATATTGGCATGCAAAAAGTGATTGCATAAATTATATATTTTGTTGCAGTAAAGTGCTATAATGTTGTTATCATTAGCTGACAAGGTGTAATGAATTGATGTTTTTGTACACCCATTTGGTATCATTGATAACATTAAAGTGTAGGTGCAAAATATTGTTTGTTTGCAACATCTAACTAAACAAACAAGAAAGAAAGCATAAAAAAAACCACAACTTAAGCATATGATGTCAATTATTGGGCACTTAGCCTTTATTATTTTAGTGGGATTGCCCTTCATCATGTGATGAAGTGCATGGAATATTGCATTGCTTATCATATTATACTATTTATAGCTAATGAATTTTTCTTTCAATGACTATTTGAATGGATATTGATGATTACTTCCATTGACTATTTGAAAGGAAATTCATGATTATATTTCTTGAAATTATTTAACTAAAGTTAAATTTAAGAGAATTAAGAAAACATGTTGGGATCCTTATGTTAAGTCCATTGATAGGTGATGTTACAAACTATTCATATCTCATGTAATGATGCAAATTGAATTTTCTAAGTTAAGTTAAAGTTTTTGAGGTAAATTTATTTTTCTTAGATGAGACAAAGTATAGTAAAAATAAATAACCCACATTCTAAACACCTTTTCAATGATAAATTATAATTTAACATTGCAATACAGTATAGCAGAAGTTGAAACAAGGCATAACAAAAACCAAAGGTTTGGAAAAAATGCTTTGGAAAAATCCACCTATTTCTAAAGTCCATAGATTGTGAAATGAATAGCATGGTTAATGGAAACTTCTATATACATCTTTGACTATATCTAGGTTTTAATTCGCTAATTTTAAAACTATGAAATAAAAACTTATAATTTGGTTCTTCTCATTATATAGAAAATGAAATAGTAAATTTAGTTGCTTTTCCTTTATACATAGCAAAATTATAATTTAGTTTCTTCATTCCTTATGTCAATTACTAATTAACAAAATGGAAATTTCTAATCTGATACTTTGTTTCTTTCTATTTTTATTTCTTATGCTAATTAAACTTCAAATTATCATAACTACCTCCATTCCTACCTTTTCTTCCACTATATAACACAATTTCTCTTTCTTCATCAAAATCTTTCTGATGATTGTAGCTCCAAAACATAATCTAGCTCTAGAAGATTAATTACAATATTTTTCTCAAGATGGATCCTACAATTATTATTTACTGAAACTGAAGCTGTAGAAGAGTCTGTACAAGATCATCTGTAGCAACCATTTGTTACAGTAACTAATGTGATTCTTGGAAGTCTTGGGAGTGTTCTTGGGCATAGGCATGGGTGTTGCTGAGGCCTTGGAGGTCATGGTAGTGTCCTTGGACATGAATGTGAACATGGCCTAGGATAACCATGTATCATAGAGAGTAGAAATCCAAAATCTATGAGTAAAGAGGATAGAAGATGATTTCAAAAATGAGAATCGATGTGATGCTTGTGAGAGTGATAAGAAATTCAACAAGATTTAGGTGTATGATAGCAAAAGTCATTTATTCAAGTTAAATTTTTCTAAATATAAAGTTATGCATTTTACATCTATAAAATTAACATTGTTATCACTTCTCTTGTTATTTACCTACTCATATTACAAACATTTTTTTGGCCATAGAGTGATGTAGTGATGATATTGTATTTGCAAAAGTCAATTTTAGGACTAGGACCAACAAAAAATATGTTGAAACATGGTTGCCAAAAAATCAAAATATTGAGAAAAGATGATTATAGTAGGACGATAATCCTTTGTTGGCATAGTGGTGCCCCAGGTAGCTTTCCATGGACTACTTATGCTGGATGAGTGTGTTTATGGAGGATAGCCTAAGATTCTAGCATATGATCCTAGAACGCTCTTGCCTTGGCAATGACATGGCATTGTTAGAGGTGGTGTTACATGTACTGATTACATGATGAAGGCATGGAAAAAGGTAGATGTGGTCATGTTCAGCGTCATGAAGGAGTTGTTGCCTAAGATAGGCATGTAGGCCAAGGGCATAGCCATGTTGGTGGTGAACTATAGCTTGTTCAATGTGACGCTGTCGCTATTAGCCATGATTGTTAATAGGTGTAGTACGTCATGTATGCACCGATGCATAACCACTAACCCCTTGCTAACTTTGCCCATGTGTTTGGTTGCATGGTCCTCCATCATAATATCACTGTTCGTAACTAGCATGCTTCAAAGATACATTACTATAAATATTTCCCTTAAATTTTGATAAAGAAATGGAAATCAATTTAAAAATGTCATCTACCTTAGACATAATCTATAGATTCCCCACCTCCCCTCCTAGCCTCTAAATTTTCATTTTGAGAATCCATAGAAATGTTTGCATATATATTTCAGCATTAACTAAAGAAGTAAGAAGTAACTTAGAATCTTGCATAAGGAAATTCTAGAGAAACTAGGTTTGCTGAGAAAAACCCATAGGAAAAACATAATATAACAATAACTTAAGAACAAATTGAATAAGAAACCTCTTACTTATATATCCTTTATATGTAATCAACTTGACTATAAGTACGATCTAGCACATATAGTTAATATGATGATGTTTTAAAAAATTATATAACAAAATAACCATCTTTACTCTTTTATTATTTTAACAAGGTAAAGTTGATACATATAAATTTTAGAGTTTGAAACACTAAAAAAATATGTTCTCATTCACTCCATTTGTTCTTGAGGGTGAACGCAAAAATAACTTATTTAAAATAAAAATTCTCAAATGCACCTAGCCTAGAAACTTCCATTACACTAATAAGAAATAACTCATTTAATTGTACCATTCACATATCATTTACATTTCAAGCACCTTCATATTTCATTGTTAAGATCCTTGCATAATTTCTAGGTTGGTTAAAGTCATTCATGAAATCTCTTATATAAGTATTCATATGAATATGAATCTTTTATCCATGTTCCTTTAGTAGCTTTGCTATAGGCCTTTTGCATTGGGAAACTTTATGACTTAAAACATCTTCAAAGTAATGAGGTGTTAGCCTAATTCTTTATTTTAAAACTCCAAGTTAAAGGGTACATGTTGAATAATACTACATTATAAAATTCTAATTTGGGGGGGTGTCAGACCCCAAAAAGAAGTTCTATTGATATTAATAGTGTATCAGTTACAGTAACCTGAACAGGTCATAGGGGAAGGGGAAGCTGAGAGCACTATGCATGAAACTCGATGATGAGACGCGGTTTACACTAGGCCGCGATATCGCGTACGCGATATCGCG
>MNCI01022583.1:404000-417071 GCA_015680685.1 Gnetum montanum | reverse complement strand
CTTGTATGAAGGAAAAACTATGGAAGCCCACTCCCACACATGTTGAGCAAAGGGACAATGCCAAAACACATGGACAAAGTCATCTTGTCCACCACAGAGAGGGAAATTGGGATTGGGAATTCCTAGATATTCTAACCGTTTACCAATAGGTAGACCATGGTGGAGGAGATACCAGAGGAATTGTTTAATTTTTTGGGAGCGCCGGAAGGTGCCAAATATTTTGGAAGAGAGGGATCAAAAATGATACTGACTCGTGTTTGTGCTAATGCTTATTGCAGCATTGAATTACCTCGGATGGGTCATGCATAAGATGAAAGGGGATAGATGGACGGTAGGGTAAAAGTTTAACCCCATTTAGCCATTGAAGGCCTTGAAAAGGGCTTTGCACTGTAACATCAATGTGCTAATGACCGTGGAGAAAGGAGTAGATCTAGACTAGGCAATGGTTCATTGCAACTGAATCCCCATACAAATTTCTAAGCTCAACCCATGAAATCCAACGACTAGCTAGCCTAAGACAATTCAAGGAGATGACACCTTTCCAAAACCATGAGGTAGCCACCTTAGCCTTTGTGATGGCAAGGGGAGCAAGTGATAGAGGTAACCACCACAGACAAAATCTAGAGAGGATAGTAGGGTTGATCTTGACGTTAGTCCAGTTGATGTAACTGTGTAGAATTTTCTAGGCCCTCCAGATGCTTTTGAAAACATGAGATCCTCGAAGAATGATAGTGAGGGGGGAAATAACTCAATGATTTTTACTATATATCCTAAAATATATATTTCACTACCCCACCTAAGACAAATCCATGAAAACCCACAAAAATATAAAAAATCACTAATTTGAATGCCTCGTTACATCTATCTAAAGCCATATTTGAATTACATTTATAATCTTTATTTTTCCATGGGATATGTGAAAATCAAATTTCATTGTATTGAATCTTAAACTTTTCCATCGAAAAACTTGTCTTTTCCATATTGAAAACAATGAAAAGAAACAAAAAATAAAATAAATAGAAAACTCAAGTGGTATAAAGTCCTCAAACATACTCCTCAATGTTGCCTGGAATGCCCACATCTTTGACTTTGACCTTATGCTATGAAGAGGACCCACATCTTCAACTTTGGCCTTCTACTGTGAAGGAGATCATCATCACTGCTACTACTAGCACACTTGGTTACATCAATTTTGAGTACTACCAAATGTGTTAACTCACATCCAAGAGTGACATGTACAATTTTCAGCATGTTGTTACTATAGATATCGAGATGTTGCAAGACCATCCACTGTAGCAACTTTGGTAGCCATAGTAGATCCCATAACGTGATGGATGTAGTGCTAGCATGACTTGCCAAGGTTGTTGGGCCACGACATGCCCATGTTGGTTCCACATGAGATTGAGGTTTGCCAATTTTGATATGATTAAAATATTTCAAATACTATTTTAACAACATAACTTTTAAAATAATTTCCTTGATGATGATAATGGATAACTTAAAAAGAAAATTGATGATGATAATAGAAAAAATTTAAAAAATTAATTAAATTCTATTACATATATATATCTCTCTCTATGAATTTGCTAAGACTATCTTAAAGAAGATGATGTTAACCAAGCTCAACTACTAGATGAGGAAACAAGATAAATAAGAACAGAATTACTCATCCATCCTCTATCTTTCTACCTATTTTTCAATTTAGTTATCCTCTTGGTTAAGTTTTTTTCTATGTTTGTTTGGTTGGGGTGTTTTTGGCATATTATTTATGTGAGAGATTTATGTAACAAAAAAACCTCAAACAAATAAAGACAGAACAAACTTGGCCAAGAGGATATAATTAAATTGGAAAGTGGTTAGAAAAACAAAGGATGGATGAGCAATTTCATTTTTTATTTATCTTGTTTCCTCATTCAATATTCAGGCTTGGTTAACGTCATCTTCTAAGCTAGTGTACAAAGTCTCAATGTAGCAAGTTTAATTGTACATTTGCATACACCCACAAGCACAACTATGTTTAATTATACATATGGATAGGACCAAAAACACATATTCTTATCACTAACAATCTTAACAATAAATGGTGTTATTTTTTCAAAGATAGACATGTTGAGTTGAAAACTTCTATCCAATTTACAAGTGGATATAGAATCAACACATCATCCAATTTGCATAGAACAAATTCATTATCCAATTTGCATAGAACAAATTCATTATCCAATTTGCAAATGGATATAGAAGAAACATGTCACTAGTAATAAGTGGATCTCTTTGCATATGCTACATGTGAGTGGAGAAAAACAACTAAAAAATAAATAATGGAAAATTAATTATAAATGACCAATTCTTAACATTCACACATGTGAAAATTGATTGATAAACAATTTCTAATGTTAGCAATGACAACAACGATGAACTACAATTATCCACAATGGAATGAAAAGAAAGTTCAAGATTTAGCCCATTTTCATGTCTAACTAAACATGATATAAAATAAACGGCTTTCTTTTTGTAGGATGGAAAAGAGAAAAATAGCTGACAAAGGGAATTGATAAAATACCATTGAATATTAAGCTTTAAAACTTATAACACATTTATAAATAAAACTAATAGACCACAATTCTTGCTAACTAACCAAAATATCATTGCGTAATATATTGATATGATATAATAATTGTTATTCAATAAAGATAATTTATCAATACATTCAACTTCTAATAATAAGAGTATCTATTTCTACATAGATTAAATAACAAAAAAAAAACATCAAAATCATCTAAATACTCAATAAAAAGGCCATTAATAGTCTTATCAAAATTTACAAAATTAATCTATGTTGATATATTCCAAATGTAAACTTGTGCCCCTCATCCTTCCATAACCTAGTACAATCTTGAAACTCAGCTTTTCAATTTCTATCAAAAGTTTGAAAGTATTCATTTTCAAATAAAAAACTCCTAATAATATGTTGATCATTACCATCATCAAGTATAGTAGCCTTAGCATCATACAAATATTCTTTTTTGCTTTCATATGCATTTGACAAATGTTGAATTCCATCATGGCTATAAAAATAATATCTTTGATCAACATTTCTATTTGACAAGTCAAATCCTATGAAATTGTTTGATATAACATCTACAACAATATTGCCATCATGTCTAGAACATAATTTTAAAAAAGAACCATCATATAAAGATTCTTGATTGTTTTTATATGCATTTAATAAATGTTGATTTTCATCACAGCTATAAAAATAATAAGTCTGATCAATATTTATATTTAATAAATCATACTTTATATGACTATTTTATGTAGCACCAACAACAAATTTGCCATGATATGTTAAATACGATTTCTTCAAAGAGTCATCATTTCCTAATGTAATTTGTTTATGATAAATATTATTTCTATCAACATTTGTATAATTGAAAAACAAATTCTTTTGGTCCTTCAATGATAAGTGACATTTCTACACAATTTCAAATTGTTATATTCGTTAAAACTACAAAACTTACATACAAATATGTACTTTTTATAACACTTTATTTTTATAGTATTTTTACCTAAAGATTATGTTATGCATCTACATAAGTAGGCTGAGTACTATCACTTTCATGTGTTATTTTTTTAAAAGTCTCACCTAATAATAAACCAAAATAAGGAAAACATATTACTTGATTAAAAAAAAACTATATGTATAAAAAAAACAAAACATATTATCATTTATTTGAAGCACTTGCCCACTTATCATAAACCTCTATTCAATTTCACTACACAGAATTCTTTTTGAATCTTTGCTCTTATCATCCTGTTGCTTTTTCTCTAGCATTTTCCCTTTATTTTGGGTCACTTTATTTCCACCAAAAAAAATATTTTAAATAGCTTTTTGTCTAATTATATGTTACCACACAGTTTTCACATCTTTCAGAAGAATAGGTTTTAAAAGATAATATCATGCTCCAGGCATAACTACTTCGTTAATGGTATCTTTATCTTTAGCAACAGACATCACTAAGCAACAAAAAGAATATTAAAATATATACATGTAACTACATCAAATTACTTAACTTGCAACATTTCCAAGAACTTACCTATCAAAGGCATTCTTATTTCTTTTATAACACACTTTGCTATTTTGAATCTATCTTGAAAAACTATGTGCTCATCAATAATGACAAGATTAAACATATTTCTTTCTTTTTTCAATATGCATATAACTACATCAAATTACATAGCTTGAAACATATCAAAGAACTTACCTATCAAAGGTATTCTTACTTCTTTATAACATACTTTGTTATTTTTAATCTATCTTAAAACAATTTGTACTCATCAATAATGATGAGATTAAACATATTTCCTTCTTTCTTCAATACATCCAAAACATTCATCCCCTCAGCACATATTGTAACTAATAGGTAAACAAAAGTTAATGGTAAAAATTTTTAAGAGAAAATTCATACTATAAACTTAACAAAACAATGCATAACTATATCTTTATAATTACAACATTCAAATATTTCTTTTGATACTAGTAAACATAAAACATCATGATCAACAATGGTAAAGCATTAGTCGGTTGCATTGATGTAGCCATGTTGAGGTAGATGCCTTAATTCAGATGCCTTGATGTAGGTGCCTTGATGCATACTATTGCATCTGTTGGCTATGTTGACACAACCGTGTCAAGGCAAATGCATCAATGTAGATGCCTTGACAAAGATGTCTCGATGCATGCTGTCATGTTCGTTTGAATAAAAAGTTAATTTCTATCGGCTTAGCTATCAAATATCGGATATTAGGTCCCAAAAACCGATGATGAATATATGATATTGTGGCATGTATGCCAACCTACAAATATAGCACTTGGACACATGGTTTGAACATAGTTTTAGTCAATAGAGTAGCCAAACTCTTGTAGTTTCATTCTATAGTCTTACAAAATAGTCAATGAGTGCCTACAGTGTGATGTTAAGTGATTATACATCATCCTAATTCGAGTGTGACGTACTTGGATGTGTTACATCACCAACAATAAAGATTGAGATTGCTTTCATCATTGCAACATCCACTTAGATTTATTATTTCTTTTAATTACTTAAATGTTTAATATTTTCATTTATTGTTTTTTATTATTCCTATTATTAAGCATAATGAGTACGACTAATTGTGAGTGCTTAAGTGTAATTACTTGGTAGCCCAACAATGTATCATTTGGTATGCCCAATGACGTATGCTTGGTAATTCCAATGGTAGTTACATGAAGTCCAAGGCATGTGCAGATGGTTAGGGATGGATACTCATCGCATGTAGGCTACTTTAGATATTACCTTCCATTGTTAATTAGATTAATTAATTAATCTCTTTAATATAATTAGGAGTAGCTTAAGGCCAAACAACATCAATCATCATATGTCTCACTTTGGACTAAACCATACATGACAAAGCTACTACTAATCCAAGTGAGAAGATAACGAATTGCAATCAAGGCATAACGATTTAGATGCACAACTAGTCCTTTCCATGAAATTTGATTAGATTGTGCAAGAATACTTATGATTCCTATGGTTGGATGTAGGGGTACCTCGCCACTCATCATTGATGTCATTGCTAGGGATGATGCTAGTTATCTAGATTAGTTATATTATACATGATCACTATAAAAGTATCAATGATTTATCTTTTAGAAAATATTAATATATTAAGTTACACACATTATTAGGTAAAATCATGTCTTCTTCACATAGGACTAAGACTACATCACATGACGAAAGCACTCATAGTGATAGGATCTATACTAAAGAAAATTAGCATGAACAACCTCAAGCAAGGGTTTCCTATGCTCATTTAGATCCTTGCTATGCTCAAGGACTATGTTCAACTAATCCAGAACATTCTAGAAGAGATGGAGTAAGTCCTAGATCAAGGAGGGCCTTAAGGCCTAAGACCTCATCTAAACTTAGACAAGATAAATCAAGGGACCATGGGGAGAATTATAGGAGCCATGGAAATTCTTCTAATTCCTCAGCTTCCTCTTCCTCTTCAACATCTAGTTCTGACAAAGAGGAACATAGGTATAGAGATAGAGCTCCACTATGAGGTCAAGATAAAGATAGAAATCAAACCTAAGGGTAGAATAAAAGACATCAAAATGAGCATAGACAAGATCATTACAATCAAACAAGTAGAAATAGAAATTTTCATCACAACATGTTTGATGATGATGAACCCTTATTGGCCACTAAGAGCTTGATGAAGATAATGGAGGTAGTTAAGATACCTCACAGAAATCACAAGGAAATTTTCCTACCCAGGCTTGATATGAATAATATTCCTAAGTTCATGAGAGGCTATGATTCTAATCCACAACATCATTTACAAGCCTTCCATGATGCCTGTGCTGTATATAACATTGAAAGCTAGTGGAAAAAGCTTAATCTCTTTCCTAGAACACTAATCAACAAAGTTGAAAGTTGGTATATAGTGTTGGAACCAAGTTCCATCCAGCAATGGTCCACAATGTTAGAAATTTTCAATGAAAAATACCAAATCTATGTGAGAGTGTCCAACCTAAGAAAACAAAATCCAATAAGGAAAGTAAGAAAACCATGAACCCTTGGATGTGGCCTTGGATAGATACTATTTGCTACTACATAGATGTCTTGGCCATGATTTCTCCCAAGAAGAACAACTTTTCCACATCATAGATGGGCTTCATGATGAAATGAGAGAGACCCTTGGGATGTATGCTCAAGGTCAATTATATGAACTAGGAGCCCTTAGATATAAAGGCTAATCAGGTAGATGTCAAAAGAAGAAGGAGAGCTATGTAAACGTGAGAATGTAGAGGAAAATAATTAGGACCAAACTCTTCAAAAGAAGAGGGTCCATATCTATGATGAAAAAAAGGGACGGGTTTCAATGAGATTGAAGCAAAGCTAGATAAGATGTTAGAATGGATAAATGAGAAAGTTAAAACTTATGTAGAAATCACAGAGGAGAGGGTACTGTAAAAAAAATCAAGTTATTACAAAAAAAGGAGGAAAAGGAATGAAGAAATACATAGGAATACTTATTGATAAAAAGGGAAAATGGCTAGAGAAAAAGATTCTATAGACTTAACCATTGAAGAGGATGATGGATGTGACATTTGCTTATATGACCATCCAAAGGACTATTACCTAGTCATGTTACATCTACATGAGTATAGGGCTTTTGCATTGAATCCCAAGTTCATACAAAAGCAAATGCCCAGGAAATTACCTTTCTCAGAAGGTAATTATAGATAGTCCTACAACCAATCGTACTATCCTAGTGGGACTTATTACCAGCCTTAACACTATCATCCAATGCAATGGAAAAATCCATAGTCATGGGGGAGGCCATCATCAAACCAACACTACCCTTATTACTAGCCAAATCCATATGGATATTATGTTCAACAACCTATTTCCTTGACTAGATCTACTTTCTCTACCTTAAATCACCACTACCACTCTCTTGAATATCATTATCCTATAAAATCTTCCATGAGATCACCACCTCACACCTTTCATCCTTCATCATATCTTCAATATTCTCATACTTCCCTCTGCCATATGTCATTGCAAACAACATAGCAATGGTCAGCACCACAACATCAATGAAAGAATGCCACTTGTGCTAATAACATAAAAAAAAATGATAATGCTAGAAGATCTCCACCACAATCTCAAAAGTGCCCTTTCTTTAAAGTAGTTCCCATGCATTAGCACAACACTTATGGACCTACTAACTCATCAAAACTAGAATGAGGTCAATCTGATCTTACAACCTTCCTTGCCAGAACAATGTCTTCTAATCATATGCAAAAGCCAATAACCAACACCACTCCAACACAAGACATAAATGATAAACCTATCATTGCGGAGAGACAGGAAAATCTATGCATTACTAATAGTGAAGGATGTAGTTATGCACCAGAAATTTAAAATATTAACACAAGCCACAACAAAGCTGAGGAACATGTGTGTGAGCAAAAATCAATCTACGTAGTAGCCAGTAAACCAAAAGACACCTAGTGTCTTGAAAATGAGAATATAAGATTGTTTCAAAGATGCATGTAGACAATTCATCTGCTTATTAGTTCTAGACTTAAGAAAATGGACAAAATGGACTTAGACACATATATCGTACCAAACTAATAAGTGCTTTTTACTTTTTTATTTTACAAATATTTATCATTTTCCCATTTCTTTCAACATTTTCCGATTCTTCATATGTTTTTCATTTCTTAATATTTTTCATTTCTTAATATTTTTCTCTTTTCTTGAGTCATTATCTTTATGTTTTATGAATGTATTTTATGTTTTTATTAATAATATTACCAAGCTATGATATAGAATTCAATGCTATGCATTGAGTTTTTGTGCTATGTTATCAAGATGATTGGGGAAGTAATTGTGTAAAGTAGTGAGACCAGCTCATCCATCCCTCCATTTCTCTAAATAAAAGGTCCTTTTCATGGAAATAATTTGGTTCTTATTTTATGAAACTAAAAATTAATCAATGATCATTATACCTTGAAGAAAGAGGGAACGACCAAGTGGGAATGGTAAGGGTGTGACCTCAAGGGGATTTGTTGGGTTTTCTTCTTAACTTCCTTCATGTGGTTTATAACTCCTCTTGGAATGTATCATCACTCCTCCATTGACCAATAACAAGAAGTTAAAAGTATTTGCATGGTATGGTTGTAATCCAAAGAAGAAGAAGATAAAAAAGAAGGAAAAAGAGAGAAAAAGGGGAAAAAAAAAACAACAATGGGAATCCAAAGCACACCACTTAGAAATAATAATGGGCTACAAGAAGTAGTTATGGGGCTAGAAATACATGTTACCCATGCCTGAAGAAACCCCTCTAACTAAGGCCCTTCCTTCCTTCTTTTCTTTTTTTCTCTTTTTGGAGTGATGATTGTTCTTTGTGGTGGTTGTGGAATCATGGTGGTTAGTAGGAAGGAACACATCAACACAAGATCACTATTCATGGTATGAATGTAGTTTGAACTTGGAAAAATATGTATGCTAATCATTTTAATCACATTTTTCACAAGAACCTATTGTGGACATGGTCAAGTACCTTACATCCCAATCTCTACAATCCCTTCTCATTTCATTATTCACCTCACTACTACATGTGATCATGAGCCTTTTGGTTTTATGTAGTATAGTGCAATGTCCTAACCACAATAGTTGTGTGTTGTTTGGAACAAAGGTATGATCTACATTTAACTTATAGGGTGCCCATGGATAGCTATAGAAGTGGTTATGCAAGGGCATTATGGTAGGAGCCTGATTTGGGAAGGATCCACTTGCATAACTTTGTTGATCATGACTTTGAACTAACCTTCACATCTTCCAGAACATCAATGACAATTTCTTTGAATTTCTACATAATTTTGGGATCACTTCTCATCTGTTTCATTAATTTTTCCTACCTTTATATTTCCATATCTATTAATATGTCTTGAACATCTTCTAAATTAGACTTTGGTTTTAATTATTAAAAAACTTGTGTGCTTCCAAAGTTATGCTTATTAGTCATGGGGGCTAGGGATGTACTTTTTGAAATTTCTATAACATCCTATTTTTGAACATCATGGTAACTAATAGTGATTAATCAAAATAGTGTGAAAAAATTGATGATTTTAGTTACCTCATAGTCTTGGGCATAGTACGTTGTCATCAACCTATGCTTAAATGCAAACTAAGAGATCTGGAAAGGGTTTGTTATTAAGAAATTTTTTTTACTAAAACTAATGTTGATCATTTGGTAACTATAGGTGATGCTAAAAGAAATTCCTAAGGAAGAAGGTCTTTTTCTAGGAATGAAAATGAAGCTAAGAGGGGGACAACAAAGGATATGCCCATGGACAAATCGTAGCACATACAAGATAGTAGCTCAAACTTTGCATGTTTGCTAGATCCATGGGATGATGAGAAGAAATTTTAGTCCACCTTTCAAGAATGTTTTACATAACCAAAGAAGCATCAACATAACAATCAAGGTTAAAAGTCTGCCACTGCTAGAGACAATAAGAAGAATAATCTTCAGTGGATTTTTGAAGACCTTTGCAAATTTTGTAATCTTTAATGTTTGTCTAGTCTTGTTATTACTCTGTCATTTTGTATGCATCCACTCAAATAAAATTTTGTAATGTAGAACTCAGAGTTACTCAGTAGTAGTGTTAGTTAATGATCCCATCATTCCCAATTTGTTTTTAAAGAAAGATTAATCCTAAGTTGTTAACTTGGGGATGAGTTTTTACTTAGTCATGAGGGTATGATGAAGCATCAATTGGTTGCGTTGACAGAACCGTGTTGAGGCAGATGCACCAATGTAGATGCCTTGACATAGGTGCCTTGATGCATGCCATTGCATCTATTGATTGCGTTGATGTAGCTGTGTTGAGACAAATGTGTCAATGTAGATGCCTCGATGCATGCCATCACATTTATTTGAATAAAAGGATAATTATTGTCAGCTCCAATATCAGATACCTAAGATCGAGGCCCAAGAAATGATGTTAGAAATCTGATATCATGGCATGTGTGCTAGCCTATAAATATAGCACTTGGGAAGATGGTTTGGAAATAGTTTTAGTCAATAGAGTAGCCAAACTCTTGCAGTTTTATTCTGTAGTCATACAAAATAGTTAGTGAGTGCCTGCATTACAATATTAAGTAATTGTATGACATCCTTATTCGAGTGTGACATACTTGGATGCATTACATGACCAACAATAAAGATCAAGATTTGTTTCATCATTGCAACATCTAGTTAGATTTATTATTGCTTTTAATTGCTTAAATGTTTACTATTTTCCTTAGTTAATGTTTTCATTTATTGTTCTTTATTATTCCTATCATTAAGAGGAATGAGTATAACTAATCATGAGTGCTTAAGTATATTTACTTGGTAGCCTAGCAATGTATCATTTGGTATGCCCAGTGACGTACACTTGGTAATTCTAGCGGTAGTTACATGAAGTCCAAGGCATGTCCGGATGGTTAGAGATAGATACTCATTGCACGTAGGCTAGTTTAGATTTTACCTTCCACTATTAATTACTTAGTTAATTAATCTCTTTATTATCATTAGGAGTAGCTTAAGGCTAGACAACATCAATCATCATATGCCTCACTTTGGCCTAAACCATATGTGATAAAGCTACCACTAGTCCAAGTGAGAAGATAGCAAACTACGATCAAGGCATAATGAGTTAGATGCACAACTAGTCCCATCCATGGAATTTGACTAGATCATGCATGAACACTTCTGATTCATATAGTTGGATGTAGGGGTACCTCGCCTCTCATCAAACAATAAGAACATGAGCTGCATGTAAATAATCATTATATTTTTGTGCTAACACCATGACATTTTGATTTTGACTATGTCTACAATCAAGTGCAACTCTTTTATATACATAATCCTAGCAACAACTTCAAAAAATACATAATAAAGAAATAGCTTCAAATCATAAATGTTTGCTACAATTTACGAAATGCATAGTATGTATCCCACTTATCCATTATTTTATGTCAGTATAGTTGAAATTTTACTTTCCAATTAATACATACAAATCTGCCACTGTCAACATTATTGTTAAAATTGTAGATTCGTATCTCTTGTGCAATCTACCATGCTCAAATTTTTCAAATCAAATTTTACATTGATGATTCTAAAACCACCTTTTCGTACACTCATTATATTGGGAATAGGATAGTTATACAACTACACTCAACAAGAAGATAAAATCTACTAGATGTATATCACAATTACTTTGTCATATTACATGATTATTCCGTAATGTTATAATAATGCAAACCTAATGTATACTTAATAGTTTATAACCCATCCTGAATAAAAACAAACATGTCAAACTTCAACTATAATATATTGTTCTTTTTTTCACATAACAACATAACCATACTATGCATACTGATTGCACATACTCTACAAATAAAAAGCATAGTTCAAGTAGTGCAAATGTAGAAGGTTCCTACAAAGAAGACCTCAACATAAGAGTATACTAACTTCTCAATTCATGGTTTACTACAAAAACTCTCAAAAAATCTACCTTATACTTCTTTTGATTTTTTAGTTTTATAGTTATTATTTATAAACATCATCAAAGTTAGCATTCTTTTAAGTTCAATATCAATAAATTTTCTATGTCCTAACTTGTATATTTTTCTTTATTTGGATAGATTTAAGAAAAAGTATTAAATGAGATCATATCTAATTAGGGAAGGTTGAAAAGAGTGATCTTCCCATCTATTAATGAACTATGATAGTAGAGATATAGATGAATGCATGCCACTAGTTGCAATGGAAGCTCACTCTCAACAATATGGAGTTGCTTTGAGAAACTTTTTCTATGAATCCAAGTTGTGTTAGCAAAATGCAATATATAAGTATGAGCAAATCAATCCATCAATAAATCATTGTCACAAAGTATATGTTTGAATTCATAACATGAGAAATGTGACAGATAATTGGTGGCTATGGATATTTTACAAATTTAAAAATTTATGTTTCTATTATGAAATTAAGATTATTCCATTTAATATACCAAACAATGCATGGTTGGAATGGTGGAAAGATTTTGATCATAATCCATATTTGATGATAGAAAATTCTTCCTCTTTTGTTTAAGATGTAAATCATGATGATTATTTGAGTTAAAAATATATACATAGATAGGTTTGTGATGAGTGGCGAGGTACCCCTACACTCAACCATACGAATACGAGTGTGTACGCGCGATCCGGTCGAACTCCGCAGACTAAATGTCTTAACGCCACAAGGAACGCTTGGGGTTAATCGTTTGTTGTCTTCCCAGGCTTGCTTGTATGTGTTACGGTGTATGGTTAAGCAAGTTTGAGGTATATGATTTTTTGGTATTTTTCAGTTTATCTCCTAAGCTATGAGGGAAAGGGTTGAGAAACTAACTAACTCTAACTAATGTCCTAAGTCTAAATTAACTAGCGTCAGCATCCGTTCCCACTTACCGGACACACCTTGAAC
>MNCI01022583.1:339680-386733 GCA_015680685.1 Gnetum montanum | reverse complement strand
GTTACACGCATGCTCGAAGTGGTGGTGCTTGTGTAATTTAATGATTTGCTTAATTGATTAAAATGAATTGTTGTGCTAATAATAGAAATGTAAAGTGCATAAAATAAAATAAAATAAAATAAATGCATAAGAAAATAAAATAAAAGAAATACGTAAGAAAACAAATCTCAAGTGCTATAAGGATGAATCGAAGAGCTTGTCTTTATTGCCATACACAAGGTGTGCTCAGGTACATAATGCTTGAATAAAGATTCATCCACACTTAGACCTCCTACTACAGGCACTTGGAAAATACTCTAACTTTCAAATAGACTATAAGAGTTTTGCTACTTGACTGCTAAAATACTTTTTCCCAATTGTGGGCCTGGGCACTGTATTTATATGCTTGGAAGCAACTACTCTAATAATTAGAGTAACTGCTAAAGTAACTGCTAGAGTAACCACTCTAATAATTAGAGTAACTACTAGAGTAACAGCTAGAGTAACCACTTTAATAATTAGAATAAATACTAGAGTAACGACTATCATCAGGTAGTAAAAATCACAAGAAAAGACTCAAACTATTAGTATGATATGCACAAGTACACTACACTAACAAAAGTTGATTATTGTTGGAATTCTTCATACTCAGATGCAAGAAATTTTGGTACCACTTTGTTATTCAAGATACATATAACAATCAAATAATAAGTTCATGAGGAAAATACCTTAATAGGAATCCAAAGACATAATCTTACCCAAGAGCATTTCCTCCCCTACTAAAAACAATGTTAGCTACAACATCCATTAGCCCAATGCTTCCTCCTCCATATATTAATTCTATCTTTCTTCTAACCTTGATACCAAAACAACTAAGATAAATAAATAAAAATAGATAAATTTTTCATACATACCTTGAAAATTAGAAACAACTAACATTACTATTTCTAATCCAATTTTTTAGTAGCATTTTCAAATCTATTATGCTTGCCTAACTTACTTCCACAGAAAACACAAATTCTTGTCATTCTATTGATTCAACACACATCATTCATTTCACTGAAATGAATGTTACCATTTATAATGTATTGAAAGGAACAACTATAAGAACATGTTCTTCATAATGCAAAAAAAAAGGAAAAAAATATAACATAATATACTACTTTCTGTTATATAATCACAATCTTCATAATGATTTCTCCTTATTTTCAACCATTGCTATTTCTGATCACAAAAGATTCAATCTACTTCTTGAGCATAATAATAACATTGTCTCGATACATTCCAAACTTCAATAATGTAACCACTTATTAGTCATTAAAGCATGACCACATCAATGATAACAATGACATTGTATCCATTCATGTTAAAGAAAAAGCCCTCTAATAATGTTACCACTTGTCAACCATATCATCAATTGAAATCAAAGCATTACTAGATTGAATGTATTTGTACATCTTTTTCATACATTGCATAACTTTCTTCTCCAATGTGTCATAAATAAAAAAACATTTTATAGAAATGAATCTCCTTACTCTATCTTCATTATGTGGACCTTTATGCAACAATCCTTGTGCAAACATTTCTCTCTCCTCTATCCTCTGAATAGAAACCAAGCTACAAATTTCTTGAGGTGACTTTTGATGTGATCCTTAAGTGCAGTAATGTGAGTTTATATCAAACTTTGAAGACATTTGGAAATAATAATTAAGATGAAAAATGATTTTCCTCTAGAAGAGATTCAAGAATTCTACTTAAATATTCTAAACGTTAGATAATTAAAGATTTGGAGATTTTAACCTATGAATTATATTAGAATGATTTTTATGAAATTGATGTGCAAAGTAGATATATACAAGTAAACTTTTGTGTAAAATTTTAGTAGCACATCATGAAAAAAATTTATGATAAATAGTGTTAAACATCAAATTCACATTTAGGATGACCCAACTACTAGAATTTCAAAATATATTCTATTTTACTAGGTTAACCAGACCTAACAAGGAAATACCAATGATAAATAAAAGAAGATGAATGAATAATATTTGGTACTTTAGATTAATTTTCAATGTTTTTTACTAAGGTAGCAAGGTCATAGTATGGGATATGACTATGAAATTATGTTAATTTAGGTAATTAGATTGATGAATCAACCTTTCCAACATCATTATTATTATCATCATTTATGTATATTTTAGAAATGATTATATCTATTTTATGTTATTTGTTGATTGTAACATAACACATAATATAAGAACTATATATTGTTGATATAACTTAAAGATGATAGTTGGCACATGTTATGATGACATTTAAATTTATCCATTGTGTTATTAGTTATATCACCCATTGACTAATAAGACTAGTTTGGTATGTTCTATTAGTTATTTTGATGGTATAATTTTCTTAATAGTTTTAAAATTTGTGTATAAACTATTGAAATCATTTGTTTACATTTTGTTTACTAACATATCCTATGTAGACATGGACCCTATACATTCTAGTACATTTTTCTAAGTGGTATCAAAGTTGGTTGCTCTGCTAGGTTGCTCTACTAGAAGGTGTTTTCATCCTTCCTCAAAATGCTATATCTAGACAGTGCAAGATCTAGTATTAGAGGTTGGGGCAGAAAGATTGCTGAGCGTAGCTAATGTATGATGAAATAAGTTTAAATTCTTTTTTTCTATTAGAGTAAAATCATTTTATATAAATTTTTATGTAATAAGTCCATTTAGAACTTTATATTTCGTAATGGTCCAACTGAATGCCTAAATATTATAATGTAAGTTTGTTGATAGTGAACTTATCTCTATTGTATGGACAGTTTTAGATGATGAATAACATGGTTGGCTCTCCCTAGTTTAAATTTTTAATATTGAGGTGATAGCCTAGTGGTATGGGCCTTGGCTTGATAACCCTATGTCACAGGTTTGATTTTACTAGGTAGCATTGAGTTATAAACTTCGATAAATCATAGAGTGTATCTATGTTTCAATTATTTCGAGTTCCAATGCATCGCTTCCTAGTTTTTATTTTTTAAAATTAAAGGATTCATATTTTAAATTAAATTTTAGGACATGACATAAGCTTCTAAAATGGTATATTAAGTAATGATTTTTATGTTTGTAGTGTTGTTACGTTTTTTCATACCTCATTGGTTAAAGGAAAAGAAATAGAAAGAAAAAGATAAAGAGTGAGAGCTGTACCACATAATACTTATCACATAATAATGCAATAGTTAGACCTTGATTAAGGTTAACAATGATCAATCATTAGCTTTATAAAGTAATTAAGTTAAGAGACATAAGTCATAAACCAAAACATCATATCATCTTACAAGGTATGTAAGACATAAGTGAGACATTAAAAAATGTGTATAATAAGATATAAGAGGAAGTACATAGAATAGTATTTTATGAAGGATTGATGAGTGGCGAGTAGACCCTATGCCCAACTATATGAATCACTAAGCGTTCATGCACGATCTGGTTGAATTCTATGGAATTATAGCCTTTTAATTACATTGGTCTCTAGGAAGTGAAACTAACCATTATAATCGTTGTCTTCCCAATTACACTTGTGAACTACAAAGGTATAGTTAAGTGCAATTGAGGCATATGATTTTTATCATTTATATGTTTTATGTTTTAAGTCACCTAAGGATAAAAGATAATGAATAAAATAAAATAAATTGCTAATTTAATCTAACTAGCTACACCTAACTAATCCTAACATAAGAATTTGTTCCCACTTTTCGTACACATCTTGAACATGTTTAATGCTATTGGGTTACCAAATGCTAAGCATTACTAGGATTACTAAGCATCAAGTGTATGCTCAAGGTGGTCGTACTTATGTGCTTAATTAATCACTAATTAATCTAGCTTAAATTAGCTTAATTACTTAAAGCATTGAAGAAAATTGTACAAAACATTAAATGCATAAATAAACAATTAATCTATTTCAAAGTGTGGCAAGGGTTATCAAAAAACTTGTCTTTATTGCTACACACATTGTTATGCTCAAGTACAATAGTGCTTGAACAAAGATCTGTACACTCTTTGACTCCTATTGTGAGTATTTAGAAAAATATTTTAACTTTCAAATGACAAAACTACAAGAGCTTCATGAAAACTATGACAAAAGATGCCATAAACATGATGGGTGAACACATATTTATAGGGAAAAATAGGCACTACATTGATGAGGGCACATCAACATATCAAATTCTATGTCGATGTGGCCATGTTGATGGGGTTGCATCAACGAGGCTACATTGATGAGGCCTTGTCGACGTAACCCTTGACGTGATCCATCATACCCCCACGACTAAATGAAAAATCATCCTCAAGTGAACAAAAGGAGGATAAAGTTTCTTACAAAATTTTTGGGATGGTATGGGATTATTGACTATTTACTGACATACACAAACATGACACACATGAATAAACAAAGTGCCAAAGTGTACAGAATTACAATCATTATAAAATTTTTTATGCTTATGACAACAAAATTGAATAGAAAAATAAAATGACAAGCATAATTCCTCTAATGGCATGAAGATGAGGAGGAAGTTTAAATTGTCCCAAGTGGTGGAGGCTCTTGAGGCTCCGAAGGACCTTCTCTTACATCAAATGCATGTAGTGGCTGTGGTGGTTGTGATTGTCCTACAGCAGCAACAACTTCTGGTGGAAGATGGAAGGCATCCAACAGTGCCTTCATCTTCTCCTCCTTACTCCTAGGATTGTTCATGGTTCATGTCACATCATGAATGTGGATTGGTGTGGGAACATTCCAAGGATAGGGAATTGCAGGGAACAACTCCTTCACATTGATAAATCAAGTAGCAAAAAGTTTACATTCAACATTGAATGCCTTTACTACATTTTGCAACTCTTAAGAGTGACTCAATATTTTGGCCAAGTTCCTAGTTTTAGATTATTGATTGGTGAAGCATTTCTTGAGAACATCAAGTTTTTCATTTTCCACCACTAGCTTTTGTTTGGTGTCCTTATGGTACTTGAACTTAGCTTCATAAAATAAGTATAAACTTACCACTTGTTTCTCCAAATTAGATCATAGATGTTTGATAGTTAGCATCACCAGATTTGCATAATGAATATTGACAAGTTCTAGGTACTCCATATTCTCTTTGATTTGCAACTCCTTCATGTGGATCTCACCTTGTTGTAGTCATTGAGCCCATTAAAGATAAGCTACCATACATCACCTTGTTGCTTGAGCTATTGGAGGTTCTCATTAACTTTTTCCTTCATCATCTAAATATATTTTTCATTAATTTATTTTTGTAGACCAACATGATCTTTGTAGTGATTCTTGACTCTCAAACTTCAAAGCCACATTTTTCCAGGTGGCTACCTCTATTGTACATTTTTAGCAAAGGGCTTGGACTTCCTCCATGAAGAGATTTTTATTTTTGGCTATGAATCTCCTTAGTTTAGTGTTAACTTTGGCTAGATTCTCTTACTATTAATGGATGAAATCTTGCATTTTCTAGTTTTGCACATCAACATTCTATAGGTGATGATTTTATGTAGTCAAGGTGACATTCTCATGGTGAGTTTCGTCTAAGGCCTTTGGATATTATGCATGGTGACATCGGCCAAGGATTGATAAAAAATTTTCATCTCCTTTATGTCCTCAACCTTAAGATTTTTTTGAAGTTTTCGAAAAGCTTCATCATGGGTCAATATAGGGCTAAGAAGTGCAAGATCAAAAAAGTAGCCTCTTAATTTAGTAGCCTCTACAACCAAGTTTTGATTTTGAGCTTGGGCTATTTTGAGTTACCCTTCTATGATAATACATTTTCCCCTTACTTGTAGCAGCTCCAACTAGGTTGTAGTGATTGTATCTAGAAGGTCAAAGATATCTAAAATTAGTTGCCCAATTTCCACCAGTCTGTCCAACAACTCCTTATGCTGGGTTATGCTCAATTCATCGCTAACCATTCTTGTAGACATCTACACATATTAGAGTGTAGAAACATTTAGTATAGATGCCCTAGGTGTGGTTAATGCTTTGATAATTCTATTAGCAATCATCTCTATTGCTATCTCTTGCCCATGGTTCTACATCACCAAGACAGTTGCTTCCTTGTCCTCCTCTAAATGCATCAAGAAAGTAGCAGCATTTCTAGAGATGTCTAGAAATGTCTATTGTTGTGAAAGAGAGATCATTACCTCTTATATGATAAGATTTGATCTTGTGGGCAGGTATGTCCTTTGGGTTGAAAAGATTAGCCCACCTCCCTCTATCTGGCTGATGGTTCAAGCCACTTTGTAGATGTGGCTCATTGTTGGGTGATACATAGATGGATCACAACCACTCATTCCTACTCATTGCTCCTACTCATGCAAGAGTTGCTCTTGTATTTTCCACATTTGTTTGAGG
Organism: Gnetum montanum; assembly: GCA_015680685.1. Taxonomy (NCBI): domain Eukaryota; kingdom Viridiplantae; phylum Streptophyta; class Gnetopsida; order Gnetales; family Gnetaceae; genus Gnetum; species Gnetum montanum. The sequence goes on along the minus strand of MNCI01022583.1, from coordinate 380,343 downwards.
TCAATGCAGAACTTTCATATTGTTTCGTGAGTGGGTGGTGGATGTGGTGGTTGTTGCTCCTCTTTCTTGGTTGTGGCAGGGGTCTTGTCCTTCATCATTTATGCCCAACAAGTAGAAGGAGTATGCTAGAGTGTGTTATTATCATAGCAAACTATTCCTATCCTTTTGCATAATTTTTTGATGAGGGAAAGGGTAGGGCCTTCCTTCTATGTTCATTTTTCTTAAATTACTTCTCTATCTCTAGATAGATTAGTTATGGAAGCTTCACAAGGAATTTTACACTCAGAGTAGCACACACACAAGTAGAGAGGGTCATCACCTTACTAGGCCTCATCATCAGATTAAGGTGATAGGTTGCTATCTTGAAATATGCATGTTCAACTAGGCTAAGTTTATAATACTCCTTGCTGTCCACTCCATAACATTGTAGGGTCCACTTCTTTGCCTATGGGTCTACTTGTGTAGAAAACTCTACCAAATTTATGCCAATATCAGGGAACCCCAAGGTCTATGCAATAGATTCCACCAAGTAGGACACCTAAATGTATTTGATCTTCATAGTGGCTTCCACTCTCCTACCATTCCAAAAGAGATATGTCTCTCCCATGTACTACTCCCCACTAGAAGTGATGATTGGCCACATGGGAGAGTTATGCAACTATGTCTTAACTTCTGGTGGAGCATGTTCTAATAATGGTCCAAATTTTAATTCTTTAAGAACTGAACATTGGATATCATGAGGCTTGATCTAATCAAGGTAGGCTTGAGTTAATGTAACCACAAGTCTTGGCACTAGTCCTAGCATCTTATCTCGATGGGATTATTTAGTTATAGTTGCTTCCTTAGGAATCTATTGCACAAATTCATTTTCAGGCTCCTTCCTAAGAGGTCTTGTTACGTGATTTTCTACTACCTATTCTTGTTGCTCCCTTCTAGCCCTAGAATGTTTTTCCCTTGGTTGAGATGATTCTCCTTCCTATGGGCATTTCAGCCTAGGTGTCATCTGTAATCACAACATGACTAAGGATTAGCACTCAATGTAGCTTTGAAACATTTGGAATACCTTATCCCTTGGGGTAGTTACACTTGGCTAACTTGTGATCATGGCTACTTTGATTATTTTAACATTATTTTATTATTATCTAATTAAATAGGTTACTAGAGTATGTTGGAAGGGTTTAATTCTCATAGGTTAATGATTTAATATTACTTTATTCATTAAACCCATGGGGGCATTAGAAACTTTCTAAATAATTTTTTGTCAAAAACCTAAAGTTTATGGCCCCCACAATGTAAAGCATACCTCTGGAAGCTGCAAGGCTAAAAAATGAAGTGAATCAGACAAATAGTTTGAAATTTATGGGCTTTGGAAGGATTTGAGCTCTAAAAAAATTGCAAAAACTCCTCTTACTTTTGAAGCAAATGGTAAAAGGTTCCTAATTGGTAGATGCTATTTATAAAAGTTTTTCCATGGGTTGAATAGGACTTGTCAATGAGGCCTAGTTAGCACTGTTAGCTGGGTCAACTAGGCATAGTCGATGTGGCTATTGACCACCATTGACCAAATCAAAATTCAAAAGATACAAGGAGTTTTTGAATGAAATTGGAGTCAAATGAAAGTCCCAAAAGCCAAGAACATAATGAAATACATGAAGAGGATTTGAGAGTTCACAAAATATGGAGAATGATTGGAAAAATTCCTTAGAAGAACACAATTGGATGAAATTGATGGGTAATGCAAAATATTTAATTGCCAAAATGTCTAAGAATAAGGGACTTAACTAGTCCAACTAAGAGCTATGCAAGTGAGTTCTCCCCATAGTAGGCTTATGCCCTTTTTTTCCTTGCATAACCTCAACTAAGAAGTTCATGGACCCCACAATTAATTAATGATTATGAAAAGTTAAGAACCAAAAATTGAAGATTTGACTTAAGAATTTCAACATGTCAAACTAAGACATTAAACAAAAACATGAAAATCGGTAGTGAGGTGAGTTATGGAAAGCATGGATGGATGAGATAGAGAATGAAATGGATGTCCCAATTGTGGTCACATGAAGTCCCTTGTGGAGTTATGGTTAGATGATCCAATAAAATCCAACCTTATTCTAAACCAAAACCAACCACTTTCAGTGACTTTGAATCACCACTTTAGGACTAGTCCACCCTCTCAAGACACAAGAATACTCCCATAGATAACCACCATTCCTTATTTAAGAAGAGAAGAGAAGTAGGAAGTGAAACATGACCCTAGTTAAAGGGGATCTTCAAGCATGGGTAACATGTCTTTCTAATGTGCTTATAGCCTATTTATTTTGTCTAAGGGATGTGCTTTATATTTCCATCATGTTTTTTTTGGTATTTTATGTTTTTATGAATTTTTGGTTGGGAACCACACCATGCAAAGACTTATTCAACTTCTTATTATTGGTTGACATGGAATGGTAAGAAATCCATGAAAACACACATGCACTCAGGCAAATAGAGAATCACAAAGAGTATTGAATCTCCTTAAAGTCACATCCTTTTCAAATCTTTAAATCTTTTTCAACTTTGAAAATTACCAAGATCACAAGTTTGTTAAAGTTGTATTAATGAAAAAGGGATCTCATACTTCCAAAACTAGGAAAATCATAGAGTTGATGAATGGGTGGATAACATGGACTCACTACCTATTCCATGAAAAGGAAACCTATCTTAGTTATCAGTCATCAAAATTCAAAAATAGAAACCATACATTATCAATCAAAACATTAGGTGCAAATCACCATTAGTAAATAGCTAGAGCATCACTGAGTCCTATTGGTAATAAACCACTTTTATTAAAATCCTAGAAAAAATTCACACCAAAATAAAGTAAAATATATAAGAAATTGTAAAAAAATATTCAAGAAAAATAAAACATACTAGTGATGTTGTAAAAGAAAAATTTGGAAAAATAACGAAGTGTAAAACAAAAATTGTATAAAAACAAACAAAGTGTAAATTAAAATGTAGAAAAAGTAAGGAGCCACTTAATAAATTAGCATGGATGACCATCTCTCCCATGACTAAGTTGAGAGGAGGGGATCTGAAAGCTTGAGCATGGTTGTCCATTTGATGAGGTGTTAATTTCATTGGTGATGAGTGGCGAGGTACCCCTACACTCAACCATACGAATATGAGTGTTTCATGCATGATTTGGTCAAAATCTGTAGATGGGATCATTGTGGTATCTAGATAGTTACTCATTGATGATAGTCTATTGTCTTCCCACCTAGACTAGTATTTGCTTTGTCACATATGGTTTTGTCCAGAGTGAGGTGTATGATGTGGTTTCTAACCTAGTGCTACTCTTGGAGGCAATGGAAAATAACTTGTTAAGCTAAGAAAGAAAGGTTGAAGAGAGTCTAAGCTAGCCTAAGTGCAATGAGCATCTGTTCCTTAATCATCCATATACATCTTGGACCTCGTGCATGACTATTGCTGGGATTACCAAGCACATGTCCTAGATAGGTTACTGGGCATCTGAGTAGTCACACTTGAATGCTTGTGATTAAGTTGTACTCATTCCACATTTAAGGAGTTTAGGGTGAAGAGATATTAACTATGAAAGAAATAAATAACAATAACAATTAAATAATTAAACTAAGTAAATGTTGCAATGATGAAGTAATCTCAATCTTTATTTTTGGTCATGTGCGTGTCCAAGTACGTCACACTCGAATAAAGGTGCCGTATAATTACAATCATCACGCTGCAAGCATGCACTAGGAGAAAGGGTTGAGAGGAAAAACTAACAAAAAGATCCTACTCTAGTACTAACTGACCATTACTTTCCTATGCACCCCATTGTGTATTTATAGGCTCACACAAGAATTGCCATATTGCGTATGTTATATGGCTTACTAGGCCGCGATATCGTGTACAAGATAACAGGGGTCCAATAATAGGGGTGTAATATCGGGACTCATCAAATATTAGGGATCCAATAATAGGGGTCCGATATCAGCACCTAACAAACCATGATTCATCATACCCCCGTGACTGAATAACAACTAATCCTCGAGTTAAACAAAATGAGAATGAGTCCAATTGATTACATAGTGGATAGGTATAGGATTATTGACTAAATAGGAAGTATTTATATCACAGTGTGGGATTGAAAAAAATAAAATTGGGATGCAGACACAAAAATAAAAAATTTATTGGAACTCATGTGGTTTCAACTAGTAGTGGTTCCTCCATGGATGCCTTTCCTTTGTCTTGCGCGCTAGGCTTCTGAGATTTATATTGTTGAAGAAGGGCCTAACATTTCTCCTCTTCTATCTAAGGATTATGAGTTGTCCATGCTAATGTTCCAATGTTTGATGGAGTCAACACTTCCCATGGACAAGATAGCTGCGAGAACACTTGATTGGCCTTAACATGCCATGCCGAAAATAGCCATTTTTCCTCTTTATAGGCTTGGGCCTGAACCTGTACTTCTTTCTTGGCTAGATTATGTAGTGACAGGAGTTCCCTAATGGATGATGAATGATTATGCCTCCTTCTCTGCATGTTCTACATGAGGTCCTTGGCTTTTTCCTTCCCCTAGGCGTTTAGTCACATCTTGAGAAGGTCCTCCTTGTTGTTCTCTTTTAGGGGCCATCTATAATCATACAAAGATCATTTGTTAGTAAGGTTATTGAAAGAAGTTCAATTATTTCATACCTTACTCGTTTCCCTTACGAAATGTTGAATTCTTTGCTTAGTGTGATTTTAGAGTTAGAAATTTTTTTCAAGTTTCCCTAAAAGTTTAATGTTAGACTTGATTTGTTTAGGTAACACATAAAAGGACATGTAATGGTTTTGAGGAACATTTGATAAAATGATGAGAAAGGAAAGAATAGATTTGGCAACGAAGTACTCAAAGGGTATAAAATGATGTGGTGATAATGTGCAATGAGTACAAATTACAAAAGTCACGCAAGTGGGTCCTCCCCAAAGTAGGTTCCAACCTATAATGCCCTTGTGTAACCACACCTTAAAATGTCCAAAGGTACTAGAAGGGTTAAATGCAAGCTACACTAATTTCACAAAACACACACACATAAATACCATCGTGATAAGGTATAAATTCAATGCTACACAAGTCACGAGTCCCAATTACATGAATAGTGAGATGAGGTGAATTGTAGTAGGGATTGTAGAGATTAAGACATGAGGTAACTGACTTAGGGCACAATGAATCCTCAATGTAAGGCATGATTAATGTGTCATTAACCTGTTGTTCAAAAATCAGGAATAAGTCCATTCCTTTGATTAGTGACATCACATTGTTTTTTTCTAATGATAGAAAAAAATAAGAGTACCATGATGGCAAGGCATACAATCACTTCGAATTTTGTACAAGGGAGGAGAGATTTTGATTTGTGGCACTCTTTCTTTTCTTTTTTATGCATAATCTAGAGAAGCTGCATACCTTCAGGCATGGGTGCATGTCTTTCTAGTGGGACCCCCTAGAATAGCATTGGGTTTTTATATTTTTGATTGAGTGCCTTTTGATTACTCTTACTCCTATTTTTCATTAGATTTACAAGGATCTTAGTACAACCAAGCTGCATGATAACTCCTACAGATGTTACCAAAGAGAATCCACAAGTCCCCTTGATGTTACACCCTGGTCATTCCCTCTTGGTCCATTCTTCTTCGCTCTGGGTATAATAACACAAGGTTAATTTAAGTTTTAATAATTAGGAATATCATTGTACCTAGGGTAGAACCTCTTATTAATAGAATGGGTGGGTGGATGTGATGGGCTCACTATCCAAATAATTAGTTACTCAAGACTTGATAACATAAAACAACACCTCAACCAATGGGTCACATGAGTGCTTTATTCATAGATGAGATTACTCATAAAAAGATAAAATGAAAAAACAATAAACAAAAAGATAAAACAATGAATAAAAAGATAAAACAACAAATTGAAAGATGAAAAACTAGAAAACAAAAAATTCTAAATTTAAAGAAAAGGAAAAACATTTATTAATTTTGTTTGTTAGAATGGAGGATATCCCCCATAACTGAAATTTTGATCATAGAAAGAATTAATAAATGGAAGGGTTGGATTCATGCATTTTGAAAATATTGGGACCTAGTCATATCCAAACCATTGGGTGTCTTTTGATGTTGTGGTTGGAATGTACCCAAATTGGGGTGCACACACTGTATTCAAGTCAACATAGTGGGGCAAGTTAGAAGATGAGGTTAATTGATAAGGAGTTGATCCACTATGGCACCCATGACCATAAGATGGTATGCAAGGATTGGTATGTCTCCCTACATGGCTATATTCATTGGGCCCCATATTTGTTGGAGTTTTGATCGGTGGCCTTGATAAGGTAACATGAGGTGCTAGGTTTGAGGAAAAAGATGCACCATAGTTGTGCTAAGTTGAAAAATGTAGTGGTCTTGGAACTATGATAGCCCTTCCTATGGTTGTGTTTAAAGAAGGGATGCCTTTGATGTTGTGGAGGGTTTCCACTGTTGTTAATAGTAGAAGCACAAGTAACATTCATGGGTTGATGTTGTGGTGCAAATCCCTCGGGTACAGTCAGTGGCGATGTAGAAGGAGGTGAAGGATGAGAATGTTGAAATTAAGGAGAAGTGTAAGGTACCCAAGGTGGTGGTCCTGTTGGTGAGGATATGGGTTGATGGTATTGAGGAGAATGATAATAATGTCCTGAGATAGAGGATGTTGACCTGGTAGGGGAAATAGGATGTTGGACTTGATAAGAACTTCGGTTCAAATGATAAGAAGGGTGTGACCAGTTGGAGGGTGACCTCCCCCATGATTTGGATTTTTGTCACTGTGATTGAACACAATATTTTTTTATGAACTCTGGATGTAAAATTCTTCCCTAATACTCATGTAAATGTGATAAGATTGGACATTAACCTTTGGGGTGATCGTATAGGCAAATGTTACATTGATATGTATGATGAGTAGTTGAGTTCTTATTCTCTTCAACCCTTCTTTCTGATTGTCTAAGGGTGTTCTATCCTGCTTCTTGGTTCATCATGGTTCTACCTCTAATAGTGTTGGCATATTCTCCATATTTTTCACTTATCCATGCCATCATCTTATTGATCTTTTCCTCAATTTCATCTAGTTATTTTAGTATTGGAAAAGATGATTCCACCTCCTTGATGTGAGTTGATTTCTCCTCTTCATGATCATGGACCTTTGCTAATTATAAATTTTGGTCTCGTTGAGAGCTTTCAACATTCTCCCATTTAGCCATTTCTTCTTCTTATTTTTCTACCTACTCAATAAGCTCTTGGAATTGATGGGTTCATAGCTCATACAGTTGACCTCGGGCATACATCCCTAGGGTCTCCCTTCTTTTATTACAGAGCCCATCTATGATATGGTACATTAGTCTTTCCTCGGAGAACCCATGGCCTGGGCAGTTGTTTAACAATCCATAATATCTTTCTAAGGCCATGCCCAAGGGTTCATGTTGCACTTGTTACCACTCTTGGATTTTTCTCCTCAAGGTTGACACTCTTTCATAAGTTTGATATCTTTTCTTGAAGAGTTCTACCATTGTTGGCCAACGTTGGATTGATTTTGGTTTTAACAACCTATACCATACTTTTTCTTGGCCAACGAGTGTTGTAGGAAAGAGCTTAAGTTTTTTCCATTCATTATCAATGTTATTCCATGAAAAAGCATCATAGAAGGCTTGTAAATGTTGTTGCAGATCTAATTCATAGCCTCCTCAGAACTTGGAAAAGTTATTTAAGTTAAGCCTGGGTAGATGGCTTTCCTTGCGATGCCTATGGAATATTCAAACAGCCTCTAATATTTCTGTTAGGCTTGTAGTGGCTAGTAGGGGTTCATCATCACTAGGTATGTTATGAATTTGTGAGTTGGGATGATGTTGTTTGCATTTATGCTCATAGGAGACCCGTACATTAGATTGGGTACTCCAAACTTCATCTTCATCATTATATAGATCGTTGGTTCTCCAATGAATTACCTTACTAGTTGTTGCGTTATCATAGNAGCTAAGAGAGAAAGGGTGAAGAGAGTCTACGCTAGCCTAAGTGTGATGAGCATCCATTCCTTAATCATCTGTACACATCTTGGACCTTGTGCATGACTACTACTGGGATTACCAAGCACATGTCCTTGGTACACTACTGGGATACCAAATAGTCACACTTGAATACTCATGATTAAGTCATACTCATTTTGCATATAAGGAGTTTAGGGTGAAGAGATATTAACTACGAAAGTAATAAATAATAATAAAAATTAAATAACTAAAATAAGTGAATTCTACACTGATGAAGTAATCTTGATCTTTATTTTTGATCATGTGCATGTCCAAGTACGTCACACTCGAATAAAGGTGTCATACAATTATAATAATCACACTACAAGCATGCACTGGGAGAAAGGGTTGAGAGGAAAAACTAACAAAAAGATCCTACTCTAATACTAAATAACCATTACTTTCTCATGTGCCCCATTGTGTATTTATAGGCTCACATGGAAATCGTAATATCGCGTATGCGATATCACTTGCCAGGCCGTGATATCGTGTATGCAATATTAGGGGTCTAATATTGGGACTCATCAGATATTAGGGGTCTGATAACAGGGGCCAATATCAACACATGGTTAACAAGGGTTCGGTATTAGCACCTAACAAACTATGATTCATCAATTGGCTTGCATGGGCTCATGGAAAGGTTTTACTTATTGTGTGTTTTACGTATTGTGTGTTGACCAATTGCTTCTTATTTAGGCTTTTAGGTTTATAAATCAACATGGCCCTAGAAGGAAAGGTTTCATAAATGATGTAATGCCCTTCCCACATCATCTTAAACTTAGTTAGTTGAGGTATATGTGTAGGGTTTTAGCAAAAGACCTTATCTCTAGGTTGAAATTCCACTTTCCTTATTCTAAGGTGATGACATTGTTTACTGAATGCTTTGTGCACTTCATTTAAGGGCAAGACTAGTAACTGATTCTCATCTAGCACATTAAGATTGATTAATCTCTCTTTTTATGCTAGGATTAGGTCAAGTTCAACATCATAAGCTATTGAAAGTGTACAAAGCTTAGATTGAACTGGCATAGTTGGTAATTTTCTATACACCAGCTCATAGGGAGAGTAGCATATAGGGTGTTTCCATGTTGAGTGGTATGCCTAGAGGGCATCATTTAGTTTTGTATTCTAGTCTCTTCTATATTTTCTAATTGTTCTTGTTAATATTTTCATGATATTCCTAGTGGTAACCTCTGCTTAACCATTGGCTTAGGGATGGTAGGATGTTAGGAATTTATGTTCAACCCCCAAGTGTTGCATGAGCTTGCAAAGAGTAGAACCTATAAAATGAGTACCATTGTCAAAAATTAGTGCACATGGAACTCCAAACCTATTTACAACATTTTGTTGTACAAACCATGCAGCAACGAAAGATGTATAGTTAGTGAATGCTGCTACTTCTTCCCATTTCATACAATAGTCAATAGCGACTTATGTATGCCTTTCCATTTGACATGGGTATGATGAAATCCATGAAGTCTATGTTCTAGATGTTGAAGGGTTCTAGTGGTTGGATCCACTACTGAAGTTCCTCCATTTGAGTAGTTATCCCACTATCTCATTGATAGCGTTCACAAGAGTAGATGAATTAGTGGACATTCTTGAAGATTGTCAACCAATAATATCTTACCACCAAGATTTTAATGGATATGCATCTCCTTGCATATTGGCCCCCACAAGGACCCTTGTGAGCATCTTGGAGAATGCACAGCTGGTCAACATTAGGAACACATCAACAAATTAGGCCATCAATGCATGCCTTGTAAAGGTGTTTGTTAATCTCTATGAAGCATTTGGCCTAATGAAGAAACTATTGTTTCTTCTGGTGGTCTAACTCTTGTGGCATCTCTTAAGTAAGAAGATAAGTGAGGATGCCATCATACCATTTTGGTTCAATGGGCACTTGTTCATTTATTGCTCCATCAAAGAAGAGTTCATCATGAAATTGATCAAAGAGTGGGCTCTCATCCTATTTTTTGTCCTATCTTAACTGAGACAAGTGATTAGCAACCACATTCTTAGTTCCCTTTCAATCTACCATTGTGAGATCGAACTCTTGCAAGATCACCAACCATTGTATAACATGGAGGCTCACCATTGGTTTATTCATTAGGAAGTGAATGGCACTATGGTTAGTGTGCACAAAAACTTTATATCCAAGCACATAGTGCTTGAACTTTTTCAAGGAATACACCATAACCATTAGCTCTTTCTTTGTTGTGGTGCAATTGAGCTGTGTACCCACAATGCTTTGGATTATGCTGTGGATATAATATGGACATTTTTAATCATCCAATTGCATAACCATAGCTCCCAAGGCATATGTTGATGCATTTTTCATGATGTGAAACAAATAGGACTAATTTGATGCTCATAGAATTAGAGTCTCCACAAGCTTCTCTATTAGTTGTTAGAATATCTTAACACATTTCTTAGTTTGTATCAACAAAGCATCTTTCTTTTTGAGCTCAACCAATAGTTTTTTTGATCTTAGAGAAATTTTCTATGAATCACTGGTAGTAGCTAGTGTGTCCAAGGAATGACCAAACATCTTTAACGATTTTTGATTGGTAGGTTATTCCTTGGATTACCTAAATCTTTTTAGGGTTCACCTCAATCCCTACTTAAGAAATTTTTTGCCCCAAAATAATGCCCTTCTGGACCATGAGATAGCTCTTTTGCCAATTGGATCTAAGATTAGTCTCCATGCACCTTTTCAGTGCTTGGTCAAGGTAGTCTAGGACATGCTTGAATGTAGCACCATAGGTGGAGAAGTCATCCATGAAAAATTCTACTCCACTACTAATCTGCTATTGAAAAATAGTCAGGACAAGGTGTTGAAAAGTTGTAGGGGCATTGCATAGACTAAAAGGCATCTTCCGATATGCAAAAGTTACCTAGGGATGTTGCTTTGGCCTGATCCTTAGGCATGATCTAAATTTGGTTATAGCCACTATAACCATCTAGGAAGCTATACTAACAATTCCTAGAAATAGTATCCAACACTTGGTCCACAAATGGTAATGGAAAATGATCTTCGAATGTCACCATGTTCAACAACATGAAATCAATACAAATCCATCATCTGCCACCTTTCTTTGGCATAATTACAAGTGGGCTAACCCACTTGTTATCTATAATTGGATATATGAACCCCAGGAGTTTCTCAATTTCATCTTTTACAATCTATTTTAATTTAGGTTTCAATAGCCACTGTAGCTACCTCTTTGGCTTCATGGCCAAATCAATATAGATTCAATGTTGACATATCCTAGGATCAATTCCTATGAGTTCAGGATATGACCAAGCAAAGGCTATTTACCATTTGTTGACCACCTTCAACAGCATCCTTTTTTGGTTAGAAGTAAGGTTGACATTGATTATTACTAGCTTACCATTTTTCAGAAATGCATATTCCATGCTAGTAGGCAGAGTTTTCAACTCTAACAGCTCTTGTTTAAAAGTGTCAAGGATTTTGAACTCTTCCAAATTGGTATCATTAGGTTCATCATTGGAGATTTGGTAATGAACTTGCTCTAGTTCATTCATGCCTTCAACATAGCCACAAGTTAAGCTCTCAGTAGATTCCATGTAAAGTGTGCTACTCTTAGAATCAACTATCAACCATTAGGTATCTTCTTGTTTTGTGGCTACTACATATAGGCACTTTTGAATTTTAGATTCATTTACATACTATCTACATGCTTTGATTAGTGTGCTTTTAATAGACCATAGTTTCTACATAGTTGCACCTTGTATCCCTGTATGCAATACATGGAACTCACTTCTTAATATTTTTGAATGCATTCTCCTGAAAATCTTCAAGAAAAGATCTCTGATACTCATTTATGCATCAGTAGTGCTCAACCAAGCCCTTTCCATAATGATTGGAAAGTCCCCCTTGTAATTGTTAACTTTAATCACCAAGAAATTGGTAAGATATGATCACCCATAGAGAGTGGTTACAATGTCCTACACTAGTCCCACTTAAGAGGAGGTAGGTTCCAGACATTGTGCATTTCATGAGAAATCAGGTTGACATTAGAACCTAAATTAAGAAGAGAATTACATGGCTCATTCCTAGTAATCTACAAGTAGATGAGAGGACTTCGAGGACCAAGTCTTTTCCTAGGAAGATTGCCAGCCTTGATTCAATTAGATACATCATGAATTAACATGATAGTGTGAATCTTATGCAGCATTTGGTTTAAAGGGCTCTCAAAAGAAATGGATGCAAAGTATGAAGGAGACAGAAGGCAACTAGCCACATAAGTTGATGAGGGCTTTGTAGGACTATTGGTTTGGAAGAATAGTCTTTTACTAGATTTTGGTTTTGAACCACTTAGTTGGGAAGCTAGCTATAAGTTAATAGCCTTCGTAGCATTATGTTGCTATAGATGTGTGAAAATTTCACCCTGCATGGATGGATTTGGTGGTAATTGGGTTCAGGATGAAAGATCATGTGCTGAAGGATGAGGAGGGTGATAGAGATATGGGGTTTCCCCCCTAGGAGATGGAGAATGATTTCTATAATACTGTAGAGGGTAGTAGTGATGTTGAAAAGCAGTGTGACTAGAAAAGTCAAGTGAAGACATTGGTTGTTGAACATAGTATCCATATGGATCTAGCTACCTATAAGGATACTACTACCTTGGTGGTGGCATCTCCCACGATTGTGGATGTTGCCATTATTGATACTACTCATATGATTGTGGTGGATCTCCACTTGGATTATAAGCCTATTGTTGTTGGTGGAACTACCTTGGGTTACCTTGAGGATAAGGCAACCTTCTAGCTGCTTGCCTTTATGCTAGTCTAAGATTCAGAGCATACACCCCAAATTCCTAGAAGTGTGACACAATAGGGTAACATCCCTTGGGATGTTCATATTGGTAGGTGTCACACCCATGATCATCATTTGATTTTGACTCCACAACATCTTCTACTACCGCAGCCTTGCCCATACCCCTTTGGTAGGCACATTCAACTTCTTCCCTTCTTTTGCAATCATGATCACTACCTTGTTCTTTAGATTCTTCTATAATTCTTAGAGTAGTTTGAAATTTTTCATCAAAAAATTCATGCATTTTGTCAAATGTAGTTGAAATTTATACACAAATTTTTGAATTAGCAAGGTTTTTCATTGCACCACTTCATCAAGTGTTGCTTCCTCCTCATTGTTACAAAATTAAACCTTCCTTTTTCTAATGTAAGAGTCCAAATTATACTCTTTAGCACTTTTCCATTTTATCAACTCATCTTTTTCTATTGCAACCTACTCAATTAGCCTTTGAATTTGATGGAATCTTAATTCTAATAGTATTCCTTGGGCATAGACCCCAAGAGTTTCCCTCATTTTTGATCGAAGCCAATCTATGATATGGCAAAGCTTCTCCTATTGAAAGTAACCATGGCCAGGAGATCTATGCAAAAAGGAATAATGCCTACCCATTGATATGTCCAAGGATTCATATGTTCCTTTTTTTCAACTTGGACTTTCTTTTTCAAATTGGACACTCCAGAGTACATCTGATATTTTTCGTCAAACAACTCAAGCATTGTACTCCATTTGTGAATTGATTCTAGCTCCAAGGAGTAGTACCAACTTTCAGCTTCTTTTATGAGTCTTCTAGGGAAAAAATTAAGTTTCTACTAATCATCTTTTATTTTTTGCAAGGTACAAGCATCATGAAAGTCCTAAAAATGGATCTATGGATCAAAGTTATATCCCCCCTCAAATCTAGAGATATTCTTCAAATCCAACCTTTTGATTATACTATACTTCACATGCTTGGTTGGAATCCTAACTACCTCTATGATTTTTAACATGCTTTGAGTTGCTAGTAAGGGTTCATCATTGATGAGTGGCAAGGTACCCCTACGCTCAACCATATGAATATGAGTGTGTACACATGATCTGGTCGAACTCCACGGATGGACTAGTTGTGGCACCTAGATAGTTATACATTGATCGTAATTTGCTATCTTTCCACCTAGACTAGTAGTAGCTTTGTCATGTATGGTTTTAGTCCAGAGTTAGGTATATGATGTTGTCCTCATTCTACATTACTCTTGATGACAAAAAAAATAAATTGATTAAACTAATAATGGAAGAAAAACCTAAATTAGCCTATGATGATCATATCCATCCTAAACAGTCCATACACATCTTGGACTTTGTGGGATTACTACTAGGTGTGCTAAGTATTCACAATTAAATGCTTATGATTAAGGTGTATACATTCCACTTAATGATAGGAAAAGTAACTAACAGTAAATCAATATATTAACTAAAGAAAGCATTAAATAATTTAAAAAATAAAAATTAATCTAAGTGAATTCTACAATGATGAAAGTAATCTTGATCTTTATTGTTGATCATGCGTGTTTCCAAGTACGTTAGACTCAAACAAAGGTGCCGTGTACTTACAAACATCACACTGTAGGCATGAACTAGGAATAACTAGCTTGAAAAAATGAAATTGAAAATTGAAAACTAAACTATCAAAAGAACTAGAAAGGAAAGAACTTCCCTCCCTCCCAAATATCAAATGTGTACCTAAGTGTTGTATTTATAGGCTAACACAAGAATCATGATATCATGTATATGATATTGTATCCAGGCCATAATATCACGTACCCAATATTGCATACTCGATATTTGGGCTTGGCAAATAATAATTCATCAATCATCATCATGATTTCAATGATGCTTATGATGTCCCCTACTATACCTTCATTTATGATGGGGTCTACGATCATTGTCCCATTATTCACCTTCATCATGATCTCATTCCCTACAATTTCAATCAAATTTTCAAGAGAAATAAGAAGATGTAGATGAGAAGGATGAAAGAGGGAGGAGGACTAGCATCATCATGGTGTCGGCCACCTTCTCTCCACTTATCATGGCCACGATCATCAGGTTCTTTGTCATCATGATGCTTGCTCAAGCCCCTACCTTAACTCCTAATTTTTTCTAAACCTGAATTATTAATAGTAGACTATAGATTTGAGTTCAATCCCCCTTCATAAAGGTTAAGGGGTAGAGAATCTTCATGTTGAGAATCCACAGAGAGAGGATCTTGATTATTATTTTGCTTCAGCAGGAATTAGGGGTTAGTGAGCTATTTCCCATTCATAGCTTCATGAAACTTCTCTTAGTGCCAATCTCATTTACATTGTGTTTCTATGGGAGGGTAGTCTTAATAGTCATGGTCTTGCACAACATATTTGTCATGGAGGTCCTGGATGTCAAACCTCTTAAGAGTTTGAAGCAGCATCCTAGGAATAGATCGGTCGAGAGGCAATACAATTTTTCCCTCCATATCTCTCCACTAGAACTACTCATCATGATGTAGGATGAAGGTGAAATCAAGTACATACTCATCTGGATGAGTGTACATCACTTTGAATTCTTGGGGCATTGGTGGTTTTGAGTCATCATGCTTGTGAGAAGAAGATATTTTGGATTAGAGAAAAATTCAGTGTGCTTAAATTATAATTATAATTTTCAATTTTTAAAATGATTTTAACCTTAAGATTCATTCTAATGATCTTAAATAATATTCATGAAGTCCTAAATAGCACATGTATTAAACTACAAGTCCCCAGCAATGGTGCCAATGATGAGTGGTGAGTAGACCCTATGCCCAACCATATGAATCACTAAGTGTTCACATGAAATCCGATCAAATTCCATGGACTTATAGCCTTTTACGTACATTGGTCTCTAAGAAGTGAAACTAACCACTGTAATCATTGTCTTCCCAATTACACTTGTGAACTACAAAGGTATTGTTAAGTCCAATTAAGGCATATTATTTTTATCATTTTTTATGTTTTATGTTTTAAGTCATCTAAGGATAAATGATAATGAATAAAATAAGATAAATTTCTAATTTAATCTAACTAGCTGCACCTAACTAATCCTAACATAAGCATTTATTCCCACTTTCTATACACATCCTAAACATGTTTAATGCTACTGGGTTACCAAACATTAATCATTGCTAGGATTACTAAGTACCAAGTGTATGCTTAAAGTGGTTGTACTTATGTGCTTAATTAATCACTATTTAATATAGCTTAAATTAACTTAATTACTTTAAGCATTAAAGAAAAATGCATAAATCATTAAATGCATAAATAAATAATTCATCAATTCTAAAGTGTTGTAAGGGTTATCAGAAAGCTTATCTTTATTTTTGCACACACTACTGTGTTTAGGTACAACAATGATCAAATAAAGTTCCATACACTCTTTGACTCCTACTATGACAAAAAACACCATAAACACAGTGCATAAGCACATATTTATAGGCAAAAGCTAACACTGCATTGATGAAGCCACTTCAATGCATCAAATTCCATGTCGATGGGGACACGTTGATGGGGTCATGTCAATGGGGCCACGTTGACGAGGCCTTGTTGATGTAACCCTTGATGTGACTCATCAAGGATGATACTTCAATATGAAAGTTGACAAAGAAAAGGTCTAAAAATTTCTTAAAAATGAAAAACACAAGCTAGCATGAAGTTAATCTAAAAGTTAGAAAGTGAAGCTAAACAAAGGAACTTATGATGAAATAAGCTTTTAAGAAAAATATGTTATGTAGGTCTTCAAAAAAGAGTAATAATATAACGGAGGCTTGAATGGAGTGATGTATGTTGTAATGCAGTTGTATAGAAAATAAGAACAACATAAAAGCTATAAGTAAAGAATAGGTTATAAAATATCTAGAAGAATTACTTCTAGATTCTTTTATCAATGTTGAAATTATTGTTGGTTCTCAAAATATAGTTTTACATATTAGTGAGTGCGAATCTATCATATCTATTCTTGTTGCTCATCATCATCATTATCATTATTCTTGTTATAATAAAATAGGGTTGGCTACATGAATTCTTATTCACTGTTTGCCTCTATAAAGAGCTATATTTGGTTTATTTGAAATTTCTTCAAACCATCTTCAATAATTTTTTCCCATATCCTTTTTGACATTCCTTTTGGTATATTTTCTAAAATAATGATGTAGCAACTTTTTTTTATAGGCTCATTGTCTAATCTTCCTTGCACATGTCCAAACCATCTAAACTATCATTCTTGTAACTTGTCTAAAATATAAGTCACACCAAGTCTTTCTTTAATTTCTATGTTATATAGCTTATATCTCTTCTAGTAACATTTATCATCCATATAAGCATTATCATTTCTATCATATTGATTTATTGTTTATTCTCCTTTTATGCTATCCAACATTTAGGTCCATATAAGATAACAAGCCTAATTGATGTTCTATAAAATTTTTCATTTAGTTTTATTGGTATTCTTCTATCACATAGAACACCACTACCCTATATCCATTTTGACCATCCTACCTCAATTCTATTTCTTATATCTTAATTAATTTTACCATTTAATTAGAGAGTTGATCCTAGGTATCAAAACTATTTGTAATAAATGACTTTTTGACCTTGAATTATTAGTTTTATTCCATCACTATTTATATTATTGAAATTACATTCCATATATTTTGTCTTACTTCTACTAATTTTTAAGCATTATTTTCTAAAGTTGTATCCACCAATATAATATTATATACAAATAACATACACTAAGGGATTTCATTCATGAAATTTGGTATGGTTTTATAGCTCACTATCAACCTAGTCCTAAGCCTCCTCCTTTTGTATCTAGGCTTGGGACCAACATTGACAAAGTTAGCTTCTCCTATTGATATCATTGCAAATAAGTTACATGATTTTATTATTTGTGATGGAGTATGAGTCATTGATTACTAATTTTACATCATGATACGTATTTATTCAAATTTTGGATTACCTATTGTCTAATCAAAATATTATTTTGTAGCTAAATAATGTGATGCAAAAGTACAAGATTCAAGTCACTTATATTTGGTACTATTCTGGGATTTCTTTACTTATTGAATTAGATAATGCTTTGATGGTACATAGTTCTATAGATATATCATTTAAATATAAGCATGCAATGTTGATTATTCATAAATGGACTTCATATGTTGCTATTCAATATAAGGAATATTTTGATATTTTGTGTTTTGTTAAACTATTTAATATTCTATTGAGATTTTAAAAATATAAGAAATAATTTGGTCTTCTTAGTCGCATGGTTAAGGACATTCAAACTTTGCATTATTTTTTAATTTATTTAAGTCTATTTTCATTCTTATTTATCATTGTAAGTATATAGTTACATTGTCATGGTGCCTTCTCAGTAACATTCTCACAATGTTGTGATAAAACATCCAAGTTGTTTATATTAATCAAGGATTAATTAAGTTCTATTATTAATTATTTAATTCAGTTGCAATGGTTTGATAGTTGAATATCATTTCACGTATCTTAAATAGTTTTCTCATGATGGACATGATGTATGTCTCATGTTTTTCTATCTTTTTTGGCTACACGAGTTTCTCATCGGAGATCCTAAACTTCACATGGTATTAGAGTAGATCAATTACCAACTTTTATGAATTCAAGAGCATCTCCAAATTATTAGCAAAACATTTTTTATATAGCCATGAAAAAGGCAAGAACTTGCACACTAATACCTAAAATTCAAGTTCTAAATGCACTAAATTACAATATATGAAGCCTTTAAATAAAATTTCTATTTTAAAAAAATAACTTGGAGGAAACACTAATTGAAACCATCATGGTAGATGAAAATAATAAAATGGTGTAAACACTAATCACATTGAGCATGTTCAGAGAGTTTATGTAACTAGTTAAAAAATAAGATTTTGCATACAAGATGTGAAAAATGGTTGAGGAAATATTTAAAGTAAAATATAAGCCAAAATAGTATCTTTATAAAATCAATTAAATTATTTGAAATTAAAAGAAGCCAAACCCATTGCAACACTTGTACAAAAGGTTTATGCGTTGCAAGTGGAACTACAAGTAGAAAATTGTTCAGTATCAGACGAAACAAATAATTTTTTTTTATTAAGAGTAATGCCACCATCATATGATATCTTTAGATATACTGTAAAGAATGGTAGAAGAACATATACCATGATAGATTTGTATGCAAAGGTCTTGGAAGAAGCATTCAAGCTGACTACATATATCTAAAATGAAGAAGTGACTTCTTAGGTGATGTGTCATGTCCCCATTCCCAAATGATGTTGCTACATAAACAAGATGACGTCTCTTCATAACAAGTGTTATTGTTATTGTAACAAGATCCAAAAGGGTAGTTGTAATTGAGACCCGAAAGGATATGTTGTAACAATGGATGTGTTTCTTGAGATAAGCTTTGGGGGTTTGACCTAAGGCATTTATACTCAAGCTTAGAGGTCATACCAGATTAGCATATTGCAAAAATAAAAACATGGATGGTTGTGTAATCTTTTATAAAGAAACCAAGTTTGATTTAATACAAAGATTTAAATGGAGTTTAGAAAATATGATTTTTGAAATTCTATAACTTCAAGTGATGGAAGGAAAAGAATAGTTAAGATTTTGGTAAAATCACATAGCCTTGGCTATAATTCTACAAATCTATCTAGAAAAAAGATGTGTATGCATGGTCAATATACATTTGATTGTCAGACCAACATGTTTAGATGTTAGACTATGTCAAGGAGCATACTTGATTAAGAAAATAAAATAAATTTTGAAGAATAAATGATCCCTAAGTTATACTAATCCAGTACCAATTATTCTTTATGGAGACTTCAATGCAAAATATGGAAGTAGTGTCTATCAATTCTTAAAATATGGATGTGTAAAGGAATCCTTTGAAGATGAACCTGATTTGAAGAAAATTTTTCCATCAATTCAACATGCAATTCCATTTGTCAGTGCATATTTTGCTTACTTTAAGTCTTCAATAAATAAATCAGATTCAAGAATTCACAAATAGATGATGTTGTTGGATAGTGCTTATCAAGAACTATATTTCAGTAATTACTCTACTATGATTAATGAGGATAGGTTAATAACATTTTTCATTAAGACTTTAGATTATGTTTGGTATGATATGTGATTCTTCCAAATTACCAAATTACTAGGGCTAATTTTTAAAGAAGAAGTTGAGAAGAGTCAAGATCAAGCCTTGCCATCCTGTACATGACCATCTAATCATATACCACTTATGGAAGAATTATAATTACTTCCATCAATTCATAAAGTTGATCAAGATCAGGAAGTATATCACTCTTACTTTTATTGATAAATCTTATTATTTTCTTCATTATTAAATTTATATTCAAATTAGATAAGTAAAATATCTAGGGTAATAAAAGTTGGAAATAAAGAATTTGTCCTGCCTTCACTTAGATAACCAAATTTGAGTTACACTTTGTGTGATGTTGGTTAGAATGGTGATTGGTGGTTGGTAGATCTTTAATTCATCTCTTGTTATTATCTTACAGAATGAGGTAAGTATTAATAAAATAATCTTTAATTATTATATATATATATATATCTCACATATATTTTATTTACAAAATAAGCAAGAAATAACTTCAAGTCCAAAGGAGAAATCAAATTATTGGAGCATAGGATCATAAAAGAAGTGCTGGAGCTAGAAAAAAAGATAGTGAACATGGACTTGTTCAAGGATGAATGAAATCTAAGGGGGATAGATTATCATGTCCCCATTCCCAAATGGTGTTGTTGCATAAACAAGATGATGTCTCTTCATAACAAGTATTACTGTTATTAGAACAAGACTTGAAAGGGCATGCTATAATAATGAACATGTCTCTTGAGGTAACCTTTGGGGTCTTGACCTAAGGCATTTATACCTAATCTTATAGGTCATGCTAACATGAAGTGGTGGAGCTGATACAGGCAAGTCATGGGAAGTCGGGTGAAGCAAGATAGGAAGTGGATTGGCCATCCCTTCCAGCTAGGTTATAGGCCTAACCATGGTGGCAGTGCTAGATTTCCTTTAAGTGATAGATGCTAAAGAAAGAAAACCCCAAAGAACACTCTCAAAGCATTATCCAGATATGCTATTCCATATTAATAAAGCATTCTTTCTTTTTCTTTCTGCATTTTTCTTATTATTTTCTTTATGCATAATGTTGAATGTTACATATATTTCTCACTTGGTATATTGTCTTCATATGCATAATGTTTAATATATTGTATATTTGACACTTGCCTCAACATTTGGGGATGGGATGTTACATGATAGTAGTAAAGCAAGACAATAATCGAAAAAGAAAAAGAACAAGTATTATCATATTTGTAAGAAAGAGAAAAATCATGAAACAAACCATTGTTATAATAATTCAAAAATAATCCATAGGCCACTTTCCGTACACATCCTAAACACACACAACACTATTGGACAACTAATCATTAAGTGCTACTAGGATTACCAAGTGCTAAATGTATGCTCAAAGTGGTCATACTTATGTATCTTAGTTTATTTAGCTTAATTAATTAATTACTTAAAGTCTTAATCATATTTTACTAATTAATAAAAATAATAAATGCATAAATAAATCATTAAACTAGTCCAAGTGCTACAAGGTTTATCAAAAAGCTTGTATTTAATGATGTACACACTATAGTGCTCAGGTAAAATAGTGCTCGAATAAAGATCTATACACTTCTTAACTCCTGCTGCAAGCACATAGAAAATTATTCTATCTCTTATATAAACAATCTATAAGAGTTCCACTAGCAATTGAAAATCTAACTTTGCATTAATGAGGCTAGGGTGCCATACTTATAGACTTATTAGGGTGCCATGTTGATGGACACATATCAATGTGGGAAACACTACATTGATGTGATTCCATCAATGGCATTGCGTTGATGGCATCCTATCAATGCAACTAACCAAGGACACTTCATCATACTCCTACAACTAAATGAAAACTCATCCTCAAGTTCTTTACAAAATTGGGAAGGTATGGGATTATTAACTACCAGATGACACAACAAAACTAACACAACGAAAAAAAACTAAGTGCCCAGGTGTATGAATCGACATTGATTACCAAATTGTAGTGTTCATGACATAAAATTTAACACCATAACATGATTGAACAAAATTGGGTAACACATCCTCTAACAACATGAAGATGGTTAAAAAGATTAGACAGTCCCAAGTGGTGGAGATTCTTGAGGTTTTGAAGGACCTTCTCTAGCTTCAGGCGCACATAGTGCTTAAGGTGGATGTGCTATCCTACTAAAGTTTCCACTTCCAATGGAAGGTATAAGGCTTCCAAAAATGCCTTCATCTTCTCCTCCTTACTCCAGGGATCATTCATAGTCCACGTGTTATCACCAATGTGGGCTACAATGGGGATATCCCATAGAAAAGACATTACTAGGAATAGCTTCTTTACATTGATAAACTAGGCAAAAAATTGCTCTTGAGTGGGTTCTATACCTCCTAGTAGTCATTCATCCTCTTGGCCAAGTTCTCAGCAATTGATCTATGATTAGTAAACTTCACCTTGAGAACCTCAAGTTTCGGGTATGCCACTACAAGCTTCTACTTATTGTTCTTGTGGTTCTTGAATTCTACCTCATATAATAGGTACAAGCTGGCCACTTGTTTCTCCAATTTAGATCATTTTCATCCAACAATCAACATAGCTATATTTTCATATCAGAGATTTGCAAGCTCCATGTAAATAGTCATCTCCTCAATCTACAACTCGTTCATCTAAATCTCTGCTTTGTTATAAGCATCTATCCCATCAATGATAGGTTGTCAAATATCTCTTCCTTGCTAGATATGCTAGAGGGTCTCAATTACTTTTTCCTTTTGCCAATTGGATGTGTTTTTCATTAACTTCTTTTTGAAGATTGACCTAATCTCTATAATGATTTTTGAATCTCTCAAATTTAACAGCCTCTACTTTCTTGAAAGCTACTTTGATTGTAGTCTTTTGGTGAAGAGCATGGACCTCCTCCATGGGGAGGTTTCTATTTTTTACTATCAATCTCCTCAGCTTAGTGTTCACTCTGGCTAGCTTCTCCTATTATTAATGAATGAAATCTACCATTTGTTATTTTTACACATTAACATTTTGTAGGTGATGATTCTCTACAGTCAATTGTACATTATACTATCAAGTCTAATTCAAGACCTTCTAAAATTTATGCTAAGTAACCTCTACCAAGGATTGATATAATACTACCATATCCATCACACTTTCAACCCTTTTCAATCTTGTGTGAAGCTATTCAAGAGCTTCATCCTTTGTCAATGCTAGGTTGAGGAATGTAGGGTCAGCAATTTGGGCTCTTAGTTTGGCAACCTACACAGCCAGGCATTCATTTAGCTCTTCGATTATTTTGCATTATACCTTTAAAATTATGTTCTTACCCCTTGCTTCTAGCAGCTCTAACAAGGTTGCAATTATGTTGGCAAGAAGATCAAAGATGTCCAAAATCGATTGCTCTGTTCCACTAGTCAGTCCAATAATTATTCATGTTGTGTTATGCTCAACTTACTGCTTACTATCCCTATAGATGTCTTCACATCTTTAAGTGTAGAGACATTTGGTATAAATCCATAGGTGCATTTAGAGTTTCAACAATTCAATCAGCAATCACCTCTACTGCTATCTCCTACCCCTAGTGCTACATCATCCAAAATGTTGCCCCTTCATCCTCCTCCAAGTGTACTAAAAAAGTAGCTATGTTCCTAGAGATTTCTGGGAATTATTGCTATTGTAAGAGGGATACCCTTACCTTGAAAGTGCTAGGATTCAATCTTGTGGGCAACTACATTCTTTAGAACAAAATGATTATTCCACCTTCCTTCATCTAGCTAACTATTTGAGCCACTTCATTTGGGTGACTCATCACTGGTCCGTACACAGATGGATCACAATCACTCATTTCTACTTATTGATATTGCTCACTCAAGAACCATTCTTAGAATTCATGTAACTATTAAGAAGTTGCAGTGATATATGGCACTATTTGTTGAGTGGGTGGTGGAGGTGGTAGTTGTTGCTCCTCTTCTTAGTTGACTTTTGCAGGGACTTTGTCCTTCATCATCTCCATCCAGTTAGTGGATAGAGCACATTGGACATCGTGTTTGTATAGTAGGTTATCCCTCTCCTCTGACATAGTTTTCTAATAAGGCATGGAAAGGGGAGTGTCTTCCTTCCACATTCATTCTCCTTAAAATTATTTTCTATCTCAAGATAGATTAGCTATGGAAGGTTGAAACGGAATCTACCGCTTAGAGTGCCACATGCATGGGCGAAGAAGGTAGTGATCTTGCATGGCCTTATTGTTGGATTAAGGTGAAAGGCCACAATCTTGTAGTATATTCTCTCTGTCAATGTGAGTGCACCATACTCCTTATGGTTGATGCCATAACACCATTGTATCAATTCTTTTTTGATGTTAGGATCTACCTATATTGGAAGCTTAGTGAGATTTGCCCCAATTTTCAGCAATCCAAGTGCCTCTAAAATGGTTTGCACCAAGTAGAAGATTGAAATGTCCTTGATTTTGATCATTGAATCGACCTACTTGTTATTCTAGAATAAGAACATCTGTCCCATGTACCACTTCCCACTAGAAGTGATGATGGGCCACACGGGAGAGGTCCTCAGTTGATCTTGTACTTCTTGAGGTGCTTACTCTAAGAAAGAGCCAAAATTCAACTCTTGGAGCACCATTTTATAAACTTATTTAATTTGATCTATTTAAGGAAAGCTTTGGTCAAGGTTACCTCAAGGTCTGCTTGCAGAGTTTAGTGCCTCATCCCAGTGGGATTGCTCTATCCTTGCTACTTATTTTGGAATCTAATGGACAAATTCCACTTCAAGCTCCTCCCTAAGAGGTCTCATAGCATGGGTTGATGCTTGTTCTTCTTGGGCCTATTCTTGGCCCCTTCCCATTCAAGGTCATTTATCCCATGGTTGTGATGGTCCTCCTTCTTGTGTGTTCTTCCCTTTTGGTGCCATCTATGGTCATAGCACATATGAGGATTAGTATATATAATGTGTAACTTATAATGTTTTGATACCTCATCTCACCAATTAGTTACATTTAGGCTAAGGTTGGACCATGGTAGAATGGTTATTTTATTATTATTTTATTAATTTTACATTTTAAAGTGTTACCAAAGCTAGTTGGAAGGATTCACCTTTTGTAATTTGATGTTTTAATGTTGGTTTCTTCGTTAAGCTTTCATGAGAGAGAAAAATTTAGAAAAATTTTCTATCAAAAACTTCAAGTTTGTGGCCCTCATGACTAAGAGCTTACCTCCAATAGCTATAGGGTGAAAGAACGAAGTGATTTAGACAAACGGTTAAGAAGATATGGCTTCTGGAAGGTTTTGGGCTCTAAAAACTACAAAAAATCCTCTAGAGTTTCAAAGGAAATGTGAGAAATTTGAAGTATGGACATGTATATATATACTATTTTTCTACTATGATAACAGGATCTAGTATACAGGGTCTCGTATATGTAGAAGGTCTATTGATGAGTACATGTTTATGAAGGGTGTAAACAAAATTTTCCAACTTGAATTTCTTACAAAATACATGAATTTTTTTGATGAAAGTGGGGTCCATGGAGTTCTAGAAAAGCCAAGAACTTGATTGAATCATCAAACAAGGTCATGGGAAGCTTAAAATTTGAAAAATTGGGTGGAAAATGTGTTCATTGAAGAAATTACCTTAAGGAGTGCATAGTTGGATTCATTAGATGGGGCGTTGATGAGAAGCGAGGTATCCCTATGCTCAACCATATGAATACGAGCATACACACATGATCTAGTCAAATTCCAAGGACTAGGTGCTTATGTGCCTTTATAGAACCTAGGCAAGTTAGTCAATTATTATCTTCCCAAGCTTACTTGTATAGCGTGATTGTATGGTTAAGTAAACTTGAGGTATATGATTTATATATATATATTTTGATGTTTTATATCCTAGTGCTACAAAGGGATAAGTGAACTAATTAAGTAACTAATTTAATTTAACTAATCGACTATGCTCTAACTAGTCTTAACACTAGCATCCATTTCCACTTGTACACATCTTGAACCAATGCAACACTACTAGGATTACCAAATGCTAATCGTTACTAGGTTACCAAGTGTTCCATGCATGCTCGAAGTGGTCATACTAAGTGTGCTTTCTTGGAAGAGTTAACAAGGTGAGAGAGAGAACACTAATTAACTAAGGAAAGCATTAAATAACTATAAATAACATTAAATAAGCTATTCTAAATGCTACAAGGTTTATCACAAAGTTTATCTTTATTTCTGGCCACAAGGTGTGCTCAGGTACATAATGCTTGAATAAGGATCCATTTTCTTTATGAATCCTACTATGAGCACTCATAAATAATTCTAACTTTGAGAAGAAAAAAAGGAAATATTTCGGGTAAGGAACTAAGACTAATTAACTAACTATTGCCAAACCAAGTGCGCCCACCTCTTATTTACAGGCGACAAGACAGGCCCTGATATCGGATGTCCGATATCACTTGGAAGGCTCCAATATCGCATACCTGATATCAAAGATGCGATATCGTAGCCCCAATATCACGGCTCATCATACCCCCATGACTAAATGAAAACTCGTCCTCAAGTTCCTTACAAAATATTGGGAAGGTATGGGATTATTGACTAAATGAGAACTAACAACATTAGGAAATAATAGACTTAAAGTGGCTAGTGCATAGATCGATAAACATATTACAACATTGGTGTTCACGCCCATTGTGGTGAACACCATACATAGATGACATCTAGACCCTCATCTGACAGCTTGAAGGGAAAGAGAGAGAGAAAAGAAAATGAGGCACGTTGCTACCAATGTCAGAAATGTGCATTTTTTTGTTTATCTATAGCCACATGACCAAACTTGTTCCTTGCATAAATTCTCCAGCTCCAGTCCATCTCAAGTGCTTCCTTCTATCCTAGTCCATTGTTCATGTAATTTCCATCTACACACATAACACAGTCACGAATTAGCAAGGATAGATAAGCCATAATGCAATTGATACCTTACCTCGATATAAGCACATTGGTTGGGTTGTGGGTATGGTAGATACTGAGTTATAGGTTTTTAACTGATAAACTACCCAAGGTGTAAGGGTGAGATAGGTAACTAAATGGAAAAAGTTGTGATAGGGCCCGCACAACTAAGAGCAAACCTCTGGTAGTGATAGGGTGGAAAAACTGAAGGAACAATGAAGATGAGGGAAATAACAATGGTGAAGCTAATAAAATGGATGTCATGGATGGGGATGAAATAAGAAATGGTTGATTGTAAAGAATGTTTAAGAAAAAGAACTTAACAATTGCACCAAAAGGGAATGCTAGTGGGTCCTCCCCAAAGTAGGCTCATGCCTTTTATGCCCTGATAGACTTGCAAACCAAAGAGTCCATAGGCTCTTAGAATGACATATGGAAATAATGGTTAAGAACTTACCTACAAGAGTTTACTAAAGACTAACAATGCATCAACCAAGACATAGAATAATCATAAAATCGACAATGAGGTGGAATATGGGAAGAAATATGGAAGGAGAGGAGGAAATACGATGGAATCCCAAGAGCAAGGTTGTGCAGAGTCCATTGTGTATTATGTGGTTAAGGTGACTAAATAAAATTCATCCCAAGTCTAGACTCACCAACCACATCCAGTGACATCACATCAATACATTTGACCAACCCATCCTTATCAAGCAACAAGTACGCATCCATCGAGTCACCACCATTCCAAGAAGAGAAAGAGAGGGAAGTAGGAAGCGAGAAAGGGCCTTAGTTAGAGGGAACCTTCAGGCATGGGTAACATGTCTTTTCAGTGCCATAACCAGTGTTTGTAGCTCATGTTTCTTTATTATGTCTAAGGGGTGTGCTTTGAATTTCCACTATTTTTTTTTTGCATGAGAACCACACCATGCAAAGACTTGTTTAGATTCATTCAACTTCCTGATATTTGGTCAATAGTGAAATGGCAAAAGACTCATGAAA
This sequence comes from Gnetum montanum, assembly GCA_015680685.1. Taxonomy (NCBI): domain Eukaryota; kingdom Viridiplantae; phylum Streptophyta; class Gnetopsida; order Gnetales; family Gnetaceae; genus Gnetum; species Gnetum montanum. The sequence goes on along the minus strand of MNCI01022583.1, from coordinate 352,281 downwards.
AGCATCCAAGTATCTAAGAGAATAGCTAGCACAAGTGCATCAAATCCTCTTGAAGTCACACCCTTTTCAACCATTGAGTCCTTCCTTGATTTGAAGAATACCAAGTCACAAATTCATTAATATGTTTATTTAGAAAAAGGGACAGTACATTTCCAAGACAAGGGAAACCATAGAGTTGAATAGAGGAATGGATGTCATGGACTCATTGCTTATTTTATCAAAAGAACCATATCTTAGTATCAACATTCAAAATCCAAGGTAAAAACCAAACATTAGCAATCAACATTATTATTGTTCAACCCACCATCATGAGAACTTATTATATGAAGAATGATGAAAAGTTGCATAAATAATATAAGGTCCTTCCCACAACATTTGAAATTTCGTATGTTGTGACACGTGTGTGGGGTTCTAATAAAGAACCTTATCTTCTGGCTAGTATTTAACTTTTCTAATTTTTAGGTCATTACGTCATTTAATAAAAACCTTGTGCAATTCATTAGATGACATGGTGACTAATCAGTTCTCATCTAGTAGGTTAAGGTTTATTAACCATTCTTTTTGTGGTAGATTGAGGTCAAGGTTGAGGTCACATGCCGTGGATAGTGTATGGAGTTTTGTTTGAATAGGAAGCATTGGGAGCTTTCTGTACACTAACTCATAGGGAGAGTAGCCTATAGGGAGTTTCCATGTGGAGTGGTATGTCCAAAGAGCATCATTTGGTTTGGTGCTCTAGTGTCACCTATATTTGCTAATGGTTCTTGTCAGTATTTTCATAATCTCCTTATTGGTTACTTCGACTTGACCATTCACTTGAGGGTGGCATGGTGTAGTCAGTTTGTGTTTAACTCCTAAGAGTTGCATCAACTTTCAAAAAGACACACCCGTAAAATGTGTACCATTATCCAAAATAAGTGTATATGACACACCAAACCTATTAATGATTTGTTGTTGAACAAATCATGCAATGGTAGACGATGTATAGTCCATAATAGTAGCTTCTTCTACCCATTTTGTAAAGTAGTCAATGGCAATGACAATGTAAGATTTTCCATTGGACATTGGTGTAATAGGCCCTATAAAATCAATTCCCCATATGTTGAAGGGTTCTAAGGGTTGAATCCATTGTTGTGGACCCTCCATCCTAGCAGTCATTCCCCCATCACGTTGGCAACGCTCACAAGATCAGATGAAATGATGAGCATCTTGGAACAATGTAGGCCAATAATATCCTACAAGAAAGATTTTAATGGTTGTTTATCTCCTATCATAATGACCCCCACAAGGACCCTCATAAGTGTCTTGGAGAACTTGTAATTGATCTACATCTGGAACACACCATCAGACCAAGCCATTGGGACATATCTTATAAAGGTATCCATTGATTTCCATGAAATATTTGGCTCAGTGAAGAAACTGCTATTTCTTTTTAGCGTCAAAATCTTGTGGTGTTTCTTGTGTAAGGAGAAAGGTAAGAATGCTTCTATACCAATTTAGTTTCATGGTTAATTGATTATTTAATATAGTTGCAAACAGAAATTTATCAGGAAAGTGATTAGAAAGTGGATATTCATCCTCTTTGTTGTCCCATCTTAATCGAGATAAATGATCAACAACAACGTTCTTGGTACCTTTACGATCTATCATTGTATGATCGAACTCTTGTAGGATTACGAGCCATCGTATGATGTGAGGGCTCATTGTTGGTTTATTTAGCAAGAACCAACTTGCACTATGGTCTGTGTGTACAAATATCTTATAGCCCAATACATAGTACTTGAACTTATTTAGTGCAAACACCACAACCATTAATTCATTTTTCGTTGTGGTGTAGTTGAGTTGTGCACCAGTAATACTTCGACTTGCACAGTGAATGTAATAGGGTTGTTTCTGGTCATCTAACTATGTAAGTACAACTCCTAAAGTAAATTTGGATGTATTAGTCATTATATGGAATGGTCTGGACTAGTCAAGAGCTTGTAGAATAGGTGTTTCTACAAGATTTTATTTTAAAGTTTGAAAAGCTAACTCACATTCTATGGTCCATTTGAAAGGTACGTCCTTTTTTGTTAGTTTAACTAATGGTTTTGCAACCCTTGAAAAGTTCTCTATGAATCATCTATAATATCCAGTGTATCCAAGGAATGATTGGATGTCTTTTGCAGTTTCAGGTTTTTGCGTGATTCCTTGGATGACTTTAATCTTTTCGGGGTCTACTTCTATCCCTGTTTGTGAAATATTATGCCCTAATACTACACCTTCTTGGACCATTAAATGGATTTTTTGCCAGTTGAGCCTTAAATTGGTTTCAAAACATCATTTAGTACTTGCTTTAATTGATTCAATGCTTGATCAAAGTCCACTCCATAGGTGGAGAAATTGTCCATGAAGACCTCTACACCGTTCCCTATTTACTGCTGAAAGATACTTAGACCCAAACGTTGAAATGTTGCATGAGAATTGCACAAGCCAAACAACATCTATTTGTATGCAAATGTCCCCCAAGTACTTGTGAACATGGTCTTGGCTTGGTCTTCTGGTGCTATTTGGATTTGGTTGTATCCATTGTACCCATCCAAAAAACTATAGTAGCGATGCCCTGTAATGGTGTCTAAGACCTAGTCAATGAATGGCAATGGAAAGTGGTCTTTGAATGTTGCCATGTTTAGTAGCCTAAATTCTATATACACCCTCCATTTACCTTCATTTTTGGATATAATAACTAATATACTAACCCATTCACTATTAGCAATGGGTAGATGGAACCTAGCTTTTAGAAGTTGTTCAATTTCTTCTTTAACCACTTGCTTCAACTTTGGGTTCAATTGCCTCTGTTGTTGTCATCGAGGCTTTATGGAGGGGTCAGTGTAAATCCTATGTTGGCATATCCTAATGTCTATTTCAATTAATTAAGGATATGACTAAGCAAAGGATTTTGACCATTTTTTCATCATTTTTAGCAGTCTCTCTTTTTGTTGAGGAGCGAGCCTAGCATTAATAATTATTGGTTTTCCATTTTTGAGAAATGTATACTCCATAATGATGGGTAATAGTTTTAACTCAAGGGGCTCTTACTTAAAGTTGTTAGGGATTTCCAACTTCCTCCAGTTGATATTTTCAATGTCAAGACTTGAAAGTTGGCAATGAACTTACTCTAATGTATCTATGCTATCTATGTAAGCACAAGTCAAACCCTTAGTTGGTTCCATGCATATAGTTGAGTTTCTCTCTTGGTCAACTATCAGCCACTAGGTGTCTTCCTATCTTGTGGCTATTGCATATAGGAACCTTTTTATGTTAGTTACTTGTGCACACTGGTTGCATGTAGGAAATTTTACACATTGTACGAACCAGGACTTCTACATGCAATTACACCCTGTGTCATTATATGCAATGCATGGAAATTTCTTCTTTTTGATCTTCCCAAACATATTTTCCTTTGATATCTCTATAGAAAGATCACATATTCCTAGACATGCATCAATTGTGCTTAGCCATGCTCTTCCCATTATGATAGGGAAGTCCCCCTTACAGTTGTTGGCTTGAATCACTAGGAAGTCGGCTAGATACAACCATCCACAAACAATGGTAATAATGTCTTCCACTAGTCCTAATGGGACAGTGATGGACTGGTCGGCCAGCTCTAGATAAATGTTCCTCTTTTTTAGTGGAGGTAGGTTCTAGGCTTTGTACATTTCTTGAGAGATTAAGTTGATACCAAAAGCTGAATCTAAAAGAACCTTGCAAGGTTCATTCCTAGTGATTTGTAAATATATAATAGGACTCCCAGGATTGGAAAATTTCCTTAAAAGATGGCCATCCTTAATCCAATCAGTAATGGCATGCGTCAACATGACCGTGTGTGTTGAATGTGGTCTTTGGTTTGAAAGAAGCTCCAAAGATTCGAATGGTGGTGAGGCATTTGGAGAATTTTCCACTTGTGGTTGCAAGAACTTTGTTGGACTATTGGTTCTAAAGAAAGGTCTTCTCTTGATGTGGTTGTCTAAACCAACAATAGGGTGAGGATTAATAGTCTTTCTAGCATTACGTTGCTGTGGCTGGGTAGGGAGCTCACCCTGCATGGCTGGAGCATGTGGTAATGGAGTTAAGGATGGAAGAGATGCAACCAGATGAGAAGGATAGTATCTTTGTGGAACATCACCCCTAGGAGAAAGAGTTCTATAATACTCATGGGTTTGGTAGTGAGGTTTGGAAGCAACATAACTAGTAGAGTCATGTGGAGAGATTGGCTCATGCACGTAGTATCCATATGAGTTGGATTGATGGTAAGGGTACTGTTGACATGGTGATGGCATTCCCCATGATTGTGGGTGCTACCACTAGTGATATTGCTCATTTGGTTGTGGTGGAGTTCCACTTGGATAATACATCAAGGGTTGGTGAAACTGCTTTAGGTTACCTTGGGGATAAGGTAACCTTTGGGGTGTTTGCCTTCTATTTAATAATGGATTGCATGCATACACCCTAGACTCCTACAGATGTGAGATTATAGGGCAACATCCCTTAGGATGGTCATATTGGCATATCTCACATCCACCATCATTGTTTGTATCCTAATCCACAACTTCTTCGATGATGAAAACTTTGCCCTTACCTTTGTTACATGCATATTCAGCTTCTCTCTTTTTTCTCCTTTCTTGATCACTACCTTCCTCTCTAGACTCCTCTACTATTTTGAGAACTATTTAAAATCTATTATCTAGGGAGTCCCACATTTGGTCCACCTTTACCAATACTTCCAATGCAAGTTTTTGAATGGGTAAGATTTTCCTATTCACCATCTCTTCAAGTGGTGACTCTTCTTCATCCTCACAAAATCCAACTCCCTTCTTTCGAAGGGAAGGATCTCTATTATATTCTTTTGCACTCTTTCTTTTCCTTAACTCACATTCTTCTTTAGCAACTTGCTCCAACAATCTTTGTACTTGATGGGCCCTAAGCTCAAATAGCCTTCATTCAGCATAAGTCCCAAGGGTTCTTCACATTTCATGCCTAAGCCCATCTGCGAGACGGTGTAGTTGTTCCCTTTGCGAGTAATCATGGCCTGGGCAATGATGTAATAGTGCATAATATTAGCCCATGGTAGCATCCAAGGGTTCATGTTCTTTTTTCCATCTTTGGATTTACTTTTGTAGGTTGGACACTTNTTAGCCCATGGTAGCATCCAAGGGTTCATGTTCTTTTTTCCATCTTTGGATTTACTTTTGTAGGTTGGACACTTGTGAGTACATCTAATACTTATCATTGAACAGTTCTAACATGGTACTCCATTGGTGAATAGATTCTAGTTCTAAGGACCGATACTAGCTTTTTTNTGAACCCTTGGATGCTACCATGGGCTAATATTATGCACTATTACATCATTGCCCAGTCCATGATTACTCGCAAAGGGAACAACTACGNCTTGTAAATGATTTTGAGGATCAACATTGTATCCCCCTTCAAATCGTGGGATATTGTTCATGTCTAATCTTTTGATCCTACTATCTTTTTAGCGCCTTGTTGGGATTCTAACAGCCTCAGTTATATCTAGCATACTTCGGGTAGTAAGTAGGAGGTTCATCATGATCGTACTATCTATGGCATCTATGATGCTTATGTTTTTCCCCACTCTCCCTCCTTTCATGATGAGTTTCTCTAGAATTCCCTCATCCCCTTTCTCGGCTACTTTGTCTATGATTCCTATTTTGCTTACCATTATCCTTAGGGTCTTTTTCCTTGTGACTGCATCTAGATCTTGAAGGAAAGGATGAAGGAGATGATGAAGGTGAAGAAGAAGGAGGACCATCACTATGATGGTGCCTACTTCATTCTCTTCGGTGATCACGGACTCAATCACAGTTATGATTAGAATGTCCATCTTTGTCATGTGCTTGTGTTCTTTTTTCAGACACTTTATGTTCATCGGTACCAGAATCTAGGTTAAGGATAGTTGAGTGAAGATTCTGATACACAACCCCTTGACCAAAGTCAACGAGAGGAACATCATTGTGTGGGAGACCTCCTGAGGTAGATTCACTACCCTCATTTTCACCTATGACATATGAGACATTTTGAGATAACTTCTTCTTCATGGATTCATGATGTCTCTGGTGTTGTAGATCCCTTTGACGTTGTGCCTCCATGGGTTGATACTCTCTCGAGTCATGATCATGCACAATGTACTCTACCTGTAATTGCTGCATACCAATTTGTGTGAGAGCACGAAGAAGCATGCTCAGGACTGAGCAATCGGGAGGTAACACTATGTTACCTTCTAAATCATGCCAACGTAGTTGTTTGTCCTAGTGGAGGATAAAGGTAAAGTTTGATATATACTCATTAGGATGAATGTATACCACATGAAACTATTGAGGGATTGGTGGATTATCATGTGTACTATGCTTTTGATTGTTTCTTGTATCAAACCTAGGTGGTGAAACACTCTCGTAAGAAGAAGGAGACATAATTGTCTATTTAGTGTGCAATACTTTTCATTTCACTAATTGTAAGATAACCAATCCTAAGGGTTTGTTCCAATGATGTGAAGATTTCCTAAGTTCTAGCTAGCGCACAAACAACAAAGTCCCTGGCAATGACACCAATGATGAGCAGCAAGGTATCCCTATGCTCAACCATACGAATACAAGTGTACATGCATGATCTAGTCAAATTCCAATGACTAGGTGCTTATGTGGCTTTATAAAACCTAGGTGGGTTAGTCAATCATTGTCTTCCCAAGCTTACTTGTATAGCACAATTATATGGGTAAGGAAACTGAACGTATATGATTTTTATATATTTTTTTGATGTTTTATGTTCTAGTGCTACAAAGGGAGAAGTGAACTAATTAAGTAACTGATTTAATTTAACTAATCAACTATTGTCTAACTACTCCTAACACTAGCATTTGTTCCCACTTGCTATACACATCCTGAATTAGTGCAACACTTCTGGGATTACCAAATGCTAATCGTTACTGGGTTACCAAGGGTTCCACACATGCTCGAAGTGGTCGTACTGAGTGTGCTTACTTAGGAGAGTTAACAAGGTAAGATAGAGAACATTAATTAACTAAGGAAAGCATTAAATAATTGTAAATAACATTAAATAAGCTATAATGAATGCCGCAAGGTTTATCACAAAGTTTGTCTTTATTTCTGGCCACAAGGTGTGCTTAGGTACACAATGCTCAAATAAGGATCCGTTCACTTTATGACTCCTACTATGGGCACTCGGAAATAATTCTAACTCTAAAAAGGGAAAAAGGCAAGAGTTTGGGTAAGGGATTAAGACTAATTAACTAACTATTACCAAACCAAGTATGCCCACCTCTTATTTATAGGTGACAAGACAGGCCCTGATATCAGATGTTTGATATCACTTGGAAGGCTTCAATATCACGTACTCGATATCGTGGATGTGATATCACAACCTCGATATCGTGACTCATCAGGCGTGCAAAGGTTTGAATTATGGGAATGTCTAAGGATGAGATACTTAACTAACCCAACCAAGAGATGTGCAAGTGAGTCCTCCCAATAGCAAGCACATGCCTCCATAGGTGAGTGATTAATGGTTATGAAAGTTAAGGACCTGATTCTATGGACCCCATAGGTGATTAATGATTATGAAATTTAAGGACCAAAACCTAGAAGAATCTACCTAAGAATTTAGGCATGTCAAACCAAGACATCAAATAGGGACATGGACATTAGCAGTGAGGTGAGTTGTGGAGAGCATAGATGGATGAGAGAGAAAGTAGAATAGAGTTTCCAATTAAGGTCACATGAAGTCCCTCATCAATTTGTGGTTAAATGACTTGATAAAGTCCATCCTTAGTCTAGACCAAAACCAACCACGTTCAATGACTTCGCACCGTCGCTCTAAGACCTATCCACCTCCTTGAGACAAAAAAGTGCTCCCACACATTAAACACCATTCCTTATAAAGAAGAAAAGAGAAGCAAAAAGTGATAAATGACCTTAGTTAGAAGGGACCTTCAGACATGGGTAACATGTCTTTCTAGTTCCATAACGAATGCTTGTAGCCCATTATTCTATCTAAGGGGTGTGCTTTGAATTCTCATCATCATTTTGTTTTATTTTGTTTTATTTTGTTTTGTTTTGTGTTTTTCTGAGATGGGAACCACACCATGCAAAGACTTATTCAACTTTCTATTATTGGTCGACATGGAACGGTAAGAAATCCATGAAAACACTAATGCACCCAAGTAAGTAGAAAGGTACAGAAAGTATGGAGTCCCCATGAAGTCACACCTTCTTTAAACCTTTGAATTCTTTACAAGTCTGGAAACTACCAAGGTGTTAGACCCCAAAATTGGTTTATTTTTAAGTTAAATTTTTTGTCAAAATTAATACATTTCTATTATATATTATTTAATTAGTATTTATTTAATGTTCATTTTAGTTTAGTGATGAGTATTAGTTTATTATTATTAGTATTAGTAGTTTATCAGTTAGTNTTATAATTATATATATCTTATATATTATTATATATAAACATTATAGTTATATTTTATATAGACATTCTATATAAAAAATATAATTATTATATTTTAGATTTAGGGCATGGTTGTAGGTGCTACAGACTTTGGAGATGGATGCGACTCATGCAAGGAGGTCGACGATCTCAACAGGTGATTTGGAGAAGGTCCTAAAATGAGTTGAGCAAGTTTTGGTGGGCGTTTTGGGCTAGGCCATGGATGCTCTCTATTAACTGCAACTTTGTGACCATGCTACTTCCCCACTAAGCCAAAGCACCTCTTGCATGATCGACATGTGATAGGATGTAAAGCAGTGATGATGAGGGTTTGATGTTGTAGGTAGCGAGGGTTTCCAACACCAACAATGGAACTGGCAGCAATGGTGATAGTGGCAAAAGAACAGGAAAATGAGGATTTCACTCTTATAGGAAAATGAAGGTTTGACTATTGTAGATAAGCGAATTAGGGCAAGCATGCAATGTGGCAAGGACAGCATTGGCAAGCACGTAGCAAGGGTGACAGCAACAGTGAATAGGAAGTGGTAGTGGTAGTAGTAGTGAACAAGAAGTGGTAGAAATGTGAGTGAGGTTTTTGGTAAGTAACAACAATGCAAGTGAGGGGTTTTGGTAGGGAACAATGATAGCACGACAATGGGTCAAAGAAATGGTGATGGTGAGCATACAACAGTAGGTGGAAGAGCAAAGTGAGGTAAAAGTAGGCAACAGTGATGGTAGGTGACAATGCATGGCAACATCAGTGATAGTGGTAGCACTATCTTATGAGACATTGGAGGAGCAATAGCTAGCCAAGGTGTGACCACAACGAATACCAATAGTAACATTTACGATGGTGAAGAAGGCCATCTAGTTGGTATGCAAGTTCTAGAGCTTGTTGCACAATGCACGAGGATTTATAGTAGCATGCCAATGATGATGGAGAAGGCATTGCTCATGAATGCAAAGTACTACCCTTCAAAGTTACCCTTTTCATCCATGAATCTTGCAAAGTTAGCCATGGAGTAGAGTGTGTCGGTTGTGTTCAGGAAGATCAACATCTTTTTCAGCACCCCAAATTCCATGTTAATTTAAGACATTAAGATGCCAAATGTGGTAGTTACACCAATATAAATAGATTTGTATTGGATTTTGCCATACCAACCTATTATTAAAATAATTATTTTAAAACCTAGTTGAAGTATAAATAAGACTTCAACTTTGTATTGATGTGTACACATGGTGGACACCCAACCAACATCTTCTGTGCAACATGGGACAACTCGATGTGCAACCCAAGGCATCATTTATGAAATCAGTGCATCCATTGTGTATTCGATGTGAAACCATTAAGCACCATTTGTGCAACCCAATGGAAACCCAACAGGTACAAAACAGGAACCTAGGATTGATACCCAATCAAAAACCATATCATATTATAATCACTTGTCTTTGAAGAATTGTAACGTGAGGATTCATTGAGCTTTGTGGCTACTAAAAACCATTAGAGTCCATTGTTAGGCTATCAAGGTGGCTACACTATGAAAAAAATAAGGAAAAATCACAAATTAGATGAAGTGTCCCTTGTAATCTTCATAATTTATGCATGTATTTATGATTTCAATATTGATTTAATCATTAATTTTCATTCTTGAACTTTTGAATAGTAGGATGAAAATTTATGACTTTACTTATGAGTGATAGTCAGAAGTGTGGAATTTGTTTGGATTTGACTTTGACCATTTATTGTCTTGATGATTTCTTTCAACTTTAAACCGTTCCTCCATGGATACAACTTGCGGGTTGGTCGAAGCCGAGATGACTTCTCTAGCTTGAAAGAAAAATAAATTTTAAAGGTATCCAACACCAAATTTTGCCTAGCTTGTCAATTTGGTGTTGTTGTTGGGGAGGCTAGTAGAGTCAATCTTCATCAAGGGTTCTGTATGTTTTAATTTTATTCTTTTATTTTTAATTTTTATTTCAGGTACATTTTATTTTATGTTATTTTTATCTTTTTTTATTTAAGTAATTTGAGACATGGTTTCTTTTATTTGTTTTCCTTAAACTAAAAAAATCTTAAAATAAGGAAAAATCCCAATATATTTAATTTTTATTTTTAAATATTTAAATTGAATCTTCAAAAAAGTTATATATTCTTTCTATTTCATTTCATTTTCTTTTATTTTGTAATGTTAAAAAGGGTCTCCCTTAATTATCTTGCCCATAAATGTACTAAGGAATATTGTGTTTGTTAAATGAAATTAACCAAGCAACAAAAAAAAAAACCCAACACAAACACCACAAGTTATTATAAATTTTAATCACATACCATATAAAGTAAAAATAATTATGGAAAAATCAATAGTCTACAAATTTTACTTTGAAAAATATAGAGGAGAATAGGAAATAATATTATTAGTTGGGACTCTAAAGATTTTAGTAGCATCATGTCTAGAATGCAAAGGAGAAGGAAAACTCCTCCTACCTTGAGATAGGAAGGTTTAAACCCAAAATCCAACTAAGGGTGAGCCTTAGATTAATAAGTATCCTACACATAATAAACTTCATTGTTTTAAACAATATTCTTTAAGCAAAAAGTTCATAAGTCAAGGTGGCTAGATAGCTTAGTTCAAGATAATGCTTATTAGTGTTGGTTTCTATTCAATACTTGCTTGGATAAGTCACTATGGTGGAAAGGGTGTGTTATATTGGACCTAGTGTTTCTAGTGGTAAAGGCATCTACCAATATCAAGTAAAGTGCCATGTGAGAAATCTTTACAAAATGATTTTAGCTCCCACAAGAACCTCACAATTGAAGTTGGCCAAATATTGAATTTCTTTTAGAAAAAAAAGAAGGAAAATAGAAAAAATAATAAACAAGGAAAAAATAGAAAAAAAGAAAGCAAGAAAAGAACTACAAAATAAGAAGAAAATAATGGCCCCACAAGAACCTTCAACTGATAGTGATAGAGTGACTTCTCCATAGTTAGTATTTTAATGGACACCACCACTTCTAATCATTTCTCTTACTCTGTTCTTGAGTTACTTTGCTTTTGTTTCTTTGTACTTCTTAGATTATTGTTTTCTTTTTGCTTTTTTTTTTTACCTTATTTTTAACTTTTGATATTTCTATTTTTCATTTTTGTTGAGTTATCATTTCATTTTTCTTTTGCATGGTCATTTTTTTTTAACTAGTGGTGCTTTTGTGCATGGGTTATCTTTGTGTTTCCCTTCATATCTTCCATAGGTGTCAATGGTCCCTACTATGGTAACCAATGATGGATACTAACACTCGTTTACCCATTGCTTTTGGTTTTCTCTTAGTCTAGATATATAAAACCCATGGAAATTCTTGATTTTGGTATATCCTTTGACCATATCTCTTTTTAATAATTTATCTTTGTTAATTAACCTAGGTATGTTCCATACCTTAGCTTAAGTAGGAGGAGTAGATAACCAATTAATAAAGGATATGATAGTAGGGTATAACCAACTTGGAAGTTGAGCCAAGATCAAGTTAGGGAATGAATTAGATGTAAGTAATGCATCTTGGATGCTTAAATCATAGGAAAGGTTTAAACCTTGGCATTATAAGATATTCTTACACCTAGTGAAGCAGACCTTGTGAGGTGACATTAAGCCCAACCAATCCTAGGTAGGACCTTCCTAATCGAGTTATATGTGAACTCATATCCAATACTAAGAATTTATCATCAAAAGAGGAATAAGCATACATACATAATTAGTAAATAAATCTCAAGACATTTGAATAAGTTTAATTTTTGTTTTGTTAATTTTTGATGCTAAATAGTGAACATTAATAATCTATCCTATTTGTTAAATTTTGAATAGCTAAAAGAATATCTTAGAAAAAATAATAGTAGCATAATTTTATTTTAGAGTTATGCATATATTAATGTTGTTGTTGTTATTATTATTATTATTCTTATCATCGTTATAGCTAGGCACTAGCCAAAGGCTGGTCAGGGGCTATGTTAAACCCCAAAATTGGTTCATTCTCAAGTGAACATTTTTGTCAAAATTAATACATTTCTATTATATATTATTTTATTAGTATTTAATTAATGTTTATTTTAGTTTA
>MNCI01022583.1:320774-334892 GCA_015680685.1 Gnetum montanum | reverse complement strand
GCATGCCTTAGGATCCGCGATCTTTCCTTGGAAATCTCTAAGATAAACATATGTGGAAAGATCGAGAAGAGGATAGTTCCATGCATCACATACAGTGATTCATCGGGTGATGACATGGAGGAAATGTCTCCATGTCACAAGTGTGCCCAGGAAACTCTGCAACAAAGATGCCTGTATGTAGCAACCACACAAGAAGTAATAGACACCCTGTGATTGACAGCTTCTCGTAGGGGCAAACAAATATGCATAAAATGAACTGAGGAAACTCATGCCAACAACCGTGGCATAGATACATTAGAACGTGAGCGTCGCCAACTTCCACCCCTAAATTTAAGGTCATCAATCAGGAGAAGTTGGGCAGTTGTTAGAAATTCAAATAGGCGCTCGCTATTTCAGATCTCTCCCTTACAACTCAATCATGGGGGAGATGGCCATCTATGTTAATCATATGGGGCCCTCAGTTCTTTTTTAGTTTTTGTTTTACACATTTTTGTTTTATACATTTTTGTTTTACAAATTTCTTTAACTTTTCTACTTTTTTGTTTTACAAATTTCTTTAACTTTTAATGTTTTTGTTTTACACCATCGTTATACTTTTCTATTTTTTGTGTGTGTGTGTGTGTCATCCACCATGTAAGTTTGTCACCCAATAAGTGTTCAGGCCGATGGGATGAACTGTTTTCCATTAATTGCTACTATTTGATTTTTTACCTTTAAGTTACATTGTTGATACTAAGGTATGTTTCTTCTGATATGGCAGGCAATGAGATCACTTCATCCATCCATCCATCAAAGTCTATGGCTTCCCTTGGCTTGGAAATGTATAGTTCCCCTTTAATAAGAACTTCAATGAACAGGTGACTGGGCATTTCTCAAACTAAGGAAGGACTCAAGGATTGCAAAGGGTGTTACTTCAAGGGAACTTGATGTTTTTGTGTTGGTCATTCACTTGGGTGCTTGGATGTTTTCTTCTTGGGTTTTCTTGTCGTTCCGATGTTACCCAATAATCGGAAGTTGAGACAATAAAAATAAGAAGTCTTTGCATGGTGTGGTCCCCACGCATAAAAACACAAAACACAAAAAAAAAAAAGCAAAAAGTAAAAGTGAGGATTCAAAGCACACCCCTTAGATGGAATAAAATTTGGGCTGCCAACACTGGTTATGGAACCAAAGTGCTCCCTCTAACTAAAGCCCTTCTCGCTTCCCATTCTCTCCTTTGTTTCGTCGGTAGGGTGTTGGCTCGTCGAAGATGGTTTCTTGTTATCCAATTGGATTATTTAGCCATATACATTGATGCGAAGTCACTGGAAGTGGTTGGTTTGAGCCAGAGTTGGAATGAGATTTGCCAAGTCACATTAATCACAACACACACAAGGGGCTGTACACCACCTTGTTCTTGGGATTTCATTCCATTCCTCTTCTCTCCGTCCTTCTCTCCATTGTTCACCTCATTGCCGGTTGTATCATTAGTGTATATCTTGGTTGATGCTTTGTTTTCTTCTTTGTAAATTCTTCCGGTTAAGACTTTAACTCTTGTTCCAAAGGACATTCCCAGAGCCTACGGACTCTTTAAATCTGGGCTTGTCAGGGCATTAAGGGCATGAGCCTGCTTTGGGGAGGACCCACTGACATTCCTATTTGGAACATTAGTTAACTTCTTTTCCTTAACATTTTTGCAATTAATTAACATTTTTGTTCATTTCCATCATGACATCCCTTTCCCCGATGCAATAGTTGTCCCATTTCCCTATCTTTCCTACTCCTTTTTTTTCTTTCTCTATTCTCACGCTCCCGGAGGTTCGTGTTTAGTCATGGGGGTACGGGGCCTGATTTTTTCGATTTTTATCCTAAGCCCCGCATTTTTTCATTTCTCTTCCTAACCCCTACACCTTCGGTAGTCATCATCCACATTTTCCCAGATCCATATCAACCATACCACAACCTAGCCAAGGAACTTACACCAAAGCAAGGTATTATTTACTTAATAATTCAATTACCCTTGCTAATATATGATTATGTTGTGTGTGCAAATGGTAATCATACAACAACAGAATGGATCTGGTGCAAACACTTGAAGTGGAGCAGCACTGAAGCAGCTATGCAAGGAGCAGGATCGATAATGCGCTTACAGATGGACAACGAAAGGTGCAATCTAGGCATTGGCAGCAGCAAGACTCTTCTCTCTTCTTCTCTTCTATTCTCTCTCCTCTTTTCTCTCAGCTGCCAAATGTGGCCTGATGTCATTGTAATAAGGTGTTCACCCTTGTTGTCATGAATACCAATTTTGTCAAGTCTTGTAATAAAGACCCATTCACATGTCATCCCATTAGTTCCATTTCCCCTAATAATCCCATACCTACCTGATATCATTGTAAGGAACTCGAGGAAGAGTTTTCATTCAGTCATGGGGGTATGATGAGACGCGACATGCGCTGTACCACCATATCGCATACGCGATATCCCGTCTTTCCCTGCGATATCGCGTATACGATATCGCAGTCTGCCGCCATATCTATAAATAAGAGGTGGGACTCCCTTCATTTCCCAATCCTGGCTAGAAGTAGCGAAGCTCTGGCAGATTGATCACTCCAGAGTTAGAATTTTTCCCATGTGCCCGCAGTAGGAGTCTTAGAATGAACGGCTCTTTATTCGAGTAGCTTGTAACCTGAACCCAAGTTGTGTACAGCAATAAAGATGAACTTGATTGGATAAACCTTGCAGCACATGGTTTTATTATTGTTTATTTACTGCTTTCCTAGTGCACACAAGTACGACTTGATTATGAGCGTCTACGGATGTGTACGGCTAATCAAGGAATCGGCTGCTTGTCGCAACGCATGAGTACGACTTGATTACGAGCATTGGCTGCTTGGTAACCTAGTAGCGTATTCCAGGATTCTGTGCTTGGTAATCCCAATGGTAGTCCAATGTGTACGACTAGTCAAGGAATCGACTCCTCATTGCTAGGCTAGAACGTGTGATAAGTACGACTTAGTTACGAGCACCCACGGGTGTGTACGACTAGCTAAGGAATCGGCTGCTTATCACACTTAAGCTAAATAGGTGCCTCAGTATGACCACTTCGAGCACTTGCGTTACGTGTGGTGATCCCAGTAACGATTAGCGTTTGGTAAGCCACAGTTGCATAGTTCAGGGTGTGTCCGGTAAGTGGGAACGGATGCTGATGCTAGTTAATTTAGACTTAGGACATTAGTTAGAGTTAGCTTAGTTCCTCAACCCTTTCCTCTCATAGCTTAGAAGATAAGCTTGAAAATACAAAAAAATCACATACCTCAGACTCGCTTAACCATACACCGTGACACTTACAAGCAAGCCTGGGAAGACAACGAATGATTAACCCCAAGAGTTTCTTGTGGTGTTAAGGCATTTAGTCTGCGGAGTTCGACCGAATCTCACGTGCACGCTCGTATTCGTATGGTTGAGTGTAGGGGTACCTCGCCACTCATCAAATGGCAACGGCAAGCATGCGATGGTAGGAAAGAAAGCAGAGTGAGGCAATGGTAGATGATGGTGATGGCAGGTGTTGATGCATGACAACAACAATGGCAATGGTAGCACTGCCCTAGAAGACATTGAAGGAGCAATAGCTAGCCAAGGCTCAACCACAACATACACCACTAGTAATGTTTACCATCATGATGGAGGCCATCTAGTTAGTATGTGGGATCTAGATCTTACTACACAATGCATGAGGGTTTCTAGCAGCATGTCGATGATGATGGAGAAGGTGTCACTCATGAATGTGAAGTGATGCCCTTCAAAGTTACCCTTTTTGTCCATGAATCTTATGAAGTTAGCCATGGAGTAAAGCATGTTGGTTGTGTGTAGGAAGATCAACGTCTTTTCTATCACTTTCATTAGTTCCATGTTAATTTAAGGCATTAGGATGTTAGACTTGGAAATTACACCAACATAAATAGATTGGTATCAGATTTTGCCATACCAACCTATTATTGAAATAATTATTTTTAAAACTTATTGAAGTATAAATAAGACTTCAACTTTGTATTGATGTGTGCACCTAGTGGGCATCCAATGAGCATCTTTTGTGTGATCCAAGACAACCTAGTGTGCAAGCAAAGGCATCATTTTTATCCATTGTGCATCTGTTGTGAAACCATTAGGCACCATTTGTGCAACCCAATGGGAATCCAACAAGCACAACATGGGCACATAGGATTGATACCTAATCAAAAACCATATCATATTGAAATCAGTTTTCTTTCAAGAATTGTAACGTGAGGATTCATTAAGCTTTGTGGCCACTAAAGACCATTAGAGTCCATTTTCAAGCTGTTGAGGTTGCTGCACTGTGGAAACAACAAGGCAAGATCACAAATTAGGTGAAGTATCCCTTATAATCTTCATATTGTATGCATGTATTTATGATTTCAATGTTGATTTAATCATTAATTTTCATTCTTAAACTTATGATTAGAAGTTAGTGTGAAAATTTATGACTTTACTTATGAGTGATAGTCATAAGTGTGGAATTTGTTTGGATATGATTTTCAAAATTTATTGTCCTAATGATTTATTTTAACTTTAAATTGTTCCTCCATGGATATGACTCATGGATCAGTCATAGATGAGGTTACTTCTCTTCAAAAAAAGAAAAATAAATTTTAAAGGTGAAAATTTTACCTAGCTTGTCACAAGGTCATAAGTTTGTTAAAGTTTTACTTAATGAAAAGGGACCTCATACTTCCAAAACAAGGAAGACCATAGAGTTTGTGAATGGGTGGATGTCATGGAGTCATTGCCTCTTCCATGAAAAAGAAACCATGTTTTAGTTATTGATACCAAAATTCAAAAATAGAAACAAGACATTAGCAATAAAAAATAATAAGTACAAACCACCAGTAATAATAGCTATAGCACCACTATGTCCTATTGGCACAAAGCACTTTATTAGTAGAAATTTAGAAAATCACACCCAAAACAAAGGAAATTATACAAGAAAGTGTAAAATATTCATAAAAAATCAAACATACTAACAATGGTGTAAAATAGGAAAAAGTATAAAATAAAAAGATGTAATATAGACAAAGTGTAAAACAAAAATGTTTAAAACAAAAAATAGAAAAACTAAGAAGCAACGTAAATGGTTAGCACAGATGGCCATCTCCCCCATAACTAAGTTGGAAGGATGAGATTCAAAAGATTGAGCAAGATTGTCCATCTGATGAGGTGTTGCTTCCACTAGCTTACTTGGGCTCATGGAAAGGATTAACTTGTTGTGTGTTGACCAGCTACTTTTTGTTTGGGCTTTTAGGTTTGTATATTAACATGGTCATAGAAGGGAAGGTTTCATAATTGATATAAGGTCCTTCCCAAAATATCTAGAACTTAGTTCATTGTGGAACATGTTCCAGTAAAGGACCTTATCTCCAGGTTGAAATTTTGGTTTTCTTATTCTAATGTCATGCATTATTTACTAAATGCTTTGTGCACTTCATTCAAGGATAGGTCAACTAATTGATTTTCATCTATCATGTTAAGGTTAATCAATCATTTTCTTTGTGCTAGACTTAGGTCAAGATCCAAGTCACTGACTGTTAAAAGTGTATGAAGCTTTGATTGAATAGGAAGTGTCAGTAGTTTTCCATACATAATCTCATATGGAGAGCAGCCTACAGGGAGCTTTCATGTTGAGCAGTAGGCCTAGAGGGCATCATTAAGTTTTTTGCTCTATTCTCTCCTATATTTGCTAATAGTTCTCATTAAGATCTTTGTAATCTCCTTGTTAGTAACCTTTACTTGAAAATGGCCTTGGGGTCGTAGGATGTTGTTAATTTATGTTCAACCCCCAAGCGTTACATGAGCTTATGAAACATGATGCCTATGAAATGGGTTCTATTGTTAGAAATCAATGCACATGCCACCCCAAACCTATCTATAATGCATTGTTTAAAAATCAAGCAACAGTGGATGATGTATAGTTGATGATGATTGTTGCTTCTACCCATTTAGTACAGTAGTCAATGGTGATGATAATGTATGCCTTTCCATTAGACATGGGTGTGATGGAACCCATGAAGTCTATGCCCCATATGTTGAAGTGTTCCAATGGTTCGATTTACTGTTGAGGTACCTCCATTCATGCGATCATCCCACCATCTCATTGACAGTGTTCACAAGATTAGAAAAATTTATGGACATTCCTAAATATTGTTGGCCAATAGTACCCTACCATTAGGATTTTAATGATCATTCGTCTTCTTGCATAGTGGCCTCTACAAGGGCCCTCATGAGCATCTTATAGAATGCCCAGTTGATCAGTATCAAGGACATACCAATGAACCAAGCCATCAATGCATACCTTGTAAATGTGTCCATTGATTTCTATGAAGTGGTTGAACTGATGAAGAAATTTTTGTTTCTTCCTATGGTCCAGATCTTGTGGAATCTTCTAAGTAAGAAGATAAGTGAGAATGCCATCACATCGTTTTTGGTTTTGTATGCATTTAGTCATTAATTGCTCTAGCAAAGAGGAGTTCATTAGGAAATTGATCAAAGAGTGGGCTCTCCTCCTCTTTGTTATTCCATCTTAACCAAGAGAGATGGTTGGTGATGATATTCTCAGTTCCCTTTTGATCTACCATCATAAGATCGAATTTCTACAAAATCACCAACCACCATATGACATGGGGGTTCACTATTGGCATGTTCATCAGGAAGCGAATGACACTATAGTCAGTGTGCACGAACACTTTGTACCCAAGAACATAGTGCCACAATGTTTTCAAAGCATACATCACTACCATCAGTTATTTCTCCATTGTGGTGTAATTGAGCTATGCATCCACAATGCTATAGCTAGCATAGTGGATGTAATATGGACATTTTTGATTGTCGAACTATAGCAGCACAGCTCTAAAGGCATAGCTTGATGCATCCATCATGATATGAAATGGCTTAGACTAGTCTAGTGCTTATAGAATTAGAGTTTATACAAGTTTCTCTTTTAGCTGTTGGAATGATTTTTCACATTCCTTGGTCTAAAAAAATGGAGCATCTTTCTTTATTAGCTCAACCAAAAATTTTGCAATCTTAGAAAAATTCTCTATGAATCACCAGTAGTAACCACTATGTCCAAGGAATGATGGGACATCTTTGACTATTTTTGGTTAATAGGTTATTCCTTAGATGACCTTTATATTTTCAAGGTCTACCTTGATCCCTAATTGTGAGATCTTGTGCCCCAAGACTATGTCCTCTTGCACCATTAGATAGCTCTTTTTAAAATTGAACTGCAAATTTGTCTCCACATATCTTTTTAATACTTAATCAAGGTGGTGCAAGGCTTGCTCGAATGTAGTTCCATAAGTGGAAAATTCATTCATAAAAACTTCAACCCTACTATCAATTTTTAGCTGAAAGATGCTCAAGCATAAGCGTTGAAATGTGGCAGGAGCATTACACAAATCAACAGACATCTTTTGATATGCAAAAGTTTCCTAGGAACTCATAAATGTAGTTTCAGCCTAATCCTCTAGTGCAATCTAAATTTGGTTATAGAGACTCTAACCATCCAAAAAGCTATAATAAGAATGTCCAAAAATGGTGTTCAACACTTGATTGACAAATGAAAACAAAAACTGATCTTTGAATACAAACTTGCCACTTGCCACCTTTCTTTGGCACAATCATGAGTGGGATGACACACTCACTATCTGCAATAGGATAGATGAACCCCACCTTGAGAAGTTATTTTATTTCCTCCTTGATGATTTGCTTTAATTTGGGGTTAAACTACAATTGTGGCTACTTCCTTGGCTTCATGGTTGGATTAGTATAGATACGATTCTAGAATATTCATGGATCAATCCTAATGAGTTCAAGATATGACCAAGAAAAGGCTATTGGCCATTTGTTAACCACTTTCAATAGTTTCTCTTTTTGTTTAGGAGGAAGCTCAACATTTATTATAACTGACTTTACATTTTTTAGAACTACATATTCTAGGCTAGTAGTTAGAGTTTTTAACTCTAGGGGATCTTGTTTAAAATTTTCAAGGATTTCCAACTCTCCCTAATAGGTATCATTATTTTTGTCATCAGAGAGTTGGTGATGAACTTGCTCCAACTCATCCTTTCTTGTGACATTTGTGCATGTTAGTCTCTTAATTGGTTCCATTAAATTGTGCTACTCTTAGAATCAGCTGTTAGTCACTAGATACCCTTTTTTTTTGTAGCTACTACATACAGGAACCTTTGAATATCTACCTCATATGCACATTACCTACTTGGGGAAATAGATGCTCTTTTCATGGACCAAAGTTTTTGCACACAATTTCATCCTATATCGTTGTATGTGATGCATGGAAATTGTTTCTTCTTAATCTTTTTTAATATGTTTTCCTTGGAAATTTCCAGGGAAAGATGTCTAATGTCCATTCTTGCATCAACAGTACTTAGCCATGCCCTTCCCATAATGATTGAAAAATCTCCCTTGCAGTTCTCAACTTTGATTACTAGAAAATCAATAGGATAACACCATCCATATATAGTGGTCACAATATCTTCTACCAGTCCTAATGGAATAATGATGGACTAGTTTACCAATTCTAATTTGATATTGCTCTTCTTGAAAAATGACAGGTTCCAGGTAGCATACATCTCATGGAAAATTAGATTAACACCAAAACCTGAATCCAGAAGAGCTATGCATGATTCATTTCTAGCAATTTGCAAATAGAGAAGGGGACTTCCCAAAATGGATAATTTCCTAGCAAGGTTTCCAACATGGATCTAGTCAAATATGACATGAGTTAACATAACAATGTGGATCTTGGAAGGCATTTGGTTTAAAGCGCACTTGATTTGATGATTTGTAGAGGATGAAGAAGTATTAGGGTGACTAGCTACATGAGTTTGTGAGGTCTTATAAGGGTTATTGGGTTGGAAAAATCGTCATTTGTGAGATGTAGTTTTCATACCACTCTATTGATTAACCAGTTGTACATTAATGACCCTTGTAATATTACATTATTGTGGTTGAGTTGGAATCTCAACCTAATGGATGGAGTAAGCAATAACTATGTTGAGGATGTAGGAACAAGTGTAGGCACATGAGGAGGATATGGATGGAATATGGACTTTCCACTAGGAGTTGGAGAATGAGTTTGGTGGAATTTAGGAGGGTGGTAATGATTCTAAAAAGGAGAAATGTGACTAAAAGAGTCATGTGGAGATAGGGATTGTTGAACATAGTAACCATACATATCTAGTTGCCTATAAGGGTACTACTACCATGGTGGTAGCATCCCCCATGACCATGGTTTCTACCACTACTAATACTGCTCATATGGTTGTGATGAAGTTCCACTTGGATAATAAGGTTGTTGCTAGTGGAATTACCCAGGATTTCCTTGAGGATAAGGCAATATTCTGGGTGTTTGCCTTTTTGATAGTCATGAATTTAGAATATACACCCCAGATTCCCATAAGTGTGACACAACAAGGCAACATCCCTTAGGATGTTCATAATGATAGATGTTAGATCCACTGTCATCATCTAATTCAATCTCCACAACTTCTTCTACTATAGTAGCTTTGGCCTTGCCCCTTTGGTAGCATTGTTCAACTTCTTTCCATCTCCTACAATCATGATCACTACTTTTCTCTCCTGATTCTTCTTTAATTTTTAAAGTAATTTGAAACTTTTCATCCAATGAATCCCACATTTTATCTACCTTGGTCAAAATTTTAAACATAGATTTTTGGATCAACAAGGTCTTTCGTTGCACCACCTCATCAAGAGGTGACTGCTCCTCACTATCACAAAGGTGGACCTCCTTCTTTCTAATAGAAGGATTTCTATTATATTCTTCTACACTTTCATATTTTCTCAACTCTCCTTATTCTTCTACTACATGCTCAATCTACCTTTGTATCTAATAGGCTCTTAATTTTGACAATCTTCCTTGGGCATAGACCTCAAGGGTCCTCCATGTTTCAGAGTAAAGCCCATCTATGATGTGGTGAATTTGTTTCCTCTGAGAGTAACCATGGCCAAGCCATCGATGTAATAATAAAAATATTTTCCCATGGTAGGATTCAAGGGTTCATGTATTCCTTGTTTTTAACTTTGGATTTTCCTTTGTAAGTTTGACAATCTACAGTACATTTGATACTTCTCATTAAATAATTCTAGCATTGTACTCCATCGACAGATTGAATCTAGTTCCAAAGAATGGTACCAACTTTCTACTTTCTTAATGAGTATTCTAGGAAACATCTTGAGCTTTTACTAATCATTTTCAATATTTTGTAAGGCATAGGCATTGTGAAAGACTTGTAGATGCATTTGAGGATCTGAGTTGTATCCCCCCTCAAATCTAGGGATATTGTGCATGTCTAGCTACTTGATTTGGCTATCTTTCACATGCTTGGTAGGAATTTTGGTAGCCTCTATGATGTTGAGTGTATTTCAAGTGGCCAACAGAGGTTCATTGTCATGATCTTGATGACCCCTATGATGTCCTCTATCATCCCTTCGTTAATGGTAGTCTCTACAATTATCATTGTTATCCTACCACCTATAGTTCTTTTTAGATTCAAAGGAGGAAGCTAATCTAGATGAAGAGGGTGAAGAGGGTGGAGGACTACCATGATCGTGATGTCTACCAATTCCTCTCTATTTGTCATGTTCACAATCTTTAGAGTGATCATCATTATGCTTTTCTGAGTTCCCGCTTCAACTCCCTTTCTTAGAGCTCCCATGACCATGGGACTCACTATTACTAGAACCCACATTGTTGATCACTGATTTAGGATTTAGGTTCAGCTCCCCTTCACCAGAGTTAAGAGGTCAAGAGTTTCCATGTTGAGAATCCTTAGAAATAATTTCCTCATCATCGTTTTGATTTAGCAAGAATAATGGATTAATGAACGATTTCCCCTTCATGACTTCGTGGCATTTCTCCTATTGTTGATCTTGTTTACATTGTGTCTCAATAGGATGATAGTCTCAAAAGTCATGATCTGCCATAACATACTCTTTGTAAAGCTCTTTGATGTCTGACCTTGTAAGAGTTTGGAGTAGCATCTTGGGAATAGATCAATCAAATGGAAAAACAACATTCCCATCCATGTCTCACCACTACATTTGTTCATCCTAATGGAGGATGTAAGTAAAATTGGGTACAAACTCATCAAGATGAGTGTACACCACTCTACATTCTTGTAGTACCATTAACTTATAATTTTTTCACCTGTGAGAAGAAGAAGATATTTTTATTAGAAACAATTTCTTAGTGTGCTTGTAGTAGTATAGTTTTGATTAATTGTTATGATTTAACTTTGTTGGATTTATTTCAATGATGTTAAGTAGTTTTTACTAATCCTAGATTGATAGTGCACGATACTAGCTAAGTATCCCTAGAAACAAAACCAATGATGAGTAGTGAGGTACCTCTACATCTAACCATACAAATCACTAAGGTGTTCACATGTGATCTGGTCAAATTTTGTGGATTCCTAATGTTCTTGTACCCAATATTCAATTTAGAAGATGAATTTAATTGAAGAATGATCGTTGTCTTCCCAAATACACTTGTGAAGCTTAATTGTATGGTTAAGTGTAATTGAGTTAAATGATTTTTACCTTTTTTATATGCCTAAGCTTGGTAATATATTAACAATAAATTGATTAACTAATTCAACTAATTTAATTGCTAATTAATAACTAACTATCCTAACATAAGCATCTAATCCCACTATTCGTACACATCCTAAACATGTACAACACTGTTGAGTGACCAAGCATTAAGCACTACTAGGATTACGAAGTGTTATACATGAAGTGTTCGTACTTGTATATGCTAGTCTATTTAGCTTAATTAATTAATTACTTAAAGTCTTAATCATCTTAGCTTAATTAATTTCTTAACAATAAATATATAAATAAATCATTAAGATAATCCAAGTGCCACAAGGTTTTCAAAAAGCTCATCTTTATTGTCATACACATTGTAGTGATGAGGTACAATAGTGCTCAAATAAAGATCTGTACACTCCTTGACTCCTACTACAGGCACTTAGAAAATTATTCTATCTCTTATAGAAATAAATTGTAAGAATTCTGCTAGCAACTAAAAATATAACTCCCCATTAACACATCTAGGATGTTGTATTTATAGACTTATTAGGATGCCACATTGATGGGTACACATCAACGTGGAAAACCGTATGTTGATGGGATCGTGTTGATGGCATCCTATCAATGCATCTGACCACAAACACTTCATCAATCACCTTACAACACTTCACTAGTAATATGTCTTTATTATCAAATATGAATAATAATTCAAAATTGCATTATGTAAAAATTAGTTATGGATATTCAAAAAATATTAAAAGTAAGAATTTAATGATTTCTGGTTTGAAAATAAAAGATGTTGGTTATAATAAAGATTTTATTATAATTCTTTTTATCCTATCAATTAATAAATGAAGGATTAACTATTCATACTAACAAACATAGTTATGGTACCCCTTACTGCATAATACAATGTGAAGGTGATACCTTGGCCTATGATGTACCATGTAATGGTATATTTTCAATTGTGAATCACCATGTTGAAATAAAGTCTATAACTGCTAATCATGTTTCACTAAGTAACGGGTTCTCTATCAAATGATGTTCCCCCTCCTAACTGAAAACTTGAAACTAAAGGGCCCTGGATCTTCTACCTATGCTGAGCAGTATGTAAAGAACAAAAATAAAGCACAACAATAAAACTCTCTTAATCTGCTAATCTTCAATCTGATATTATGAGTATGTGCTGCTACAAATATATAAGGTTGGATTCTTCCATCCACATAAAAAGAGGAGATAATCATGGATCTAGATAAGCACGAATATGGATAAGCTTGGACATGGATGGATGTGGATAAGCATGGATGGATGTGGATAAGCATGGACAACTCTGATCTCATCTTATTAGGAAGGGATAAATGGATGAGATCAATCTCCTAGATTTGTGGAATGTCTACTCATCATTTTCCACACTAACGATAGTGAGGAGGTCGGGTATCAGAACCTACAATCCATGATACACAACCCTAGTTCTGATCCCCGTGAACACCAACTGTTCACTGAGGGAACAACAACCCATGACAAGGACAGGCACTTGGATCGTCATCACAATTAGGGCTGAAGCCACAGAAGAGAAGGTAGAAAACATCGTTATGGAGATGGTTCTCCTTCTTCTTCCCCTTCTTCACATCATTCACCCTCTCCTTCCACATCTGGGTGCAGCCATCAAGAGCATAACGATGAGGATAGAGGTAGACAAAACAAGAGACCTTGACGAGAGAGTCGAGAGTGAGGACAAGGGCATGAACGAAGGGAAAGTAGGGAACAACGTAGACATCATAGATGTCATGAAAGAGATGATCATGATGAGCCCCTACTTGCAACCTGAAGTATGCTCGATATAATGAAGGTAGTGAGAATACCAACAAGGCATCTAAAAGATAGCCAGATCAAGCGCTTAGACATGAACAATATCCCACACTTTGAAGGGGGATACAACGTGGATCTGAAAAATCATTTACAGGCATTCCATGATGCATGCACCTTGCAAAACATAGAAAATGAGAGGAAAAAACTAAAGTTGTTTCTCAGGACACTCATCAAGGAAGTAGAGAGTTGGTACCGGTACCTAGAGTCGAAAACCATTAGAAGGTGAAGTACGATGTTAGAACTCTTCAATGATAAATATCAAATGTATTCCAGAGTATCTAACTTGCATAAGCAACTCCAAGGATGGAAGCAAGGTACTCACAAACCCTTGGATGCTGCCATGGGCTGCTACTATGCATTATTACATTATTGCCCAGGCCATGGTTATGCACAACAGGATCAACTTCACCACATCATAGATGGGCTAAGGTATGAAACTAGGAGAACCCTTGAGACTTATGCCCAAGGGAGATTATCAGAACTTAGATCTCATGAGATTCATTGATTGTTGGAACAAGTAGCCAAAGAAGAAGGGGAGCTATGAAAAAGAGAGTGTGTGGAAGAATATAATCGTGATCCTTCCCTTTGAAAGAAGGGAGTGAGATTTTGTGATGAGGAGGATGA
>MNCI01022583.1:300913-317206 GCA_015680685.1 Gnetum montanum | reverse complement strand
GTTATGGAGATGGTTCTCCTTCTTCTTCCCCTTCTTCACATCATTCACCCTCTCCTTCCACATCTGGGTGCAGCCATCAAGAGCATAACGATGAGGATAGAGGTAGACAAAACAAGAGACCTTGACGAGAGAGTCGAGAGTGAGGACAAGGGCATGAACGAAGGGAAAGTAGGGAACAACGTAGACATCATAGATGTCATGAAAGAGATGATCATGATGAGCCCCTACTTGCAACCTGAAGTATGCTCGATATAATGAAGGTAGTGAGAATACCAACAAGGCATCTAAAAGATAGCCAGATCAAGCGCTTAGACATGAACAATATCCCACACTTTGAAGGGGGATACAACGTGGATCTGAAAAATCATTTACAGGCATTCCATGATGCATGCACCTTGCAAAACATAGAAAATGAGAGGAAAAAACTAAAGTTGTTTCTCAGGACACTCATCAAGGAAGTAGAGAGTTGGTACCGGTACCTAGAGTCGAAAACCATTAGAAGGTGAAGTACGATGTTAGAACTCTTCAATGATAAATATCAAATGTATTCCAGAGTATCTAACTTGCATAAGCAACTCCAAGGATGGAAGCAAGGTACTCACAAACCCTTGGATGCTGCCATGGGCTGCTACTATGCATTATTACATTATTGCCCAGGCCATGGTTATGCACAACAGGATCAACTTCACCACATCATAGATGGGCTAAGGTATGAAACTAGGAGAACCCTTGAGACTTATGCCCAAGGGAGATTATCAGAACTTAGATCTCATGAGATTCATTGATTGTTGGAACAAGTAGCCAAAGAAGAAGGGGAGCTATGAAAAAGAGAGTGTGTGGAAGAATATAATCGTGATCCTTCCCTTTGAAAGAAGGGAGTGAGATTTTGTGATGAGGAGGATGAGTCACCACTTAAAGAGTTGGTGAATAGGAAAACCTTGCCACTTCAAAAGCTAACAACAAAAGTATCAACTAAGGTAGATGAAGTATGGAGCTCCTTAGATAGTAAAATTGAAATTGTCCTAAATATTGTAGAGGAGTCTAAGGAGGAACGAAGTAGTGACAAGAACAAGACAAAGCGGAGAGATTCAGACCTTGCACGTGACAAGGGTAAGGAAAAAATAACTATCTCTAATGAGGTTGTGGATTCAGACACAGACGATGACGGTGGATGTGAGATCTACCAATATGACCATCCTAAAGGATGTTGTCCAATCGTCTCACATCTACAAGAGTCTGGGGTGTATGCACTCAACCCGAGACTCAACAGACGGCAGACACCCCGAAGGTTACCTTATCCCCAAGGTAACCCAAGGAAGTTCCACCAACCTTTGACATACTATCCAAGTGGAACTGCACCAAAACCCATTGGACAACATCAGAAGTGGCAATACCCACAATCATGGGGGATGTCACCGCCGAAACAACAATACCCTTATCGGCAACTAGATCCTTATGCCTACTACGTGCGACAGCCGGTTTCTCCAAGTGACTCCATGGGTCACACAACTCCCCAACATTACTACCAAGTTTTAGAGTACTTTAGAAGGATTCCTTATCCTCTGAGAGATTCTCCATACCCATACCATCCTCCTAATCCATCTGCACCTCTTCCACCAGTAGTTCCCATAACACATCCTGCTCCAACAATGCAAGGGGAACTCCCCACTCAACCGCAACAACTTAACGCTACGAGAGCTATAACCATTCAACCCACTATTGGTTCTGACAACTGCAAAAAGAGAAGATCTTTCTTTAGAACCAATAGCCCAGACAAGCTCTCACAACCACAAGTGGTTGAGTCTATGCACGCTCCTCCAACATACAAGACTTTGGAGCTCCCTTCTGTCCAACAACAAAGCTTAATGCATACGGTTATGTTAACACATACTATAACCGACTGGATCAAGCTAGGCCACCTTTCCAGGAAATTATCTAACCCTGGAAGACCCTTAATAGACCTCCAAGCCACTGGGAATGAACCACATAAGGCTCTTCTTGACTCAGGTTCTAGAGTCAACTTAATTTCATGAGANTATGTGATGCATGGAACTTTCTTCTTCTTGATATTTCCATAAATATTTACNAGATATCTAACGTAAATATTTATGGAAATATCAAGAAGAAGAAAGTTCCATGCATCACATATAGTGACTCAGAGGATGAGGACATGCAGAAATCATGGGTGATGCGAAATTTAACATCTCCTACATGTAACTAGTGTGCACCAGAGGATAACATTGAAAGGTGCCTGTATGTAGCAACCACTCAACAAGAGAATACCCAGTGGTTGATAGCTGATCAAGATAGTAGCCCAACAACATGCATGGAACAAGCTGAGGGAATAACTCATGCCAACAACGAGGGCATAGACACATTGGAGTATGAGCATCGCCGACTTCCACCCCTTAGTCTAAGAACATCAATGGGGAGAAGTTCGGCACTTTTATGAAATTCAAATAGACGTTCATTATTTTGGATCTCTCCCTTTCCATTCATTCATGGGGGAGATGGCCACCTATGCTAATCATTGGAGGCCCTCATTTCTTTTAAGTTTTTGTTTTACACATTTTTGTTTTACACGTTTTTCTTTTACACATTTTTGTTTTACACATTTTTGTTTTACGCGTTTTTGTCTTAAACGTTTTTCTTTTACACATTTTTTTTACACATTTTTGTTTTACAAATTTCTTTAACTTTTCTTGTTTTTTTTTACAACATCGATATACTTTTTCATTTTGTGTGTGTGTGTGTGCGCGCGCGTGTGTGTGTTACCCACCTTGTAAATTTGTCATTCAATAAGTGTTCTTTATGATGGTATGAATTATTTTTATATTGATTTCTCATGTTTGGTTTTTACCTTTAAGTCATGATGTTGATACTAAGGTATGGTTCTTTTGATATAGCAGGCAATGAGTCCACTTCATCCATATATTCGCAATTTTCTATGGTCTCTCTTAGCTTGGAAATGTACAGTCCCTTTCTAAATAATAACTATAACGAATCGGTGACTGGGTATTTCTCAAACTAAGGAAGGACTCAAGGATTGAAAAGGGTATGACTTCAAGGGGACTTGATGCTTTTGTGTTGGCCATTCTCTTGGGTGCTTGGATGTTTTCTTCATGATTTTTCTTACCGTTTCGATATTACCCAATTATTGGGAAGCTGAGAAAATAAAAATAACAAGTCTTTGCATGGTGTGGTTCTCACGCATAAATACATAAAATAAAAAAAAATAAAAAATAAAAAAAATTGAAAAAGAAGAGAAATGTGAGAATTCAAAGCACATCCCTTAGACAAAATAATCTCTTGGGCTACAAGCACTGGTTATGAAACTAAAATAAACAAGTTCCCTCTAAGGCCCTCCTCACCTCCCATTCTCTCCTCCTTCATTTCATCAAAATGGTGGTGGCTCTTGGATGAAGGCATTCTTGTTATTCAAGTGGATGATTTGGCCAAATGCATTAATGTGAAGTCACTGGATGTGGTTTGTTTGAGGCCGGAGTTGGAATGAGATTTACCAAGTCACATTAATCATTAAAACACACAAGGGGCTATACCCCACCTTGTTCTTGGGATTCCATTCCATTCAATACTCTCCATCCTTCTCTCCATTGTTCACCTCATTGTCGGTTGTATTATTAGTGTATATTTTGGTTGATGCATTGTTTTCTTTTCGGTAAATTCATGTGGTTAAGACTTTAACTCTTGTTCCAAATAACATTCCCAGAGCCTATGGACTCTTTGAATGTGGGTTTATTAGGGCATTAAGGGCATGAGCCTCCTTTGGGGAGGATCCACTGACATTCCTATTTGGTGCACCAATTAAATTCTTTTCCTTAACATTTTTGCAATCTATTTTATTTTGTTCATTTCCATCTTGACATCCATTTCATCGATTTCCTAGTTATCTCTTTTTCCCCATCTTTCTTATTCCTTTTCTTTCTCCATTCCATTGCTACTGGAGGTTCACTCTTAGTCATGGGGGTCTGGACCCAAATTTTTGCAATTTTCTCCTAACCACTACACCTTCAGTAGTCACCACTCTTATATCTCTAGATCTGTATTAGCCATACCACAACCCAGCCAATGGACTTACACCAAAGAAAGGTATCAATTGCATTATGATTCATTTACCCTTGCTAATATAAATACGGTGTTGTGTGTGCAGATGAAAATCATACAACAATGAAGTGGATCTAGAGAGAACACTTGGGCTGGAGCAGTGCTGAAGCAGCTATGTGAGGAGCAAGATCGATGGTGCACTTATGGATGGACAACCAAAGGTGAAATCTTGGCATTGGTAGTAGCCAAACTTCTTTCTCTCTCTCTCTTTCTCAGCTGCCAAATAGGGCCTAATGTCAAATGTAATAAGGTGTTCACTCTTGTTGTCATGAACACCAGTTTTATCTTATCTTGTAATGATGATCCGTTCACATGTCATCCCATTAGTTCAATTTGAGTCAATAATCCCATACCATCCCAATATTTTGTAAGGAACTTGAGGATGCGTTTTCATTCAGTCATGGGGATATGATGAGATGCAATATTGCATGGGCTGTAATATCGCATACGTGATATCACGGTCCGCCGCTAGTTCTATAAATAAGAGGTGGGTCTCCCTTGTTTCTCATCCTAAGCTTAGACCGTAGTGAAACTCTGGCAGTTTGATCCTTCTAGAGATAGAATATTTTCCATATGCCCACAGTAGGAGCTCCAAAGTGAACGGATCTTTATTTGAGCAAACATTCTACCTGAACACAAGTTTGTGTACGACAATAAAGATGAACTTCTTGGATAAACCTTGCAATGCATGGAATAGGCTAATTAGGATTTTATTTACTATTATTTACTATTTATCCTTTAAATGCTTTATTAGTTATTAAATATTTCTCAATCCTTCTCTCCTCGTTAAGTGCCTCAGTACAACCACTTGAGCATGTGTGTTACGCTTGGTGATCCCAACAACAATTAGCGTTTGGTAACCAAGGTTGCATTGGTTCAGGGTGTGAATGGTAAGTGGGAACGGATGCTGACACTAGGTTAATTAAGGCTTAGTTAGTTAGTTAGAGTTAGTNCTCATATTCGTATGGTTGAGTGTAGGGGTACCTCGCCACTCATCATTGGCACCATTGTCGGTGACTAAGTGTTTGTGCGCTAAGTAGAACATAGGAAATTACTCACATCATTAGGAGCTTAAAAGAACCTTAGGGTTAATTAAAAAAAACATTTATATAACGATTAATCAGCACACTGATAAATAACAATGTATTCTTCTTCGAATAAAGGCACTTCACCTAGGGATCATACAAGGAACAGTCGGCAATCTAAAACACATAACCAAAATCAGCCAGTTCCTCAACAACATCGGGTAGTATATACTCATCTCGATAAGTACATACCATATTTTACCTTTATCCTCCATCAAGAAGAATAGCTATGATGGAGAGACTTGCAAGGTAACATAGTGTTACCTCCAGATTGGTTAGTTCCAAACATGCTCCTCCGTGCTCTTGCACAGATCGACATGACACAACTCTATGCTGAATATGTTATAGGCAACTTTGACATAAGGGATTACCATCCCACATCCACACAACGTATAAGGGACTCAAGGTAGGAGAGCCACCATACACTAATGAAGTTTTGTATGGACAACAAAATTGAATAGCAAAATAAAAATGAAAAGCAAGGATTGTAGGGGCATTACACCGTATAGCATGACCACATGGCCATAAAGGCCATGAGAAGGGCATAGCACCAAGGGTGCATTTTCTGTCTCCCTCTTTTTCTTTTATTTTATGAAAAAAATTATTTTTTTCTTGAAAGTTTCCAACAATGGGAAGAGGTAAGGCATGATGTGCGCCATGAGGGTCATGCCAGTTAGGGGGCCTTACAGTGTGATGCTAGAACAATGAGAGCAATTGCATCCCACAACATGGCCACACAGCCCTAGGGGCTACAACAATGCCTAGCATCATGGTGCATTTCCAATTTTTTTTCCTACACTATGTAAACCTCAAGGATAGCAAGTGTAGNAGTTGTGTCATGTCGATCTGTGCAAGAGCACGGAGGAGCATGTTTGGANCATAATAGGCATAGTGGATGGTGTGCATGGTGCCACAGCAAAGCACAAGCATGGTACATGAAGAGAGTGGCGGGGTGACAACCAAAACTTTGTTCCTTACAAGCCATGGCCAATACTACCCTCTCTATCTTGGAGGCACAGTTGATGCCGAGTGTTTCACAAAATGGCTACTATAAAAGTTAGTTTCTCTATAAAGTGTAGTCTTAGTGCCAACAATTAGAAAATTTTTTCCCCTTTCTTAACTATGCTTTGTACAAAGATAACCTAGAGTTTGAATTTTTTCTCAAATTTTGGACTATGCTCTTCACTGTGATAGTCTAAAATTAGAAAAAAATTTAAAATTTCTGGACTACACTCTTCACTAAGGTGGTTTGAAGTTAGAAAAAAATTGTAAATCGTGTGTAATGCTAGACTTGAAAAATGTAATAATGCTATACTTGCAAAAACATGCTCATGCTAAACCTATGAAACTTGTAAAATGAAATGCTAATCCTATGCAAACATGCTATACCACAGTGAGTACCAAGTGCGTCAAATAAGTTAGATGACATTTTATACATGTGAGGCCCCAAAGGGCATTGCCAAAATGAAAAAAATTATTGCTAGTCTATGTTATACTATGCTAACATTGCTAACTTAATTTAATGGTTTTATGTCAAAATTTGCATCTATGTACGTATACCAGCACTTTGTTTATTGTTGGTTCATTGCAGAGTGCTGCTAAATCCTATTTTGATTATTGTGGAGCTTGTAGGCATCTTGTGCTACATGAATGAGCCTATTCCCTACACACCTACACTAGATATGTGGGTGGATCAACAAGCAATGTGGTTTTGACCAGGGGCTTGTGAGTTCCTAGCATACTTGTTGTAGCAATTTAGTGTGATCATGTGATCACACTTAACAATGGAGGTTGCTAGCGCCACCACCAAGACATTGTTGCCTAGGGCTAACCAGAGCATCTTGAGGTTTATGTTCGATGAGCGTACTACTAGTGGTGATGAAGCAAGTGGTTCAAGCAGAGGCCCTAGGTGTGCTCGATGTCTATCCAAGATTTAGCACATCACATGGTTCAGTTGCTACAACAAGAGCAACATCCTTTTTGTTGTTATGCGAGTGCACACCCTATTCTAGAACCCACCTAGAACTGTCTACTATGCTAGAGGGTAAGTGCTCTTATGGCTTTTATAGTTTATCTTTACTGATTACTCATGTTATCTTGCTAACTACTCTTACTTAATGCCAGATTTAGAGTTGATGTGAAGGGCCTATACAATGAATTAGACACTCCAACTTTGACTTGCACTGCCTTAAAGGTATTCTTTACTAGCCTAAATATTTCAGAAGTTGTGCTTGAGTAAGTGGGGTTTGATCTGGAGGCTTACCCCACCTGGTACCCAAGGATGTATGAACGATGCAAGACCCACAACTGGTTGGATGAGAGTGAGCCATCAGTATGATAAACACTAAGGAGATGATAGCACCACCACCTCCATCTCACACTTTGTTTCTACCATGTATGTGTCTACCATTTTAACTCTTGTGCTTATTCATGTGTTGTTGATTTGCCTTTTACATGATGCTAATGTTTTTTTGCCTTTATTATAGCTACAGTTGCTTCAGGAGAGGTGATGATGGTCACCATAGGCTACACAAAGGCCACCCTCATCATGAAATATGATGATGTAGAGGATGCATAGCATTGGTTATGCCACAAGGTCCTAGACATATTGATAGCTAAGGTCATACATGCAGGGTTGATGGACCTATTTTTAGCCCTCAACCTAGGTATTCCAGTGGCCCAGATGATCACCATCATTGACTCCTTAAGCAGCAACGTCCGACAGTTTGTCACCCACATGCATGGCATGAGGGTAGTTCTTGACCTCAACAAGGCCTTCCTTTTTGACATCTTTGGACTTCCCATTGATCGCCCAATAGGGAGTTGGGTCGTAGAGGGAAGATTGAGGACTGGTTGTGTGCCACCCGATCTCATAAGGGCATACCAATCAAGGACATTCTTATGCCCAAGGTGAGAGAGCTTTACCCTCTTTTTCATACTTGTACCTTTCTAAAGGTACTCTTCCAAGAAAAGATCCTCTAGGTAGATTAGGTGTAGATAATGAAAGAGGTTCTATAGGAGGGCACAAGGTTCAACTGGGCTACTTATATTGTGATTGGCATGCAGGTGGAGGTCTCTCAGCAACAATTTAACATCCTAGGAAGATCCCATGTTCACTTCGCATTCTTCATAGGATACCTATGAAGGTTTGTGGAGCTTTTGGTCATATGTGATGGTAGACATTAGATGGTACAAGACCATGAGTAGCTCTCAAATCCGTGGATCAAGCACTTATTCATGACAACATAAGAACAAGAGCCCTTAAAGGAGATTGACAAATCGTTATCAGTAATGACTAAAGGTCCCATGGGGTAGTCACACTATTCATGTCACAGTGTAGGTGAGGCACCTCCAATTCACATTGAAGACATGGCTAAGGTAGACTACTACATTGTAGAAACAATGGGACTATCCAAGGCAAAGATTAAGAGGCCATGTGCTACGAAGGAGGCTGCTCCTGAGGCTGGGAGGCCAAGCAACAAGAAAATATACATAAACTTTCAAAGCTTACATATGGAGGTTGCAAGTTAGTATGCATAACTTGCAAGATGCATTTTTGGTATTTTATATGTCTATATTTTCATGTTTTTGTGTTAGATTATACTACTATGCTAATGTGCGCATGTGTTGATTGCAGAGACCAGCGAGTGGATTGCCAAAGCAACTATAGAGATAGTAGTAGAAGAAGTACCTCCCCAAGCTGAGGAGAGAAAAGCTCATGGAGATGATCTATCTAGTGCAATAGAGACTCTCTAGTAGTTGGAGGAGGAGGACCTACTCCACCCCAATGACAATGATTTTGATTGCCTATTTGATGGTGTATAGCTGGAAGACCCTCCTGCGTTCATGCTTGAGGGCTTACTAGGTAAGTGATTTGGATTACCATCTTCTATTACCCTTTTGCTCTAGCATCTTTGGCTTTTTTGTTGTATACTAATTGCATCATTGCTTTATAGCCTCAAATGTGCCTGCCAGCGATCCAACGTATACCTACCACATAGAGCTATGGGTAGACATGGTTGACAAATTTACCTTCATGGATGGCGTTGTACAGGACATGGTGGACCACCTACAATAGATAGATCCTAAGCTTAATATGTTTGTTATATTGCTTTAATTATGTTGTTTTAGAGGCCTGGACTTTGGCTAGGAGAACTGGATGTAGCTTTTAGAAGCCAAGATCCTCTAATGCTTAGAGAATGGCCTTGACAAGTTACTCCTAGATGATGCTAATGCAAGACCCTCTCAAGTTAGTTTTTTATTTGCTTTTCTACATATTTTAGTATTAGCTTTTTTATAGGTTTTGCTTATTGAATACTCATTTTGTTGCGATTGTGGCAGTAAGAACCATGAGATGCTGCAAGCCCCAGTAGTGTGGTGGGGAAAGAAGGACCTCCTCCACATAGTACAACCGGTTGAGCATGTCCTAATGTAGCCCTGCTGCTGGGAAATTTTTTCATTTTTGTTATATTCTTGCTACTCATGTAGCTCATACTATGTATTTTTATTCATGTGATTTCTAATGCATCTATTCACTATATGTCTAATGTGTAACATGCAAACTTTTCTTTTTATGTTTTATTCTATTTTTATTTTGTGCTTACTATGCTTGTAACGTGATGGATTATGCGCTAAATTGTGATTATGTGATGATAATGTAACTAGGATGGTGTGAGCCCCATGCTAGTTTAAAGATATTTCAATCTTCAATGATAGTTTTAGGCCATTTCAGGCCACGAATTGCCAATTTAAGGCCATGGTAGGCCATGTTGGTAGAAGTACAAGTGCTAGTTTAAGGCCATAGTGGGCCATACAGTGCTAGTTTAAGGCCATGGTAGGCCACACAGTGCTTTTTCTCTTTTTGTGATTTTAAATTTTTTGATTTTTATGTGTTTTTATGTTTTTCATGCATAAGCTAATACTGCTAAGGGGTAAACTAAACAAGTAACTGCATATACTAAGCAAGATGCATAAACAAACTAAATAAATGTGCAACCAAAGTGAACAAAGCATAATCTAAGTAATAAAGCTAAATATAAATGCATAAAAAATGTAATGTAAGAAAAAAATGAAATGCATGGCTAAATGTACAAGCAAAGGATAGATAGGCACCTACACACATGTTGGACTAAGGGGATACCTTAGTTGTGCAATTTCTTCCTAACATAGTGTGGCTTAGGGGGCATGTAGGGCCTAGATGGTACAATATGATATTTCCCTTGACCTTAATCTACTATGTCAAAGGGAAGTTTAGCCCATAGAACATCCTCTAGGAGGCTGTTGGCTTCTTTTGCTTGTTCAGGTGGATTTTCCTCATGTGTTTTATTATCATCTTTCATTGTGGGTGTGTCATTAGGGAACTCCACCTCTAACCCTTGCTCCATGTCAATGTTTTTGATAGCCAAAGGGGCAGCATTGTCACCATGTATAATGACCTTACTACCTTTGTATGGAAGGTGGATTTCTTCATGGATTGGAAAGGACTTTAAGCTAGCAAGGATTAGTTTATCAATCATAATGTATGGGATGAAATTTGTTGTTGGCCCATCATTGACATGCATCCTATAGATTTTACATTTCCCAAT
Source organism: Gnetum montanum (assembly GCA_015680685.1). NCBI lineage: Eukaryota > Viridiplantae > Streptophyta > Gnetopsida > Gnetales > Gnetaceae > Gnetum > Gnetum montanum. The sequence continues at coordinate 306,411 of MNCI01022583.1, read as the reverse complement.
GCATATTGTGATAAACATGGATGTTGTAATGACTTGACCCTTCTTAGGGTCAACCTTAATTACCTCTTCACAAAATGCTAAGAGTGCTAAGCTTAATTCTTGTAGTGTAGGAGGCACCATCACAGCACGGATGGAGTGTTCATCAGCTAGGATATCCTCCTTGAAAAGAATGGAGGTCAACATGTAGACTAACACTTCATGGTAGATAGAGGAGGTCAAGATGAGGTTGCATAGGCTCAACATTGTATTTTTCTACTTTAAGACTTGCTTCACCTGAGCTAATGCATCTAGGAAGTTTTTGCTAGCCTTGATCTCCTCCATACGCCCTAGGAGATGAATCTCTCGTAGAGGAGATTTGGACTTGGTTTTCCTGGCCTATTTGGGAGCCTCAATGCTCAATTGTGGCTTGTTGGTAGTGGCCTCTTTATCTGATTTGGCAATGGGAACTATGAACAGGGGAACTAGTTTGGGCAAACTTAACGCTCTCTGCTACTAGTATTGCCTAAGCATTTTATTAGAAAATAGTTTGTTAGGCCTCCTAGGTTATCCTCTAGATGATTTGTTAGCACTTCCTACAGGATGGAACCTCTAACAAGTAGGGATCGATGTGTTACCCATCATTCGACTATGGGTAGGGGAAGAACCAGCATGTTGTAGCACTCTAATGACAAAGGATGATTGGGCTATTGCTACTACAACATGCTACAGGATCATAATCACAAAAGGTGTTGTGGGTGCCCAAGGTGGTACTCTGACAACAAAAGAAAACCTTGTATTAATGGAGGCCAAGGAGGCCCTTATGCTACCAAAGGACACACAGAACACAAATGGCTATTGCACCTATTCTAGGTTATCATCAACACTAATGGCAATGATGATGTACCCTACATCATCTGCGTTGAGAGGATCCTTGTATACCCTCATCAATTGGTTTTGTGGGTGAACTAGGTTAGTGGCATTGAGCACCAACTCACCCTTGTCAATCATGTATTCCAAGTCATCCTACAGGGCCATGTAAAAGTTAGTGTTGTGGCTAGGTAATTGATGATAATGGCAAGACCAATCTAGCCTGAAGTCCTTATGGACTAGAGGCTCGTTCGAGGCTATAGTTGAGAGATTCCTTAGGAGCACATAGTATTGTTAGCACATTTTGGCCATTTCATGGAACATGTGGACTTATTTGCAAATGGTGAGGTACATAATCCCAATGAACTGAAACTGTTTAAGGAAGATTATGCTCTTTCCTGTGAAGAATTCTGCAATAGTTAACTGACCATGAAGTTGGAATGGCATATGCTAGATATTGTAGCTACATTTACAGGGAATTATCCATCTTGGTATCATGAGCAGAAACTACAGCGCACATTTTGAATGATTAATTTCATGACTTGCTCAAGAATCATAATCTGGTGGTTCTCAAGTCGCCTCACTGGAATGTATCCATAGAAAGAGAAGACAATTTTATTTTTCTGAGATTGGGAAAAAACAAAATGTTGGACTTTGGTCATTTCTCACTGTGCAAAGTTATTTAATAAGCTATGATTAGTAGGAGATCCCTGGATCATGCAATCAAGTACATTCAAGGTCATCCACCTTGCAAAAACATCTGGAACAACCCATTATGAGGAGGAGGCATTACAAGTCTCTACATAGCTATTCTAGCATTTACCAGAACATAAGGAATGATCAATATGGTTTCTTGATTTACAAGCTCACATCAAATTTGTAGCCATGTGTCATCCGTGAGGCTTCCCAAACCCTATGTGGAAGTCATCGTAGTGTTGATGAAGATTACGCTATGGTGTGTGTAGGGTAATCCTGACATGAGGCCAAGCATGAGCATCGTAGTGTCCATGATTGAGGGCAACTTTCCAGTGCACAAAGCACTGTTGCAATCCAACATCCCTTTTGTTCCTGGGGAGGATGCTCATTTTAAGGCTCTGTCCCGCATCTACTGATGGACGCGTGCAAGGAAACCCTAACCATTTTCAAGAAATCTGCAAATAATGGTGCCTACATGAAGGGAAATAGTTTGGACATGAAATAATGTCACTGCAAACATTGTGCACGCATACCTGGCAAGCTTGACCAGAGCGAGGGTGCCCAAAGGATTCTACCATCATCACGGACGACATTGAACAATAGGGTATTACTTCGAAATTGAAGCCTAATGAGGAGGCAGACGAGAATTTTTGGGGTAGCTCATGTGTTTCCAGGACCCTTGTGCTAAGGACGACCGCTAGGAATTTGCACTATGTAACCATGTGTGCGCATGTCAGATGAACACATGGCAACAGATGGTACATGGAGATGGAGAAGCTATGGCATGAGTCGTTGAAGGTGGTGCTGATGCTCTTGGTTGCGACATGACCATGTCATTATGGACAAGGTCTTATATGTGTTGACAGCAAATCACAAGTTCCAACTGGAAAAATTCATGCCTTGCCACAATAGGAGGCCATTATCTTTTATTATAGTTTGAAATTTAACGAAAATTTTTTCTTTGTTTAATAAATAAAAAATAAAATAATAAATAATTTTCAATTATAATTTTTAATATTGATCATGGTGGTTGCAACTACAAGATATTCATCACCTATAAACGTTAACCCTATGGTGAATATAGCCACTAGATACTTGGCTTCATTGTAAATTTCCTATTTCATGAAAATTGTAGCCTCTCAATTGAAATGGCGGTTATAACCACTACAAAGGCCACTTGTCAACTACAAATTTTTTATCTCCATGGTGACCACTTGGCAACTAAATGGGACAGTTGTCAACTACAGCTTTTTTATCTCTATGGTGGTTATAACAACCCAAAATTTTTGTAACTTACCTAACTACCTATGAGACCCTATAAAAGGGCTTCAAGGGTAGGAAGGAAAAGGGTCTCACTTTGGGTCTAGGAAGGAAGAAGGAAAAAAAGGGCATTTGTAAAGAAGACATTGTGAAAGATTGCTTGTAACAGGACTTGTTAAAGACAACATTTTAGCCTCTTTGTCATAGTCCTGTGAGTTATGTTTATTTTTTTTATTTTGTTTAAATTGTTTAGCTAGTGGTTTAGATAGTATCATGCTTGGCAAGTAAGTTTTGGACTTTTAGATTGCTCTTATTGTTCTTGTTGCATGATAGAAAATTTTTATTAAAATTTTGCCATAAAAGAGCTTGTTTTTGAAAGCCTTAAGAGCATTTTAGTAGTGAATTTTATTATTGTGAAATGTATAAGAGCCGCTATTGAGATTGTTGTAAGAGATCCTCTACATGTAGTCAAGCCGTTGAACGATTCAATAGTCAAGAGGGTTCAGAAAATCTTTGGTATTTTGATAGGACCAAAATAGCTTCTTTTATCTTTAAATTAAATCTCTGTCGTATTTCAATCATAAATTGGCAAGTCTTTTGAAGGTTCTATTGAATGCAATTGTTGACATCCATTATCTAGCAAAAATAGAGACTGGTATGTGATAGTTTACGCAGTAATTGTTTTTGGTAGCATAGTAGGATTGTCTTGAAGAAATTGCTTATTTGAGCCTTGGAAGTTTGAAAAATTAATATTTATTGAATTTGGGATAGCTTTATTGCAAAGTGTTTACTCATATCATTTTACCTTGTTTAAAAATTTGAGATCTTTACACAAATCTGCTTTCTTTTTCTCTTTTTTCTGTTTCCATTGAATCTCGCTCTATTTCTAGTTTTCTTGTCGAACTATCTCTTTCTCTGGGGAAAATTATATTCACAGAATTGTGCTCAAATTTTTTTGCAAAACTTTATTTGTTACAAGTAGGTATTATAATGGCCACATAGACTAGGCAATTGAACAAAATAGGAACTCTCAACAACTCATAGTACTTTGCAAAGTTGGCTGAATCTCTTTAAGATAAGTCATTTATAGTTTTACAAACAATCCAATCGTTTCATTTTTCATAATAGTACACCAAAATAGCGCACACACATACTCACATTAACTACTAAGTCTATTTGGAGGTATCTGGGCCTTGGTGTTGCCAGAGACTAGCAAGCACCTAAATCCTGTTCGAGGACACTCGTTGGCAGTTGCATCTGAAACAGTCACCAATAGTTCTTTTGGTGCTAGAAGGAGGGCTGAAAGCTTAGCCTCTAAGTTCATAAGCCTTATAATTTTAGCACATCAACCATTCTTTGTTACTATAAAGGCTTAAGAAATTAAATACTATTTTCAATTCATGATCAAGAAGATTGATAGTTTGGAAAATTTAAAAGTTTCAAAAGATATTATTGATTCTAAGACTAATTCTTCATTAGAAGAAGAACTAAAGAAAGTTTTTGAATTGGGAACAAGTAGTGGAGTGAAAATTAGAAGATTAAGAAGATCACCCATTATATCTAGTTTATCGATTTATAAGAGAAGATCTAGAAAGTCTAAGAGTTCAACTATCCAAAGGAATAAGATGGCAAATCTTTGGCAAAGAGTTACACCGTTAGGATTTCAAAATTATAATGATATTCCTAAGGTAGTTTACAAATATTTTCTTGAGCCTTTCATTCCTGGAAAATCTTCTTTAGCTGAAGAATATATTCACATGTTTGAGTTAGCTTTAGCTCACGCAAATATTCAACATCAAGATCAAGCTTGTAGGTTGTTTGTACCAAATTTAAAGGATATGGCTCAGATTTGGTATTTGAACTTACCAAGTAATAGTATTACAAGTTGGGATGACATGAAGAATCTTTTCTTGGCCCAATTTGGTAATCAATTAGATAAAAAAAAACTATACTATGGGCTAATACAAGCTAAGCAATGAGTTAAAGAGTCGATTAGAGATTTTAACATCAAGTTTCACTGAATTTGTGGACTCTTTCAAAGACAATATAGACCATCAGAAGAAATTCTTAAAGAAAATTATCTTAAGGCTGTCAACCCCAACATTTCAATTTGGTTAAGGAGAACTCCAAACTTAACTACACTAAATGACTACTTTAGTGAAGCTATACAGTTAGAAAAATAGTTGAACTTGAATCCTGAAGAAAATATTGTAATTCAAAAAAGAGAAGAAAGATTTATGATTCATATGCAATATTTTCCTTAATTTAAAGCTTTACCAAGTCCATCTCATGTTACTATAGAGTAAGAACATGAAAGATTAGAATCTGAAAAAGGACAATTAATGAGAGACATGTCTAACAAAATAGTGAAGCTTGAAAAAGCTTTGGCAAGAGTTAATATCAAGGAAGAAAGGAAAATTGGAAAGCATAAACATCAAGACACTAAGTTAATGGAAGATGAGGATGAAAGTGACCTTATTATGTCCAACTTTCTTGATATTGAATCTAATAATGAGTTATCTAGTGTTCATTATGCAAGTAAATCTTCTAGATATGGATCTAGCGATACTTTTTCTCTATCAAGTTTTGAAGAAGATATGTCTTTAGATGAAGAATGAATTAATAATGAGGAAAATGAATATAGTCTCTAATCAAAAGAAACATTAACTACTTCTAGATCCCAAAATGTTATTACT
>MNCI01022583.1:261778-300567 GCA_015680685.1 Gnetum montanum | reverse complement strand
CATAGTCTCTTATTGAGTAGAAGTTGGAGAAAGAATTTCTCAGGTTACATATCAATAGATTATTCTCACATGTGGCTACCTTGGAAAGGAGAACCAAATCAAATATACATCTATAGTGAACTTTTGATGATTGATAACATTACTTCAAATGGAAAAAGTAAAATGGTTGAAAAAGGAGGTGTTGAAAATAAAATTTGTACACTCCAAGAAAATTATAGTTTTGAAAAAGAACCAATCAATGAAGATTCATGGGAAGAATCCTTTGTGTCCCAAGAATAAGAAGAAGGACCATGTCTATAGTAAAAGGCACTCAAACTAGAAGGTCACAAGATGCATAGTAAGATCCCCTTCACCATTGTACATGGTGAAGTGAGGAAGTGGGATTCCTATTGGAAGAGTCAGTTGTAGCATAGCAAGACTTATGGGATTATCCAAATAGAATTACACCATATGGACTATTTCAGAGGAAGTGGCCTTGTGCTACTTGACCTCTTCTGTTAAATTTTGAATTAGCCGGAATGCTTGATCCAAACCTAGAGATGTAGCAATGGGTTGTGTCAATTTTGTCACTCGTTGTGCTAGTTGGGTGGCCCATGGCCTAGCTATGGGTTGTGAAACCATATGGGATGCTTGCTGTGTAGGCTAATTTGTAGGTATAGTAACTGAGGCAAATCACATATGCATGGTTTGGGTCACTACCGATGGTGCAAATGAGACGAGCAAGATGTAAGATGCCTGAGCTATTTAAGGCTGAGGGATATGCATGGTGTGAACATAGGGTTGTGTAGGCATGATGTGGGCAAGGAAGATTAGGTAGGCTGAAATTGAACCACAAAGGACACATTGATAGGAGGCACTGCATCTTGGTGCATGTAGTGCATTTGGTGGGTTGCCACCATAGTTGTCGACCTACACAATGACACTGGAGCTATTACCATCTCTAGGAAGATAAGTGGGTGGGACTATGAAGGAATGAAATTTGGGGTTGTTTGTTAAAAATATGTATGGAAAGAGTCTTCATGCTTAGAACAAGCTTCAAACTTATCTTGCTCTTCTTATAGGGGTTCCTTGTAATCTATCCACACATCATGCTCACTAGTCTAGATGAGCTGAGTGAGCATCCACTGATAAGGTTCAGTGAGAAGGATGAAATCAATGGGGGAAGGTATGTACTCCTATCCATTTCAATGTATGAGCTCATAACATCTCTTTTCCTCCATATCTAGGTAGTCTACAAATAGATCCACTTGGAGCTTCATGCAAATGAAGTTATACTACTCGTCGTTGAGAATCATAACTTGAGTTCTTGGTAACATAGCCTAAGGGATTACCTTAGATTTTCCATGGCAAGACTAGCAAAGTGGTCAATTCTATCCTATTGTTGCATGGGTAGGATAGCGAGCATACTTGGGACTAATGCCAAAGGTTGTTTAGAATTCATGGTGTAAAAGAGAGAAAAATGGCTAACTATGGGAACAATAGAAAAATATCTAAGTGTAAAAAATATAGAAAATTGACTAACTCTGGAGAGAATGGCTATCAAAAAATTGTATAAAAAATAACTAAGTCTTGAGAGTACACTCTCTACGTTGAGGGCCAACTACTCTCTCTACACTGGGAGCCAACTACACTCTCTACTGAGAGCATAGAATTAGCTAAGTATTGGAAGGAATGCTTTGGGGTTGTTACACATGGTTCTAGGAGAACCAATAATGGGGTCCAGTCTACACCAACCAATTTTTAGACAATGCTTATGCTAGCCTAAGATCCAACTACTACATGGGGTAAGTCCACAAGGGTGTCGAGTCTATGCTAGCTTGAAGCTATCAATGATAAGGTAGAGAGCACACAAGGCAACAACCAAAAAATTTTGAAAGATGAAAATAAATTTGGCCCTTCTTCTAGTATCAAAAAACTGTAGTGACCAAAAACATCGATGGCTAGAATGGGAACACTAAGAGGTTTGCAGGCACACAGCTTTGACCTTGCATCCATGTGAGGGCCTACTAGAGGTAGAGATAGGGTGCCCAAAATGGTCTTTTCGATAGAACATGGACTTATGAAATGCAATGTCGAAATAGTACTAACTGTTTGCATGGTGTTCATGGTGTTGATGGTGGTGAGCATAGTCAAGGGTTTTCCATCAAAAACAAAGGTGTCAATGCATAGTTACATGCAAAAACTATGAAAAACACAAGTAAAATGCCAAAATGTGAATAAAATGCTTTAAAAAATGCACAAGAGGAGAGTGAGAGAGAAAGTAGCATCACCCCAAATGGGGTTGAGCATAGTTAACCTCAAATGGGATGAGAAAGGTACGTAGTGTACAATAGGTGCAGTAGACAACTAATGAGTGACGAGGTACCCCCTATGCCCAACCATATGAATCACAAGAATTCATGCATGATCTAATTGAATTCCCTAGATGGGACTAGTTATGGCATTTAGGTCATTATTCCTTGATCACAATTTGCTATATTCCCACTTGGACTAGTGGTAGCTTTATCACATATGGTTTAGTCCAAAGTGAGGCATATGATAATTGATGTTGTTTTGGCCTTATGCTTCTCCTAACGATAATAAAGAAATCATTGGATTAAACTAATTATTAATGAAAAGTAAATTCTAAACTAGCCTACAAGTGATGAATTTCCATTCCTAGATTGCCATACATGTCCTAAGCCCATGTATCCACTACTAAGATTACCAAGTGCTATGCTACTGGGCAAACCAAGCAATAACACTATTGGGATTACCAAGTGAATATGTGTTTAGGCTTGAAACTAGTCACGCTCATTTCACCAATTCATTAACATGCATGGAAATGTAAATATTAACTAAGTACATGGAATATAGATTGCATTAAAAGTAAATTTAATCCAAGTCAAAGTGTTGCAATGAACAAGAATCAATCTTGATCTTATTTCCATTCATGAAATGTGTTTAGATACATTGCCACTCAAATAAGGCATCGTACAACTAACTTAGATCTACACTATAGACACTCACTGAATGTTCTCTAAGATTATGAAATAAAAATGCAAGAGTTCGACTACTCTATTAACCAAAGAATTACATAAACACGACTATGAGCATGTATTTATAAATTTTATTGCTAGGTTGTGTCGACAAGGCCTCGTTGATGCATGATATGATGCATTAATGGGAACACATCAATAGGGTCTTGTCGATGAGACCTAGTGATCAAGGCCTTATTGTTGGAGCCTTGTTATCAAATCCTTGTTGTTGGAGCCTTATTATCGGAGCTTTGTTGTTGGAGCCTTGTTATCAAAGCCTTGTTATCGTAGCATTATTATTGGGGTTTGGACATCAGAGCTAATATATCAAAGCCAACAAAAATGTTAAATTTTTATCAGATAACCCAACCAACTGATGACTGATCATCCTCCCATGACTGAATAAAAACTCATCCTCGAGTTAACAAGATAGGACCAAGCTTTCTTTACGAAATTGGGAAGGTATGGAATTATTGATTGATGCTAAATACTGACTGACTCTAAGTGCCTCATTACAAAATTTTATTCGAGTGGATGCATACAAAATGATAGAGTGACAAAAGACTAGATAGGCTTTAAAGGTTACAAAATTTATAGAGGTCTTCAAGAATCTACTGAAGAGGATTCTTCTTGTTTCCACTAGTGGTGGTAGACTTCCAATCTAGATTGCTATGTCAATGCTTCTCTAGTTATATGCAACATTCTTGAAGGATGGACTGAAATTTCTTCTCATCATCCCATGAATCTAGTAAACATGTCATGCTTGAGCTGCTATCTTGTATGTGCTATGATTTTTCCATGGGCATATCATTTGTTGTCCCTCTCTTGGCTTCATTTCCATCCATGGCAACATACTTCTACCTTAGGCATTTCTTTTAGCATCACCTGTAGTCACCAAAGGATCAACATTGGTTTTGGTAAGTTTTCCTTAATAATTAACCCTTTTCGAATCCCTTGGTTTTCATTTAAGCACAAGGTGATGATAGCATACTATGCCCAAGGCTATGAGGTAACTAAAATCATCAAGTTGTTCACATTATTTTGATTAATTACTGTTAGTTACCATGATGTTCGAAAATAGGATGTTAGAAAAATTTCAAAATTTCAAAGTCGACATCCCTAGCCCCCATGACTAATAAGCGTAACTCTAGAAGCACACAAGTTTTCAAAAAATTGAAACCAAAGGTCTAATTCAGAAGATGGCCAAAAATATTGAACTTGAAAGATATTTTAATAGAAAAGTAGGAAAAAATAAATAAGTAATTGAAAGTGATGAGAAGTAGCCTTAAAATTATGCATAAATTTAGAGAAACTGGGATTGATGTTCTAGAAAATGTGAAGGTTAGTTCAAAGCCATGATTAACAAAATTCATGCAAGTAGGTCCTTCCCAAAGTAGGCTTCTACCATAATGCCCTTGCACAACCACTTCTATAGATGTCTATGGGCACCCAAGAAGTTAAATCTAGACCATGCCTCTATTTCAAAAAACATACAACTATCGTGGTTAGGATGTTGTACTATACTACACAAAACCAAAAGGCTCATAACCGCATGTAGTAATGAGGTGAATAATGCAATGAGAAGGGATTGCAAAGATCAAGATGTAAGATACTTGACCAGGTCAACAGTAGGTTCTAATGATAAATGTCATTAAATGATCAGCATACCTATCCATCCATGTTTAGACCAAGTCCATACCATGAATACGAACCTTCCATTGATGTGTTCCCTCCTGCCTACAACCATGAGTTCACAACCACCTCAAAGAACAATCATCACTCCAAAAAGAGAATAAAAGAGAATAATGAAGGAAGGGCCTTAGTTAGAGGGGTGCCTTTAGGCATGGGTAACATGTCTTTCCAGCCCCATAACCAATGCTTGTAGCCCATTATTGTGTCTAAGGGGTGTGCTTTGAATTTTCATTATTGTTTTTCTTTTCTCTTATCTTTTTTGTGTTTTGTTTTGTTGTTTTTTTTCCTATTTTTGTATGGGAACCACACCATGCAAAAACAAAGCTTCCTTTTTATTGATTGACAAAGGAGTGATGATATGTTCCAAGAGGAGTCATATAAACCACACATAGAATGACAAGAAGAAAACCCAACAAGTCCCCTTAAGGTCACACCCTTACCATTTCCACTTTGTCATTTACTCTTTCTTCAAGATACAATGATCATTGATTAATTTTAGTTTTATGAAAGAAGAACCAAATTGTTTCCATGAAAAAGACATTTTATTTAGAGAATTAGAAGGATGGATAAGGTAGTCTCACTGCTTTACACAATTACTTACCCAATCATCTTTATAGCATAGCACAAAAACCCAACACATAGCGTTGACTTCTACATTATAACTTGGAAATATTATTAATGGAAATATAAAAGACATTCATAAAACAAAAAGGAAATGGGTCAAGAAAAGAGAAAAATATAAAGAAAAGAAAAATATTAAGAAATGGAAAACATATTAAGAATCAAAAAATTTTAAAAGAAATAAGATATAGAACTAGAACTAGTTAGAGAAATAGGTTGTTGAACATAATATCCATATGGTTTTGGCTGGTAGTAATGATAGGGATGGCTTGGTGATGGCTTCCCCCATGATTGTGGATTTTTCCACTATGACTAATGATGATGTTGAGGCTAGTAATAAGTTTCCTTAGGATAGTATGATTAGTTGTGGGACTATCTATAATTAGCGTATGGAAAAGGAAATTTCCTAGGCATGTGCTTTTGCATGAATTTGGGATTTAACGCAAAAGCCCAATACTCATGTAGATGTAACAATGGTTTCCCATGAAATATGGATCAGTTGCCATGTGGCAGTGGGACAGTTGGAATTACACTACACCCAACTATGCTCTTCACTAAATCAAATACTATTATGCTCTAGTGTGCTTCAATGGACTTTGCAAGATTGCCAGATTGTGACTACACTGCCAACTACATGTTTGTGTATCGAAAGGATGCCAAAAAGATGCATGCTGCTTACTGAGGATGTGTTGGAGATAATGTGAATTACAATGTTGCATTTTGAAGGCCTTTGGAGGTCGTTCTACATGACTACGCTCTAGAATAAGGGAGAGCATAGTCTAACACCTAGCAAAATTTTGCCAAAAAGAAAAGTGGCTTTGTGCTAACCACACTCCAGGGGAGGCTGACTACACTCTTAACTAAGGATGAGCTTTGTCCCAACACTTAGAGAAATTTCTACAAAAATTAGGCTTCTAGTTGACTATACTCAACTATGCTCTAGGGTAGTGGAGAGCATAGTCTCAAAAGTTAGAAAAACCTGTAAACAATTGAGCCTTCAGTGCTGACTATGCTTAACTACACTCCCAAGTAGTGGAGAGCATAGTCTCAACACTTAGAAAATTTCTGTCAAACGATTTCTTCCATGCCAACTAGGCTTTGTAGCTGTTGGCTTGACATGTAGGAAAATTTGCAAAACTAACCTCTAGTATTAACTACACTCTCTACTAAGCTGACTACGCTTTGGTGCCATGGAGAGCATAGTCCCAACACTTAGAAAATTTTGTAACTTCTTAATTCACTCTAACACTTACATAAAATTGCACAAAATCTATCTTTGGAGTTGACTATGCTCTCAACTAGGTTGACTACACTCTGGTGCAATGGAGAGTATAGTCCCAACACTTAGAAAAATTTGCAAAAATTTCCCTCATGCTAACACTTAGATAAATTTGTAGAAAATTCCAACAACTTGAATTTGATGGTGTTTTAAGTTTCATTACCATGTGGCACATCCAACCTATTTACAACATTTTGTTATACAAACCAAGCAGTAGTAGAAGATGTACAGTTAGTGATAGCTACTACTTCTATCCATGTTGTACAATCGTCAACAGTGATTATGATGTACACCTTTCCATTTGACATGGGTGTGATGGGATCCATGAAATTAATGGCCAAAACGTTGAAGGGTTTTAAGGATTGAATCCATTATTGAGATCCTTCCATTTGAGTAGTCATTCCACCATCTCATTGGCAATGTTCATAAGAGTCTACAAACTAGTGAGCATCCCTAAAGATTATTGGCCAATAATACCCTGCCATCAAGATTTTAATGGTCGTGTATCTCCTAACATAATGGCCCCCATAAGGACCTTCATGAGCATCTTGCAAAAAATGTAGTTGATCAATATCAAGAACACACCATCGAACCAAGCCATTAGTGCACACCTTGTAGAGATGTTCGTTGATCTCCATGAAGTGTTTTACCTAGTAAAGAAATTGTTGTTTCTTCCAATGGTCCAACCTTTGTGGCATCTCCTAAGTAAGAAGATAGATGAGAATGTCATCATACCATTTAGGCTAATAAGGAAATTATTTACTTATAGCCCTAGCAAAAAAGAGTTCATCAAGAAACAAATTAGATAATGGGCTTTCTTCCTCTTTGTTGTCCTATCACAACTGAGACAAGTGATCAGTGACCACATTATTATTTCCCTTTTGATCTACCATCATAAGATCAAATTTTTGTAAGATCACCAACCACCATATGACATGGGGACTCATTGTGGCTTGTTCATTACGAAGTGGATGGAACTATGTTCTATGCACAAACACTTTGTATCTACGCACATAGTACCTGAACTTCTCAAGAGCAAACACCATTGCCATCAATTCTCTTTCTGTGGTGGTGTAGTTCAGTTTTGCATCCACAATGCTTTAGCTAGCATAGTGAATATAATATGGATATTTCTTGTCATCCATCTATGTAAGCACAGCTCTAAGGACATAATTTAATGCATCCATCATAACATGAAATAGTCTAGAATAGTCGAGTGCTTGGAGAAATTGGAGTTTCTACAAGTTTCTCCTTTAGCTATTGGAATGCATTTTCACATTCATTGGTCCAAATAAATGGATCATTTTTCTTTTTCAACTCAACCAATAGTTTTGAAATCTTACAAAAATTCTCTATGAATCACCAGTAGTAGCTAGTATGTTCATGGAATGACGAAACATCTTTAACAATTTCTAGTTGATAGGTTATTTCTTGGATGACCCTTATTTTTTCGAGGTCAACCTCAATTCCTACTTCTGATATTTGGTGCCCCAACACAATGCCCTCCTAGACCATCAAATGACTCTTTTGCCAATTGAGCTAAAGATTTTTTTTCAACAAATCTCTTTAATACTTGTTGAAGGTAGTCCAGGGCTTACTCAAATGTAGCTCCATAGGGGGAGAGGTCATCCATGAAGACTTCCATACCACTATTTATCTACTATTGAAAAATGCTAAGGACCAAGCATTAAAATGTAGTAGAGAAATTTCATAGACCAAAAAGCATCTTGTGATATGCAAAATTCCCTTAGGAACTCGTGAATGTTGTATTGGCCTAGTCCTCTAATGTGATCTAGATTTGGTTATAGCCACTATAATCATCTAGAAAACTATAGTAGCAATGCCCAAATATTGTGTCTAACACCTAATCAACAAATGACAATGACAAATGATCCTTCAATGTTGTTATATTCATCAGTTGAAAATTAATGTAGACCCACTACTTGCCACCTTTCTTGTACATAATAATAAGTGGACTAACCCACTTACTATCCTCAATGGGATAGATAACCCATGGCTTGAAGAGTTATTTGATTTCCTCCTTGATGATTTGCTTCAGTTTGGGGTTTAACCATATTTGTGGCTACCTCTTTGGCTTCATGGCTAAATCAGTATAGATACAATGCTAGCATATCCTAGGTTCAATCCCTATGAGTTTAGGATATGACCAAGCAAAGGCTGTTGATCATTTTTCAACCACTTTTAATAACATCTTTTTTTGTTTTCAAGCAAGATTTACATTGATTATTACTAGCTTTTCATTTCTTAAGAATGCATATTTCATGCTGACCAGTAGATTTTTTAATTCAAGGGGCTCTTGCTTAAAATTTTTAGGAATTTCCAACTCTCCCCAATAGGTATCATCATTTGCATTATCATAGAGTTGGTGATGAACTTGTCCTTGTTCACCCATGCCTACGAAATATATGCATGTCAAGCTCTTAGTAGGTCCCATGCAAAGTGTGTTGTTCTCAAAATTAGTAGTTAGCCATTAGGTGCCTTATTATTTTATAACTACTATGTACAGGCACCTTTGAATATTAGCTTCCAGTTCAAATTGCTTACATGCAGAGATGGATGCTCATTTCCCTACAAAAATTTTCTACATACCCTATACCGTTGTACACAATGCATGGAACTCACTTCTTCTCAATCTTCTTGAATGCATTTTCTTTAGATATTTCCAAAGAAAGATTTCTAATGTCCATTTGTGCATCAATGGTGCTTAGCCATTCCCTTCCCATGATGATTAGAAAGTCCTCTTTGCAGTTCTCCACTTTGATCACTAGGAATTCAGTAGAATAAGACCACCCATAGACAGTAATCACAATGTCTTCTACTAGTCCCAATGGAATAGTGATGAACTATTCTACCAATTCTAATATGATGTTGCTCTTCTTGAGAGGGGGCAAGTTCCATGTAGTATACATTTCATGAGAAATCAAGTTGATACCAAAACTTGAATCAAGGAGAGCCTTACATGATTCATTCCTAGCAGTCTGTAAATAAATCAGAGGACTTCCAAGATCAGGTAATTTCTTGGGAAGGTTGCCAACCCAAATCCAATCATATACAACATTCATCAACATAATAGTATGGATTCAAGGTGGAATTTGGTTTGAAGGGGACTCGAAGGGATTTGATATAGAGGGAGATGGAGGAACAGGATTGTCAACCATAGGTGTAGGTGAGGGCTTAGGTGGACTATGGGGTTAGAAGAAAGAGCTTTTCTTTGATCCAATGTCCAATCCACTTAGTTGAAGAACTGGTTGGAGATTTACAGCCCTAGTGGCATTGCATTGTTGTGGTTGAGCTTGGAGTTCATACTACATAAATGGAGTAAGTGGTAGTTGTAAAGAGGATGGAGGAACATGTGTAGGGATAGGAGGAGGATAAGGGTAAAAGGTGGTATCCCTCCTTACATGTGGAGAATGAGTTCACTAATAACCAAGAGGGTAGTAGCGACATTAGAGAGTAGAAATGTGATTGGAAGAGTCATGTGGGGACAAAGGTTTTTAAAAATAATACCCATATGGATCAAGTTTTTTGTAAGGATATTACTACCTTGATGGTGCTAGTGGTCATGACTATGGTTGCTGACACTATTGGTACTACTCATATGGTTGTAGTGGAGTTCCACTTGGATAATACTATTGTTTTTGGTGGAACTGCCTAGAATTACCTTGAGAATAAGGCAATATTTTGGGTGTTTGCCTTTGTGCTAGTCATGGATTTAGGGCATATACCCCAAACTCCCATAAGTGCAACACAATAGGACAACATTCCTTTACTGATGTTAAAAGGAGGAGTTTTTCCAAATGGAAAACTACTAGAGAAAGGTTCTCCACCATCTTTTTGGTATGGCAGGTATGGAAAATCAGTGAACCACTTTCCCTTCACAGATTCATAGCATTGCTCTCACTAGCGATCCCTTAGATGTTGTACATCTATGGGATGATAATTCCTAGCATTAGTATCTTGCACAACATACTCAGGATGAAGTTCCTAGAGTCCTAAATGCACAAGAGTTTGGTGGAGCATTGTAGGAACAACTTGATCCAATGGCAACACAATGTTTTCCTCCATGTCTCATCACCGCAGTAGCTTAGGTGAAGTTGGGTATATACTCATCAAGATGAGCATACACCACCCAATATTTTTGGGACACCTATTAATGTACTCCATTAGACATGGACAAAGAATTTCTCCTGTGAGAAGAAGACATTTGTGTTAGAAAAATAATATGTAATGTGCTTTTCAAATTTGTTGTAGTTATTTTTAAAGTATGATATGACTCTAAGGTTTGTTCCAATGATTTGATTAATTATTTTCACTAGTCCTAGATGCCACACGTAATAACTAAAAGGCCCCTAAAAATAGTGCCAACAATGAGTGACGAGGTACCCCTACACCCAACCATACCAATCACAAGCACTTACACAAAATCTGGTTGAATTTTACAGACCTTAAGCTCTTAAGTACACTAGTTCTAAGACATGAAATCTAATTGGGATGATTTTTGTCTTCTCAACTCCACTAGTGAGGCACAAGTATATGGTTAACTAAAACTGAGCTATATGATTTTTATTACTTTATATTTTATAGGTTTAATTGCCTAGAATAAGAATGAAAGGTAGAGGAATTTAATATCTAATTAATCTACTACTTAGCTAGCCTGACACAAGTACCATTCCCACTCTCCAAACACATCCTAAATGCACATAGTACAACTAGATTACCAAATGTTAAGCATTTCTAGGTTACCAAGTGCTACACGTATGCTCAAACTAGTCTTGCTTGTGTTCATTAACAACTCAAAATTAATTGCTTAACTAAATTGCATTAAGGTAAAGTGCATGAATATTAAATGCATTAAACGAAACATTAATCTATTCTCAATGCTACAAGGATTATCAAAACGGCTCATCTTTATTTCTATCACATTGTTATGCTCAGGTACATCAGTGCTCAAACAAAGATCCATACACACATAGAATCCTACTGTGGGCACTTAAAAATATTCTAACTATAGAATGACTAAACTGCAAGAACTTCATTACTCTATGATAAAAACTATCTAAAAATCATATGCCTAAGTGCTCTATTAATAGGGAAATATCGAATATTTGACATGGCATCTTGGGGTATAATATCCGGTATCCAATATCGAGGCTCCAATATCGCATATCTAATATCGAAGCATGTCAAAACATAATTCATCAAAGCTACAAAAACACTCAATCCCATAGTATCTCGATAAGCTCAATGACGATGCCTTCTCGCAAGAAGCATATCAACCCCAATGAGGCAACAAGAGAGAAACAAAAACTATAAGGAAAGAATGTAACTTAGATTACAAATCCTAGAACTTTAAAGTGCAATTCACAATTCAACAACCAATCAAGCAAATGATTTGTCAAATGAAGTACACAAGTACACAAATGATTGCTTTGATAGTGACAATTGCTATAGAATTCATGCATAATACCCAAGAGAATGAAGTCATCTTATAGTCTTAGAGTTTCCAAAATTACCTCATAATGCATTCAATGGCTATCTAATGGCTAGTAAAGACATCTCCTTTGAGATTGGAATGTCTCTCTAAAAATGACTTCAATTTTAGGAAGACATCTCTTCTAAGATTGGGATGTCTCTATGGAGACATCTTCTCTTCAAAGATGATGTCTCTTATTTTTGGGAGACATGTTCTCTAAGTCAATTTCACTTTAGGTAAGATGGCTTCTACTTTTGGGAGACGTTTTCTCAATTTTTGAACCTTTATTCCTAAAGCTTCCTCTCAATTACTAGAGCATCTTCTTTTAGCTTGTACTCTTCTTTACTTGTTCATTCTCCCTTTAGTCCTTATAGTCTCCTCTTTGACATCTCTTTATAGATATCTCTTCTTGAGTTCTCATTCAACCCCTACAAAACATCACATCCCACAACATTTTATGTTCTCCATTTTCCTTAAGGTTATGGCATACCAAAAGGTCAACAATCTCCTCCTTTTTGGTAATGTCCAAAACTTAAGAAACTAGGTTAGTAGTTTCCAGAATTCATCAAGTCATATATTTTCAATATTTCTTATAACACTTTTCATCCACACATATAGTTACCATATTCAAAATTACTATAAGCATATCATCACATCACATCATAGTCATTAACCAAAATACTAACTTCTCCCCATTTTTGGACATTATCAAAAAGGAATGACAAACTTTGATAATGAACACTTGAGGACGTGAGTATACTAACAATATATCTATAAACATATTTGCCAAGGAAGAACAAGCAAAAGTATATATTACTTAGCATTGATAGTATAGGACAAATGATGACAAACCAATTAAGTGTTATCCCTTATTTGTTCACATAGAAGGTTAGAAATAATGAGGTACAAGCCTTATAGTTCATATCCAAAAACCAAAATTTTAGCATTGAGTCAATAATCCATTAGTAAATAACCAATATCTCATTGTTTTATAATCATCAAATATTCTTCTCCTTTTCAAATATCATGATAAGGCATAACAATTTCATGGTTGGTGAAACATGCATATTCAACTTTTAAGACAAAGCAAAAGATCAAACATATATGACAACCAATCATATTTTTACAAAAAAATTTATAAACTAATATATGATAATCAACTTGAGAACAAAATAGAATATATATATATACCTCATTTCTTACCAAATGAGATCATGAACATCTATTTTAGTCCCAATCTTTCATTGAACACTTGAGATCTCTAAGGAAGTTCCTCTCAACTCATATTTGCAATAAGGAGCTTACTTAAAATGATACATTCTAAACATACAAAAGATCATGCATGTACCATTAAATCCTTGAGATAGAGCTCACAAGTAAGTTTATATAACATATAAAGTTTAGGAGCTTTCACTAATAAAGATCATCTTTAGATAAGGATTTTAATAAATGTCATATTTTACTTTCAAAACATTACCAAATGAATTTTCTCATTATTAGTTGAGGGTGTTGGAGCGGAAAGTCTTTTTTCTTGAGTATCTTTGGTAAGAGTCTCAAAAGACTCCCCCTACACATGTGGCTTATAGATGATACTTGTTGATGAGGTACAGGCTCCCCTTACATATGTGTAGATATCCTTCTTCTTTTAATACTCCCTTTGGGTGTTTTAGGATTAGCTTGATCTTTTATAAAAATGTCATTGTCATAGGTCTTTTATGATCAAAGTAGTAACCTTGCAATGCAACATTAAGATTAAGTGTGGAGACAAAGGTCTCTAATTAATAGTACTTCATAATAATTCCCTTTGAAATGATTCTTTTCTCAGAAGATTCATGAATTTCATCAAAGGTACTAATTTAAATTCTTTAATTATCACATAGCAAAAAATCTTCCAAAAGAAATTTGACTTTATGATTTCAGAGCAAACCCATATCTCAAGGAAAAAAACTTTTCAATCCATGAATTTTATGCAAGGATTTTATACCACTTGAAACTAATATATCAAAAGATGATTTTTCAATAGAAAATTTTAACAATAGCATATGCAATGTGATCATACCACTTTCATATGTTCACAAGAGAAAACATGGTCAAATATTCATATATTTTGATCTAACAATCAAATATTCCAAAAATATCCCACTAATACCAAATATCTCCTCCCACATATGTGTTTATCAAACATTTGCAGAGATTTGATAAATTTTCATAGTCTTGAACAAATGTAAGCACATATCAAAATAGTTATTCTTTCTTCATCAGAAAAAAATTCTCGAAAACATATTTTTAAAAAAACTAAGATAATTTCTAGCAAGGAACTTACCATAACTTACCTTACTTGTAATTGAGATGGAAAAGACTAATGAAGTTTTAGATGACGTTCTCTATCATGGAGTACCTCCTTACCTTTTGGTTACCTTTTCTTTGACATCCAAGCTTGTTTATAATGGAAATATTTTTGATCACCTTCTGTATCATCCATCTTCTCAAAGAATTTTCCAATTTTTCATTCATCTTTATTTCCAGAAGCTACTTCCTACAAAATAGCCTTACTAGGAACTTGTTGGCAAGGCTAAGCATCAATCTTATTTTGATGAGAATAATCAAAGTTTTGTTTACTTCCACAAGTTTTACAAACAAATAAAGTGTTCTCCTCATGAATGGGGTCTTCAAACCTAATTATGATTGAGCTTGAGCTTGTATCCTCCTGTGAGACCTTTTCTAAATCTTCATTCCTAGGCTAGTCTTCATGAGTCTCTTCTTCATAAAAACCTCTACAATCCTTAAAGGGGTTAATTGTTGAATCTCAACCTTTAAGTCTAAGATTTATCCTTTTAATTAAATGTGCATTTCATCAAGCTTTCAATTCAAAAATTTCTTTACCTTTCTAAGTAAATAATGTAGAAGAAGAATTTCTTCTCATAATTCACTATACATTTCATCATGCGTACCTTTTGGTTCATCGGTAGCATGTAGTGAATTTTCATCTGTGAGTGCCATGCATATGAGCTAGAAATTTTTAGTAGAGGTATCTACTTCTTCTTCGCTTTGCTCACCATCATCCAAAGTGGTATAGAATTTGGTCTTTTTAATCTCCATATTAGTCCTTTTTTACATTGCAAGTTGCCCTTGGTAGGATATTCAAAGTTCACATGATCTCTACCTCCACATACACAACATTATATTGAGGAAGCATCAAAATTTGAATTTGAAAAATCTTACCTTTGTCCTTACCTTTGAAGTTAGATATATTGGGGCTTGATTGATTGAAGATTTTACCTTTTCTTGCAAGTAGTGATTGGATTTTCCTTGAATGAAGAGCTACTTCTTCTTCACTACTCATATCCTAATCAGTAAGTTCCTTTTCTTCTAAGGCTAATTTGAGGGTAATGGGTTTTTTTTTCTTTTTTTTTGAATATCCCCTTCGATTATGAGGTCCATTTCATAAGCAATAAGAGCACTTTGAAGCTCTTTGAACTTTAGAACAAAGAAATCTCTAATTTCCTCCATGGCTGTGACTTTCAATCTAAATTTTGATTAGAGAGTTCTAATCATTTTTATTATGACATCACTTTTAGGCAATCTTTACCAGTACCTCTAATAGCCACAACAAGAACATTTTCTCTAGAAAAATAATTTTGTATTTTCTCACCTTCTCTCACTTTGAGCTTATCATACTTACTTTGTAAGACTAAAAGGTTAGTTTACTTAACTATTAAAGTTTCCTCATAAGTAGCATCTAATGTTTTCCAAATTTATTTGGCCATTTTGCATCTAGCTACTCTATTAAATTCATATTTATTTAATGCACAATACACATAAGTTTTTTGCTTTTGAATCAAACATTAACTTATCTTTTTCTTCTTGCATCCACTTGCTCTAAGGCTTGATGGCCTTAATTGCATAGTCAATGGGTGGTGTGTAGCCTTTGAGGGCAGACTCCCATACTTCAAACTCCATGGACTCAAATAATCCTTGTAACCTTGCCTTCCAATGGGCAAAGTCAAACCCATCAAACATAGGTGGCTTAGTGTAAGATGTCCCCTCCATAGTTTACTCTTGAAGTTGATGTTAAAAGAAAGAGTACCAAGCTCTGATACAACTTAAGGATCATAGAAATTAGAAGGGGGGATGAATATGTTTCCAAAATCCAAATTAATAGTCACAAAAAAATCACATTCAATTTTTATGTGGTTCCATAACTTGGGTATGTCCACACTTAAAGGGTAGAATCCTTATACATGTCTAGACTTTGTTTCTCAAAAATATGGTTTTAAGGGAACCACATGCTATACAAACTCTAAGCTTCACTCTAAATTATTTCATTGCTACAAAAACCACTCAACCTCATAAGGTCCTGACAAGCTTAGAATGTGATTTCAAGGATCCAACAACCTTTACAAATTAAGCTTCAATCCGGAGTATTTTGACATTGCACAAACACTTAATCCCATAGGATTCTAACAAGTTCAATGATGATGCCTTCTTGCAAGAAGCACATCAACCTCAATGGGGAAACAAGAGAGAAACCATAGCTATAAGAAAACAATGTAACTTAGATTACAAGTCCTTGAACTTTAAAGTGCAATTCACAATTCAACACCCAATCAAACAAATGGTTTATCAAATGAAGTACAAAAATACAAAATACAATGATTGCTTTGATAGTAATAATTTCTATACAATTCTTGCATAATACCCAAGAAAATGAAGTCATCTTATAGCCTCTGAGTTTCTGAAATCACCTCGTAATGCATGCAACAACTATCTAATGGCTAGTAAAGATATCTCCTTCGAGATTGGGATGTCTCTCTAAAAATTACTTCAATTTTAGGAAGATGTCTCTTCTAAATTGGGACATCTCTATGGAGATGTCTTCTCTTAAAAGGAGATTTCTCCTATTTTTGGAAGACATCTTCTCTGATTCAACTTCACTTTAGCTAAGATGTCGTTTGCTTTTGGGACACATCCTTTCAACTTTTGAACTTTAATTCCTAAAGATTCTTCTCGATCACTAGAGAATATTATTTTAGCTTGTAGTATTTTTACTTATCGATGCTCCCTTTAGTCCTAATAGTATCCTTTTTAACCTCTCTTTATACATCTCTCTTCTTGATTTCTCATTCAACCCCTACAAAATATCATATTTCACAACATTCTACGTTCTTCATTTTCCATAAGGTTTTGACATACCAAAAGGTCAACATTTGGATAAACATCATAACTTCCTAGACATTAGGATTCATTCTTGTGGGCACCTACATCCATTCCATAGAGAATAGCATGATGGTTTCCTCTAGCTAGTTGATGATCCTAATGACCTCATTGAGATGGCTTAATGCTAGATAGTAAACCAATGAATCTCCACCACTTGCTAAACCCTATTGTTGTTGTAGCAAATGTTCATGGAGTTTTTTTATTCTTTCTATAGCTGCATGTGCTTTTGATGTGGTCTTCCTAATAGGTAGTGATGGTCACTGCTCCTCTTCTTGTAGCTTTGTGGCTGCTTTGTCCTTCATCATCTCCTACTAAGATGTGACAAGAGCATGGCAAAATGTATCATTAGCATACTGTGCTATGCCTCTCCTTCTACAAATTTTTCTAATAAGGCATGGAAAGAAAAGTTTATTCCTTTCTCACTCGTTTTCTTTGAAGTGCTTCTTTTTCTCCAAGTAGATGAGCTAAGGAAGGTTGATAGGAAATTTACTACTTAGAGTAGTGCACACATGAGCGGAGAAGGTTGTGAACTTGCTAGGCCTCATAATAGGATTTAGGTAATAGGATTCTATCTTGAAATATTCACACTTCACCTTTGTTAGTGTACCATACTCCTGGTGGTCTACCTCATAGCAATGATGGACCCACTCTTTCTTGGCTTTAGGATCTGCCTAGGTGCATATCTCCACTAAAGTTGTCCCTATATCAAGCAAGCCAAGGGCCTCCACAATGGCCTCAACTGAGTAAGAGATATTTATCTCTTTTATTTCAATTTTAGTGTCTCCTTATCAATTGCTCTAAAATAGGTAAGTCTCCCACATGTACCATTCTCCACTAGAGGAGAGAATGGACCACATGGGGGACCCCTGCAGTTGTGTGCAAACTTCCTTAAGTGCCAATTTAAAGAAGGATCTAAAGTTTAGTTCTTGGAGAATCAAACTCTAGAGTTCCTTGGTTTGAATCTTTTCAAGGTAGGCCTCTATTAATGTGACCTTCAAACTGGGTCTTCGCCTTGGAACCTCATCTTGTTGTGATTGGTTAGTTTTAATAGTGGAAATTTTTTGAATAGATTCCACTTCAGAATCCTCCTGAAGAGTTCCTATTACATGAGTTGCTTTTGCTTCCTATTCTTAGGGCTACTATGACTATTGCTAGTCCCTTCCTCCTCATGCCCATTTCTCCCTTAGTTGTGATGGTTCTCCAACTAGTGCTTTTCTCTTTGGTGTTATCCATGATCACAAACCTAATCAAGGATAAGCAATTAATCTGTAATCCTTAGTTCTTTTTTTATACATATCTCATTTGGTTAAGTTATAGTTAGGTTCATTTGTGATCATGGAAGGTTTATTATTTTATTGTTATTTTATTCATTCACTACCAAAGTCTATTTATGAGGTTTAACTTAATGTAGATGGAAGTTTTAATATTATTTTAATAGTAAAACCATGGGGAGTTAGAAAATTTGTTGAAAAATTTTTTATCATCAACAAAAATTTTGTGGCCCCCATGACATAAAGCTTACGTGTATTAGCTAGAGGATCAAAATGAGATTAATTACACAAGCAGTGTGGAAGTTATGATGCTCAAAAGGTCTTTGGGCTCTGAAAATGGAAAAAACTCAGAGCCAAAAGACCTTCCAAGCATCATAACTTCCACACTGCTTGTGCAATTAATCTCATTTTTTAATTTCCTAGCTACTAGATGGAAGTTTTAATATTATTTTAATACTAAAACCTTGGGGAGTTAGAAAATTTGTTGAAAATTTTTTCATCATCAACCAAAAGTTTGTGGCTCCCATGATGTAAAGCCTACCTCTAGTAGCTATGGGATTGGAAAATGAGATTAATTACACAAGCGATGTGGAAGTTATGATGCTCAAAAGGTCTTTGGGCTCTAAAAATGGCAAAAAATCCCCTTGTGTTTGAATGCAAATGTGAAAAAAATTGCTAGGCATTGACATGTATTTATAGGTTTCTTGTGATGCATCAATGGGGATGAGTCGATGCATCAAGCTATGTCCACGAGGATGCATCAACACAACCATATGCAACAAATTTTTACATATAAAAAACTAAGTGTTGGGGACAAGTTTGAAGATGAAATAAGAGTTCAGAGGAAGCCAAAGAAAAGCCCAAAATGATGAAAGCTCATGGAAGAGGACATGAGATTGGTTTAGAAAAGAAGATTTGGAGAAAGTTACATATGCTAAATGTAAAGATAAAATTATGGAATTGCATGTAGAATAACTAAGGGATAGAAAGTTTAACATAGCCAGATCAAAGAGTATGTAAGTGGGTCCTACCCATAATAGCCTCATGCCATTAATGCCCTTGCATGCACTCATACCTAAGAGTCCATAGGCACCAAGGTTGATTAATGGTCATGGATCATTAAATGTTGAATTCACAAAAGAAATCATCAAAGAATTAGGACATATCAAAAGAGACACATTAATTAATCATGATATGAAGTAGTAAGGTGGTGGAAAGCAATATTTTGAATGATGAAAGAGTATGTGTATGTGGTAATGGAGTCTCACATCCTCATCACATTAAGTCCTTGTGGAATGTGTGGTTAATGTGACCCGAAATTATCTCATCCTTAGTCAAAACCAAGTCCATCCATGTCCAATGACTTCGCATTGGTACATTTAGACTATTTGACCTTCAAAGTTCATGACCACTCCCAAAGATCACCCACCATTTCAAAGAGAGAATAAAATAGAAGTATGAATTTAGGAAGGCCTTAGTTAAAGGGGTGCCTTCAGGCATGGGTAACATGTCTTTCCAACCCCATAACCAATGATTGTAGCCCATTATTTTGTCAAAGGAGGGTGCTTTGAATTTTCATTTTTTTGTATGGAAACCACATCATGCAAAGACATTCTTCCTATTAATGGTAGACATTAGGAATTGTGAGAGACCAATGAGAATACACATACACCTCAAGAAGATAGTTAGGTACAAAAGGTGACAAGCCTCCTTGAAGCCACATCATTATCTATCCCACGTGATTTTTTCTAAGTGTGTTAAGTATCAAGGTCATGGATTCTTTTATAAGTCACAATTAAGAAAGGACCTCATGCTTCCAAGATGAAAGAACTCCATGGAGTTGAGTGGAATAGATGGATGAATTGAGCTTATTTCCTAATATCATAAGAGAATTAATGTTCCATTAATTAATGTCATAATTTGAGATGAAATCTTGTTATTAAGTAATCAATTCAGCCATGAAATATGGTTCAATTAAACCTCTAATGATTAGCAGCTATATTAAGCACCAAAGTCTTGATGGACAATAAAGAAGAAAACACATGTAAGGAAATTTAAATAAGGAAAAATATATAAAATAAGTTACAAAAAAACTCAAGAAAATGGAAAACGTATCAATAAATATGTAAAATAAAAAAATTTTAAAAATTGAGGAGCCATCACAAAATCTTAGCATGAACGATCGTCTCCTCCACAACTAAGATGGAAGGAGGAGATTCAAAACATAGAGTGTGCTTGGCCATCAATTGAGGTGTTCTTGCCACTAGTTATTGTAGATTCTAGGAAAGGTTTGACTTATTGCATGTTAACTAGTAATTTTTTGTTTTGCCTAAAAGGATGATAAATTTTAATGGGCCTAGATGGAAAAGTCACATGGATAATATAACTTATCTCCTGATTGAAATTTAACTTTTCTTATTTTGAGATCATGATGTTGTTTGTTGTGTGCCTTGTGCACTTTATTCAAGGACAAGGCTACATCTAACATGTTCATTAATCGTTCTCTTTAGGATAGACTCAAATTGAGGTCAAGTTCACAAGCCATTGAAAGTATACGAAGCTCTAAAGTTTCCATGTTGATAGATAAGTCCAAAGAGCATCATTAAGTTTGATGTTCCAATCCTTCCTATACTTACTAATTGTATGTATTAGTATCTTAGTTATTTTCATATTAGTGACCTCTACTTCACTATTGGCTTGGGGGTGGTATGGAGTTGTAAATTTGTGTTCCACCCCCAAGCATTACATACATTTCTGAAAAGTGGCACCTGTATAATGTGTTTCATTATCAAAAATTAGTGTCCTTGGTACACCAAACCTATTTACCAAATTTTGTTGTATAAAACATGCCACCATAGAGCACGAATGGTTGATGACAGTGGCAACTTCAACCCACTTATTGTAGTAGTCAATAGCAACAATGATATATGCATTTTCATTGGATGTAGGGTTGATGGACCTCATAAAGTTAAGGCCTCAAAGATCAAAAGGCTCCTGTGGTTGGATCCAATGTTGAGTCCCTTTCATTTATGAAGTCATCCCTCCATATATTTGGCATTTTTCACATGAATGGAAGAACTAATAAGCATCCCTAAAGATCATTGGCCAGTAATATCCTACCATGAGGATTTTAATGGTTATCCTCCTCCTACAATAGTGATCCCCACAAGGATCTTCATAAGCATCCTAGAGGACTCAAAGTTGATTAGCATCAGGTACACATCATCATACCATGCCATTAACACAACTCTTATAGAGGTTATCCTTAATTTCCATGTAGTTTTTGGCCTAATGAAGAAATTATTGTTTCTTCCTACTATCCCATTCATGTGGCATATTTTGAGTGAGTAGGTAGGAGAGGATATGAGTATACTAATTAGGATCATTGGGATTTTGAACTACAATATCTCTAACAAAGAGGAGTTTGTTTAGAAATTGATCAAATAATGATCCTTCATCCTTTTTGTTATCCTATCGTAACCAAAATAAGTGGTCAATGACCACATTCTTGGTCCCTTTTCTATGTATCATAGCAAGGTCAAACTCTTAAAAAATCATTAGCCATAGTATGACATAATGGTTCACCATTTATTTTTTTATGAAAAACCAAATGGCACTATGGTTTTTGTGCACAAACACTTGATATCCAAGCACATAGTGCCTAAATTTCAGTAAGGCAAACAACACTATCATGAGCTCCTTTTCAATGGTGGTGGAGTTTCATTATGCACCCAAAATGCTTTGACTTGAATAATGGATGTAGTAAAGATGTTTATAATTGTCCAATTATTTAAGCACAACCCCCAAATAATAATTGGATGCATTATTCATGATGTGGAATGGCCTGGACTAGTCAGGGATCAATAGAATTGAGTTTCTATGAGTTTCTTTTTTAATTATTGAAATACACTTTCACATTCTTAGGTCTTGGTGAAAGGTGCATCCTTCTTTGCCTACTCCATCAATAGTTTAGCAATTTTGAGAAGTTATTGATAAAGTACCTATAATAACTAGTGTGACCAAGGAATAAACTTAAATCTTTTACCATTTCTAATTTCCTACTGATTTCTTGGATGACCCATACTTTTTCTAGGGCCACCTTGATTCCTTTTCTAGAAATTATATGTCCCAAGGTAATTCCTTCTTAGACCATTAGATAGCTCTTTTGCTAGTTAAGCCTCAAATTATTCTCCACACATTTTTGAAGTACTTGCTCAAGGTAGTCCAAGGTTTTCTCAAATGTAGCTCCATAGGTAGAAAATTCATCCATGAAGACTTCTACCTTGCTACCAATTTTTCGTCGAAAGATGCTAAGGACCAATCTTTGGAATATAGTAGAGGCATTACATAGGCCAAAGGGCATCTTCATACATGAAAAAGTCTCCTAGGGACTTGTGAATGTAGTTTTGGCCTAGTCCTCCAGTGCTATCTAGATTTTATTATAGTCACTATAAGCATACATGAAACTGTAATAACAATGCCCTACTATGGTGTCCAACACTTGGTCCACAAATGGCAACGAAAAGTGGTCCTTGTATGTCATCATGTTCAACAACTGAAAGTCTATGCAAAATTTTCATTTAACTTCTTTATTTGGAACAATAATCAATGGACTAACACATTCACTATCCACAATTGGGCAAATTAACCCAGCTTTGAGAAGTTGATTAATCTCCTCCTTAATAATTTGCTTGAGCTTAGGGTTTAATCATCATTACTATTGCCTCTTTCGCTTGATGGATGAGTCTATGTAAATACAATGCTAGGATATCCAAGGATATATTATTGTAAGCTCATCATATGACCAAGCAAAGATCATTGGCCATTTGTTCATCACTTTCAAAAATTTCTATGTTTGTTTCGGAGAAATTTTGGCATTGATGATCACTAGCTTGCCACCATTGAGAAATACATATTTCATGCTTACGAATACAGTTTTTAATTTAAAAGGCTCTTGCTTGAAGTTATCAGGGATCTCCAACTCTCCCCAATCCATTTCTCTTTATGCATTGAAGAGTTAGTGGTGAAGTTGCTCCATTTTGTCCATGTTTTCAACATAGGTGTTGGTAAGTCTCTCAGCTAGTTCCATGCGCATGGTTGATTTAGTTTGATTATCTGTTATCAACCATTAGGTGCCTTCTTTTTTTTATGGCTACTACATATAGGCACCTTTGAATCACTACTACTTTAGCATATTGATTACATGCTTGAAGTGATATGTCTTTAACAGTTCATAGTTTCTACACATGAAGGTACCCTGTGTCACTGTATGCAATGCATGGAACTCTCTTCTTCTTAACTTTTTTAAATTCATTTTCCTTAGAAATTTCCAATGAAAAGTCTCAAATCCCCATTCTAGCATCTATTGTGCTTAACCATGCCCTTCCCATAATGATAAGGAAATCCCCCTTACAGTTTTCCACATGAATCACCAAGAAATTAGTAGGATAGGAACACCCACAAATAGTCACCATAATGTCCTCTAGTAACCCTAGGGAAGTAATGATGGACTGATCTACTAGCTCTAACTTGATCTTACTCATTTACAAAGGAAGCAAGTTCCAAGCCTTATACATTTCTTTGAAAATTAAGTTGACTTCAAAACCTGAATCCAAAAGAGCCTTGCATGGTTCATTTCCTATAATTTGTATGTAGATGAAAGGACTTCCAAAATCAGATCACTTCCTGGGAAGGTGTTTGACCTTCATCTAATCTATGATTACATGGGTCAACATGACAGTGTAGACTTGGAGAGTTATTTCGTTTGAAGGTAGCTTTATAGGACTTTTAGAGGTAGAATCAATAGGGTTGGTAGCCACAAGTGTTTGTGAGGATTTCATGGGATTGTTTGTTCTGAAGAATGGCCTTTTATGAGGCTTGGATTCAGGACCACTCGGATGGATATCTGGCTATAGATTCACTGCTCTCATAGCATTTCTTTGTTGTGGCTACACAAGAATTTTTCCCTACATAGATGAAGCAAGTGGCAAAGGTGTGGTTAGTTATGATGTAGGAGTTGATGTGTGTTGAGGAGGATGGAAGGGAAAAGGAGACTCCCCCCTTGGAGAAGGCACTCTTTAGTATTCTAGAGGGTAGTGGTCGTAAGGGAAAGAGGCATGGCTAGAGGAGTCACATAGGGATATAGGTTGTTGGACATAGTATCCATAAGAATCAAGTTTCCTGTAAGGATATTACTACCATGGTGGTGGAATTCCCCATGACTATGGGTGTTTCCACTATTTATACTACTCTTGAGATTGAGAAGGCACTCCACTTGGATAAAGTATTTGTTGGTGAAACTGCTACCTGTAGTTGCCTTGTAGATAAGGCAACCACTTGGGTGCTTATTGTTTTTTCAATCTAGGATTTAAAGTGTACACCCTAGATTCTTGCAAGTGTAACAACACTAGATAACATTCCTTAGGATGCTCATATTGGCAAATGTCTCAACCATCATCATCTATTTTAGAATATGTAGCCTCCTCTACTACTATAGCTTTACCCTTAGTCTTATAGTATCCCTATTTTGTATAATTTTTCTTTCCTCTTTCTTGATCACTACACCCTTGGTCTCTTTGTTCCTTTTCAATCTTCAAAGTTGTTTGGAACGTCTCATCCAATGAGTCCCACATCTTATCTACCTTAGTTGATATTTTGGTGTTGATTTTGTATCGGCAAGATTTCCCTCTGCACCACTTCATTAAGATATGCTTCCTCCTTAATATCACAAAAGCACATCTTCCTTTTGTAAATGGAGGGATCCTTGTTGTACTCTTCAGTATTTTCACATTTTTTTTAAGTTCTTCTTCTTCTTCTTTAGCCATATGATCTATTAGCCTTTGGATCTGATGGACTCGTAGCTCAAAGATTCTCTGTTGGGCATAGACCCTAAGAGTTTTTCTTGTTTCATTCATAAGCCCATCTATGATATGATGTAACTAATCCCTTTAGGAGTATCCATGGCTTGGGCATTCGTGTAAAAATTAATAGTACCTACCAAAGGCTACATCCAAGGACTCATGATTTCCTTGTTTCCACCCTTGGATCTATCTCCACAAGTTGGACACTCTAGAGTAGGTTTGGTACTTGTCATTGAAAAAATCCAACATCATACTCCATCAACAAATAAATTTTGATTCTAAGGATTGGTACTAGCTTTCAACTTCATTAATGAGTATCCTTGGGAAAAATTTTAGCTTCTTCCATTCATTTTTAATATTCTATAAGGCACATGCATCATGAAAGGCTTGCATATGGTTCTATGGATTTGAGTTATATCCCTCTTTAAACCTGGGAATATTGTTCATATCCAACCTCTTGATTGGACTATCTTTCAAGTACCTTGTTGGAATTATCACTACCTTTGAAATGTTTAACATATTTTAGGTAGTCAATAGAGGTTCATTGTACCCATAAGGATCTTAGTGTCCCCTATTATGGCAATGATGTCTATGGTGAATCTAGCTATGTCTTCTTTCTCAGTGATGCTCATCCCTTTGTTTCTATCCTTGCCCATGTTCTCTATTATCCTAGAAGGATCTACGTTTATCCCTATCCTGCCATTCATCTACATCCTACTCACAATTTTTCTTTCTTCTGTCTCAACCACTACTCTTCTTGTCAGAGTTGGAGGAGGAATATGATGATGATGAGGAGGAGGATGAGAATGAGAAAGAAGAAGAAATATCACCAAAATGATGTCTACTAGTTCCTCTTCTTTTATCCCTGCCACAATCAACTTATTTTTGTTTATCTTTGTCCTTGTTATTATCCTTACCTTTGGATGAGTGGCTTTGGTTATTATCTTTTGAGGCCCCCCTAGTCTTGAGAATAGTTCTTTCCCTCATCTAGGTTTTTCATCATGGATTGAAACATTTGGTTAAGGGTCTCACCATCATAGAAAGGAGGAGAGTCTATGTATTGGGATTGGCCTAAAAAGAAATCCTAACCTTTTTTATGTTTTTGTAACAATAACTAGGTTGGGACCCTCTTGCCTTTAAAAGCCTCATATTGTACTTCCATCTATTGATCCTTCTTTTGTTGGGCATTAGTCGGATGAAAATCCTGATAAATGTAGTCATGGACCTCATACTATGTGTTAAGTGTAGTGATGCCTAGACTAATGAGATTGTTCATTAACATGGCAGGAATAAATTTGTCAAGAGGTAACATAATGTTGCCTTTCATGTTCCTCCATTGCATCTACTTGTCCTAATGTAGGATGAAAGTGAAATCCGAAGTGTAAGGGTCTAGATGGATGTAAACAACATGAAGTTGTTGGGACATTTTTTGGACCTCCTATCTTTGATTGGTTCTACCTATAAATGGTGTATATTCATCCTTGTGAAAAGAAGCCATGTCAGCTTTCGCTAAAACAATGTGCTTACTCTTATCTCCTTAATGATTTATCATTGAATGATCCTTACAATGTCTTTGTATGATGTCATTATCTTTTCCTACTTAGCACACTTAGCTAAATTAGAGTCCTTGGCAATAGTCCCAATGATGAGTAATGAGTAGTCCCTACACCAAACCATACAAATCACAAGTGTGTACTAATAATCCGATTGAATTCTACGGACTTAGCTTCTAAGTGTACCCATAGGCAAAGACTATGAACAGAAAGGTCATGTGATCATTGTCTTCCTAACTCTCACTTATGTAGGCTCTTAGGTATGGTTAAGTGGGAGTTAACACATGTAATATTTATTTATGTTTATGTTGGTGAGAAGATAAATGGTTGCTAATTAAATATTATAACTACCTAACGGTTCTAAGGCTAACTATCCTAACATAAGTATCCATACCCATTTTTCATACACATCCTGAACTTGTATGAATGCTACTGGGTTACCAAGTGATGATTACTAGCCATACTAAATGGCCACTATTGGGATTACTAAGCATTAAATGGTATGCTTGAAGCTATTGTACTTATGTGTTCATTATTAAATATATTAATTACTTAAGATAAGAATATAAAGTGCATTAAGAATAAAGTGCAAGTAAGAAACATTAGTATATTCCAAGTGTTGCAATGAATGTCAAGAATCTCATCTTTATTTTCATTCATGTCAATGTGTTTAGGTACATAACACTTGAATAAAGATCTATATAATTACTTTAGT
The DNA here is from genome assembly GCA_015680685.1 of Gnetum montanum. Classification (NCBI taxonomy): domain Eukaryota; kingdom Viridiplantae; phylum Streptophyta; class Gnetopsida; order Gnetales; family Gnetaceae; genus Gnetum; species Gnetum montanum. The sequence continues at coordinate 272,848 of MNCI01022583.1, read as the reverse complement.
GCATACTTTGAACACTCAAAAAATATTCTAATTCTAGGAAAAGAAAATTACAAGAGCTCCACTACTCTATCAACTTAATGTGCCATAAATGTGATGGGTATGTGCATTTATATATACTTGACTTAAATCTACATCAACACATGTGTCCATGTGTCAATGGGGCTACATTAATGGGGTTGTGTCAATGCATGTCCATCAATGTAGCTAGTTGACTACATTTCATCAATCATTTAAGATTGGGAAATGCACTATATGCTATTTACTTGAAATCATGAAATAAAATCTTTAGTATCACTTGAATGGATTCACATATGTTTTCGTTTCCTTCTTACCACAAGGTTTAAGAAATGAAAGCTATTCTATAATTTTTTAGATGACTTCAGTCAAATGACCTACCTTTATGATCTAACAAATAAATTACAAGTGTTGCAAAAGTTTAAGAATTTTAACATAAGAACAAAAAAAAGAAAGGTACAAAATTAAAAGTTTTGAGATGTGATTGTGGTGGTGAATATACTTTAAATGAGTTTAAAAATTAGTAAAGAAAAATTCTATCAAGCAAGAATTCATGATATCATATGTACTATAATAGATTGGTGTTGTAGAGAGGAAAAACATATCAGTTATTCAAATGATAAGGTATATGATGTATATGCATGCATATCAAAATATTTATGGATATAGGCAACATATTATTTCATTCATATTATTAATAGAATTCCAATTGTAGTTTTGAACGGCACTCCTCTAGTTAACAAATGTTTTGATAATAGGGAAATGTTAATACTCCATATTCATTTGTTTAGTAAATCTTATTGTGTACATATCCCATAAGCACACCATGATAAGTTAGACCCCAAGGCCATGATGGAATTGCTAATTGGACATTCACTAGATCATAAAGCCTACTAGGTGTGGAACATTAAGGATCATAAGATTATAGAATCCATAGATGTGTTGTTTAATAGTTTGTTTTAAAAATTAGAGAGCACCATGAGTCAAAAATCTTCTATTCCATTAATGATTCCTAGTAAAGAGAAAAATGACTCATGTCTATTTATGACCTTATACAAAGATGATGATGAAAAAACAAGTAAAAACAATGACTTTGATGTCATAGATTCTTCTATACACAAGCAACCATGATGGTATAAAAATTAATTAAAAGACCTAAGATCAATAAAATTAGAACATGTGAATGAAATGTCAATGGAAAGGCTTAGAACTGGGAAAATGTTTGTAGTAGAAGATCATTATGATTTAATTGATTCTAAAAATGATATTTAAGGTAAGTAAACCCATGAGTATGGAAGAGGATGCATAAAATAAAGATTTTTATGAAGTAATGAAAGTAGAATATAACGTGTTCATTAAGAATAATACATGGGAAACTAGTGAATAGTTCACTGCAAATGAAAAAAGCTAATAACATGATGGATAAATATATGATCCAATTGATTGTTAGAGACTTTACTTAAAAAAAGATTTAAACTATAAGAAAACTTTTGCATCTATTGTGAAACAAAAAATCATACAATGCATTTTATCATTAGTAGCTTCATATGGTTGGAAACTATATTGATGAGAGTGGTTACTCTAGCAGTTACTTTAGCAGTTATTCTAATTATTAGAGTGGTTACTCTAGCAGTTATTCTAATTATTAGAGCAGTTACTCTAGCAGTTACTTTAGCAATTATTCTAATTATTAGAACAATTACTCTAATTATTAGAGTAGTTGCTCCCAAGCCTATAAATATAGTGCCCAGGCACACAATTGGGAGGAAGTATTTTAGCAGTCAAGTAGCAAAAATCTTGTGGTCTGTTTGAAAGTTAGAGTATTTTCCAAGTGTCGACAATAGGAGGTCTAAGTGTGGACAGATCTTTATTTGAGCATTGCGTACCTGAGCACACCTTGTATATGACAATAAAGACGAGCTCTTTGATTCATCCTTGCAGCACTTGAGATTTGTTTTCTTACGCATTTATTTTATTTTATTTTCTTATGAATTTATTTTATTTTATGCACTTTACACTTCTATTATTAGCACAGCAATTCATTTTGATCAATTAAGCAAATCGTTAAATTACACAAGCACAACCACTTCGAGCATGCGTGTAATGCTTGGTAACCCAGTAACAATTAGTGTTTGGTAATCCCAGCAATGTTGCACTGGTTCAGGATGTGTATGGCAAGTGGGAATGGATGCTGGTGTTAGGATTAGTTAGAACTTAGTTAATGAGTAGTTAAGTTCAATTAGTCACTTAGTTACCTCTCTCCTTTCCTACTAGTGCAAGACATAAAAACATAAAAGCTATAAAAATCATATGCCTCAAGCTTACTTAACCATACAATCATGAGATATAGGTAAGCCTGGGAAGACAACGATCAACCAACCTATCCTTGTTCCACAAGGGCGCATAAACACTTAGTCCTTGGAATTCGACTGGATCATGCGTGAAATGATTATATTTGTATGGTTGAGCATAGGGGTACCTCGCCACTCATCATTGGCACCGTTGCCAAGGACTTAGTTGTTTGTGCACTAACTAGAACATAGGAAATCATTCACATCATTGGAATGAACCCTTAGGGTTGATTGAGAAAATAATAAACAAGAATACATTGCACACTGAACAGACAAACATGTCTTCTTCTTCGTACGAAAGTGTCTCACTGCCTAGGTCTGAAACAGGAAATAGTTAGTGGTGTAATACACATGATGTTGATTCGCCAGTCCCTTAACAAGTTCGAGTCATATATATTCATCCCAATGAGTATATACCAAACTTCACCTTTATACTCCATCAAGATGAACAACTTTGTTGCGATACCTAGAAGGTAACATAGTGTTACCTCCTGATCGTTTAGTCCTGAGCATACTTCTGCATGCTCTCACATGAATTGGCATGCTACACTTACATGCAGAATATGTTGTGCAAGACCATGACTCGAGAGAATACCATCCCACAGAGGCACAACCTCAAAGGGACTTGCAATAGGAGAGACATCATCAGTCTTTGACGGGTAAGTGGTCCCAAGATGCCCCACATGTCTTAAGTAAAAATGAGGGTGGTGAACCTACCTCAGGCAGTTGCCCACACAACAATGTTCCTTCCCTTAACTTTGGTCAAGGGGTTGTGTATCAGAACCTTCGTTCCACTATTCATAACCTAGGTTCTGATACCCACAAGCACAAAGGGTCTGAAAAAGGAACATCGACACATGATAAAGATGGACATTCTGATCGTAAATGCGATCGATGCTGAGACTGCTAAAGAGAATGTGGCAGAAATCATCATGGTGATGGTTCTCCTTCTTCTTTACCTTCATCCTCTCCTTCAGTGTCTAGACATAGTCATAAAGAAAAAGACCATGGGGATAAAGGAAGGAAAAATGGAAGTCATAGACAAAATAGCTAGGAAAGGGGACAAGGGCACTCTAAAGAGTCATGACATAGAAGAATGGAGAGTAGGGAACAAAGTAGGCATCCTAGACACCATGAAAAATATGATCATGATGAATCCCTCCTCACTATTCAAAGTATGTTGGACATAGCTAAGGCTGTTAGAACTCCAACAAGGCATTAGAAAGATAGTAGGATCAATAGATTAGATATGAGCAACATCCCACGATTTGAAGGCGAATACAACGTTGATCCTCATAATCATTTACAAGCATTCCATGATGCATGTGCCTTACAAAAAATACAGAACGAATGACAAAAACTTAAGTTGTTCCCACGAACATTAGTTAAAGAAGAAGAAAGTTGGTATCAGTCTTTAGAACCAGAATCTATTCGTAGGTGGAGTACTATGTTAAAACTATTTAATGACAAGTACCAAACATACTCCCAAGTGTTTAACTTGCGAAAAAAAATCCAATGCTAGAAACAAGAAGGACATGAACCCTTGGATGTTGCCATGGGCCAATACTATGCATTGTTACATTGTTGTCCTGGCCATGATTATTCACAAAGGGATCAACTGTGCCATCTTGTGGATGGGCTTAGGCATGAAACAAGAAGAACCCTTAGGACTTATGCCCAAGGAAGACTATCCAAGCTTAGGTCCCATCAAATTCAAAGACTATTAGAGCAAGTTTCTAAGGTAGAAGGTGAGCTACAAAATAGAGAAAGTGCGAAAGAGTATAATCAAGATCTTTCCCTTTGGAAGAGGGGAGTAAGATTTTGTGAGGATGAAGAAGAGTCACCACTCAAAGAGATGGTGAATAGGAAAACTTTGCCTATCCAAAATTTAACATCAGAAGTATCGATAAAGATAGACCAAATGTGGGATTCCCTAGATAATAGATTTCAATCTATTCTTAAAATAGTAGAGGAGTCTAGAGAGCAAGGTAGTGATCGCGAAGAAAGAAAAAAGAAAGAGGCTGAACATGCACATAGCAATGGTAAGGGCAAAGTTGCCATCATTGAAAAGATTGTGGATTTAGAAATGAGATATGTTAATATGACCGTCCTAAGGGACGTTACCCTATAATCTCACATCTACAGGAGTCTGGGGTGTATGCACTCAACCCACGATTAAACAAAAGGCAAACACCCCGAAGGTTACCTTATCCTCAAGGTAACCCAAGGCAATCCCACCAACCCTTAACATATTATCCCAGTGGAACTCCACCATAATCGATTGAGTAATATCAATAGTGAGAGCACCCACAATCATGGGAAATGCCACCACCAAGGCAACAGTATCCTTACCGGAAACTTGACTCGTATGGATATTATGTGAAGTAGCCAATCTCCCCACGTGACTCTACTAGTCACATCACTCCTCAACCTCACTACCAAGCCCATGAGTATTATGGGACTTCCTCTTATAGGGGTGATATTTTGCAAGCATATTATCCTTCTCATCCAGCCACATCTCTTCCACCAATAACTCTACTACCACCTACTCCAGCTATGCAAGGTGAAATCCCTACCCAGCCATAGCAATGTAATGCCATAAGGGCTGTTAACTCTCAACCTACTATTGGTTCCAACAACCACATGAAGAAAAGACCTTTCTTTAGAACCAACAATCCAACCAAGCCCTTGTAATCACAAGTGACTGATTTCGTAGATGCCTCAGTATCAATCAAAACTTCAAATCCTCCTACAACTCAACCACCACAGTCAACGCATATGGTCATGCTAACACATGTCATCATCAATTGGATCAAAGTTGGCCACCTTCCCAGGAAATTCTCTAATCCTGGGAGTCCTCTAATATATTTACAAATCATTGGAAATGCACTGTGCAAGGCTCTTTTGAATTCAGGTTCTGGTGTCAACTTGATTTCTCAAGAAATGTACAAGGCCTGGAACCTAGCTCCATTGAAAAAGAGCAACATCTGTCTAGAGGAGGCTGACCAGTCCATCACTATCCCTTTGGGACTAGTGGAAGACATTGTTACCACTATTTGTGGGTTGGTCATACCCAGTTGACTTCCTAGTGATTCAGGTGAACAACGGTAAGGGGGACTTCCCAATCATAATGGGAAGAGCATGGCTAAGCACCATCAATGCACACTTAGGAATCTACAATCTTTCCCTAGAAATATCAAAGGGAAATACATTCAGAAAGATCGAGAGGAAGAAAGTTCTATGCATCACATACAGTGACACAGGTTGTAATTGCGTGTAGAGGTTATGGTTTGTGCAAAGTTTAGCATTGCCTGCATGCAATCAGTGTGCACAAGTGATTAACATACAAAGATTCCTATATGTAGCAGCCACACGATAGGAATACACCCAGTGGCTAATAGCTGATCAAGAAAGCAGTTCACTCATATGCATGGAACCAACTGAGTGTTTGACTTGTGCTTACATCAATAGCACAGACATATTAGAGCAAGTCCACCACCAACTTCCAAGTCTTAACCTTAAAAATATCAACTAGGGGAAGTTGGAAATCCCTGAGAAATTTAAGCAAGAGCCCCTCAAGCTGAAACCATTTCCCACTGGTATGGAATACACGTTCCTTAAAAATGGAAAATCGATAATTGTCAATGCTAAGCTTGCTCCTCAACAAAAAGAAGAACTACTGAAGGTAATAAATAAATGGTCAGAAGCCTTCACTTGGACATATCCCAAATTAACTGGAATAGATCCTAGGATATGCCAACATAGAATTTACACTAACCCCTCCATGAAGCCTCGAAGAAAATCACAGAGTTGATTGAACCTTAAGCTGAAGCAAGTAGTTAAGGAAGAAATTGAACAACTTCTCAAGACTTGGTTCATATACCCCATTGTTGATAGAAAATAGGTTAGCCCCTTAGTTATTGTGCCTAAAAAGGAAGGAAAATGAAGGATGTGCATAGATTTTATGCTACTGAATATGGAAACATCTAAAGATCACTTTCCATTGCCATCTATTGACCAAGTCTTAGACACCATCGCGGGGCATCACTACTACAGTTTTCTAGATGGTACAGTTTTCTAGATGGATATAGCGAATATAATCAAATACAAATATCCCCAAAAGACCAAGCCAAGACTATGTTCACTAGTTCTTAGGGAATGTTTGCATACAAAGAGATTCCATTTGTCTTGTGCAATGCCCCTGCAACATTTCAACGACTAGTTCTAAGCATCTTCCAAAAGTAGATAGGAAATGGTGTAGAAGTCTTTATGGATGATTTCTCCACCTATGGAGTAAACTTTGATCAAGCCTTAGACTGGTTAGAGCAAGTGTTAAAAAGATGTATAGAAATCAATTTGAGGCTTAAATGGCAAAAAAGCCATTTGATGGTCCAAGAGGATGTCGTACTAGGGCATAAAATCTCACACACAAGGATAGAGGTAAACCCTGAGAAAATCAAAGTTATCCAAGGAATTACCTGTCAACCAGAAATTGTCAAAGGTATTTGATCATTCCTTGGACATACTAGCTACTATAGGAGATTTATTGAGAGCTTTTCAAAGGTTTCCAAACCATTAGTGGAATTAAGAAAAAAGGATGTACCTTTCAAGTGGACCATGGAATGCGAATTAGCTTTCCAAACTCTGAAATGAAAGCTAGTAGAAACACCCATTCTGCAAGCTCCTGACTGGTCTAAACCATGACACATCCAACTATGCTTTAGGAGTCGTACTTACATAGTTAGATTACCAGAAGCATCCTTATTACATTCACTATGTAAGTAGAAGTATCATTGGTGCACAACTTAACTACACTACCACAAAGAAAGAATTAATGGTTGTAGTGTTTACACTAGAAAAGTTTAGACACTATGTATTACAATATAAAGTATATCTACATACAAATCATAATGCAATCCAGTTCCTCATGAATAAGCCAACGATAAGCCCTCATATCATATGATGGCTTGTAATCTTACAAGAGTTCGATTTAATGATGATCAATCGTAAGGGCACCAAGAATGTAGTTGTTGATCATTTATCTCGGTTGCGATGGGACAACAAAGAGGATGAGCATCCAATTTCTAATCATTTCCCTAATGAATTCCTCTTTGCTAGTGTAGTGAATAATCAATCACCCATGGAGAAAAATTGGTACAATAGCATTCTTACCTATCTCCTCACCCAAAAAACACCACAAGAGCTAAACCTTAAGGAGAAACAACAGTTTCTTCATCGAGCCAAGTACTTTATGGAGATCAATGGGCAACTTTACAAAGTATGTCCCAATGGCTTGGTTCGATGGTGTGTTCCTGATATAGATCAACTACAAGTTCTCCAAGATGCTCATGAGGGTTCTTGTGGGGGTCATTACCCTGGGAGATGAACGACCATCAAGATCCTGGTTGCAAGATATTATTGGCCTACATTATTTCAGGATGCCCATCATTTTGATCAATCTTGTGAGCACTATCAACGTGATGGTGGAATGACTGCTTGAATGGAGGGTCTGCAACAATGGATTCAACTGTTAGAAACCTTCGACATTTGGGGAATTGATTTTATGGGGCCGATTACACCAATGTCCAATGGAAAAGCTTATACTATTTTTGCGATTGATTACCTAACAAAATGGACCGAAGCAACTGCTATTAAAGATTGTACATCATCGACAGTTGCATGATTTGTTCAACAACAAATCATAAACAAGTTTGGTGTGCCGTGTGCGCTTATTTCAAACAATGGTACATACTTCACAAGTGCAAATTTTTAGAAATTAATGCAACACTTAGGGGTTAAGTATAAATTGACTACACCATACCAACCCCCAAGCGAACAATCAAGCAAAAGTCACCAACAAGGAGATTACAAAGATATTGATAAGAACCATTGGCAAGTTTAGGCGAGACTAGAGCAATAAACTAAATAATGCTCTTTGGGCATACCACTCCACATGGAAACTCCCTACAGGCTACTCTCCCTATGAGTTAGTGTATGGTAAATTACCAATGCTTCCCATTCAAACTGAGCTCCGTACACTATCCTTGGCATGTGACCTCAACCTTGACCTTGATCTAGCACAAAAACAATGGTTAGTAGCCCTTAACTTGTTAGATGAAAACTGATTAGCTGTCTTGTCATCTAACAAATTGCACAAAGCCTTCAATAAACAACATCATGACCTAAGAATTAGGAAAGTTAAATATCAACCAAGAGATAAGGTTCTCTACTAGAATCCCACACATGTGCCACAATGTACTAAATTTCAAACACTGTGGGAAGGACCTTATATTATTTATGTAACTTTTCCTTTAGGGGCCATAACAATATACAAACTTGAGAGCTTAGATAAGAAACTTTTGGTCAACATGCAACAAACCAAACCTTTCCAGGAGCTTAGGATAGCCAGTACACATGCTACCTCTCTTGATGGACAACCCTACTCACTATTTCGAATCTCCTCCTTCCAACTTCGTCATGGGGGAGATGGCCACCTATGCTAACCATTCTAGGCCCTTAGTTCTTTTTGATTTTTTTTTTTACACATTTTTTGTTTTACACATTCTTTCATCTTTTCTTATTTTTGTTTTACACCATCATTCTATTTTTACTATTTCTTTGTTTGCTTGATTTACTTTTATTCATCATCTAATAAGTGCTCATGGTGGTGGATTGAATTATATCATATTGATTACTAATGTTTGATTTTTACCTTTGAATTATGATGCTGATATTAAGGTATGGTTCTTTTGCTAAAACAGGTAATGAGTCCACACCATCCACTCATCCATACAACTCTATGATCTCCTTTGGCTTGGAACTGTACAATCCCCTTTTTCTAAGTAAACTTGTTAATGAATTGGTGGCTGGGTATTTTTCAAACCAAGGAAAGACTCAAAGGATGAAAGGTTGTGACTTCAAGGGGATTTGATGCATTAGTGCTAGCCATTCTCTTGGGTTCTTGGATGTTTTTTCTTGGGTTTTCTGCCATCTTGACATTGTTCAAATATCAGGAAGCTGAGTGAGTAAAAATAGGTCTTTGCATGGTATGGTTCTCATGCATAAACATAAAAAAAAAAAGAGAAAAAGATGAGAATTTAAAGCACATCCCTTAAACATAAGAAAGTAATATGGGCTACATGCACTGGTTATGGTACTAGAAAGACATGTTACCCATACCTGAAGGTTCCCTCCAACTAAGGCCCTTTCTCGCTTCCTGTTTCTCCATCTCACTCTCCTTGGGATGGTGGTCACTCTTTGTGGAAGCATTCTTGTTGCCTCAAGAGGATGGATTGACCAAGTGTATTGATGTGAGGTCACTGAATGTGGTTGGTTTGAGTCTGGATTTGGGATGAGTTCTACTCAATTATCTTAACCATAAAATACACAAGGGGCTTTACACAACCTTGTTCTTGGGATTCCATTCCATTCCATTCTCTCCTCTCCATCTTTCTTCCCATTTTCCACCTCATTGTCGATTTTATCATTAGTCCATTCTAGGTTGATGCATTGTTCTTCTTTGGTGAATTCTTGTGGGTAAGTTTTTAACTCTTTCTTCCAAATGACATTCCTAGAGCCTATGAACTCTTTGGTTTGTGGGTTTGTCAGGGCATAAAGGGAATGAGCCTGCTTTGTGGAGGACCCACTAGCATTTCTTTTTGGTGCAATTATTAACTTCTTTCCCTTAAACATTTCCTGCAATCAATCATTTCTTATTTCATCCCCATCAATGACATCCATTTTATTAGCATTTTCATTGATATTTTTCATCTTTCTTGTTCCTCATGTTTTTCCATCTTATAGCTACTAGAGGTTCGCTCATAGTTGTGGGGGCCCTAACACAAATTTTTTAATTTTTTTCATTTTACTAATTTCCTAACTCCTACACCTTGGGTAGCTTCCAGTGATAAATCTCTGAACCAATTTCTGCCATAACCATAACTCAACCAATGCGCTTCATATCAAGGCAAGGTATCAACTGTATTATGGATTATCTATCCTTGCTCATTTGTGACTGTGTTGTGTGTGCAGATGGTGATCATACAAACAATGGACTAAGCTTGGAGGAAGCACTCAAGATGGATCAAAATTAGAGCATTTACGAAAGGAGCAAGTTTGGTGGCATGGCTATGGATAAACAATGAAAGGTGCAATCTCGGCATTGGTGACAACACGCTCCATCTTCTTTCTCTCTCTCTCTTTTTCTCTTCAAGCTACCAAATAAAGGCTTGGATGTCATTTATGTACGAGTGTTCACCACAATGGTCATAAACACTAATGTTGTAATATGCTTATTGATCCATTCACTGGGCACGTTGAGTCTGTCATCCTATTCCATCGTCAATTGTCAATTCGTCAATAATCCCATATCTTTCCAATATTTTATAAGGAACTTAAGGACAAGTTTTCATTCAGTCGTGAGGGTATNAGTGGTTACTCTAGCGGTTACTCTAATAGTTATTCTAATTATTAGAGTGGTTACTCTAATGGTTACTCTAGCAGTTACTCTAGCAGTTATTCTAATTATTAGAGTGGTTACTCTAGTGGTTACTTTAGCAATTATTCTAATTATTAGAGTGGTTACTCTAGCGATTACTTTAGCAATTATTCTAATTATTAGAGTGTTTACTCTAATTATTAAGGTAGTTGCTCCCAAGCCTATAAATATAGTGCCCAGGCACATAATTGGAAGGAAGTCTGTTAG